>CM040241.1:155833828-156397024 GCA_022545495.1 Chrysanthemum lavandulifolium | reverse complement strand
TTTACACGTTCATGTGATATGATTAATGATATGTAGGTAAGTTTCATGTTACAAAACATTAGTCAACAATCACATGTGATTTTAGGTAACTTCACGGGATACGGATGATTGAAAAATCACATGTGATATTTATTATAATCACTTATGATTTTAGGGTAACTTTTATGATTATTAATTTGCGAAATTACTTGTGATGTTAGCATATCACAATTGTATAAATGCTAAGACACAATACTTTTGGGTGTCTACAAATCACTCTATTTGAGATGTTATCACATGTGATATGATTAATGATATCTAGCTAAGTTTCATGTTACATTAGTTAAGAATCACATATGATTTTTGGTAACTTCGGGCTCTGGATGGTTGTTGAAAATCATACGATATATATATATATATATATATATATATATATATATATATATATATATATATATATATATATATATATATATATATATATATATATATATATATAGTGAAACTTTATTTTTAACGCACTTTAAACGCGTAGAATCGTTTTTAGCCATTATATTAGTTGATCAATGGTCAAAAGTGAATGTTCCATTTATGTAAATAACCAAAAGATATAGTTGGTTGTTGTAATTAGTGTAAAGGTAACTGGGTAATTAAGAATTGATCACATTTTTCATTAAGCAAATCCAATTAATATGGATTTTAAGATTTTACTTTAACCTAAAAACCTCTACCCTAATCCTCAAAAACTATGCCGCCTCTTTATTGAAAACCTCTGCATTTTGGCTTAGAATATCACATGCCTCGTATGTTTTTATAGCCTGCCAAAAATCAAGGCAAATAAAAGCCATCATTATTTATCTCTTTGTTTCCATGATGGCTTAGTATATAGAATCTAATTTTTTATTTTAGAGAATATAAATGAGTTTACTTTTGTCGAATCGTATTTTGAATGGTCATTCTTGCTTGATCGAATTGGATCTCGATATTTTGAAACTTTTTTTTTTTTTTTTTTTTAATAATCATAGTCATGTTTTGGTAGTTATTTGATGATTTTGTAAAAGTTTTGGTAAAATTGAAATGAATGTATATAAGCATTCTACTATTATTTTACCACTCGTTTATGGATTTTTGGGGTACAAGTTTGTAAATCATTTGTTAGAATGGTAGGCAATCTTTTTAGCAATGTATTTCTTCTTTTTGTTAGTCACCTTGTAGAATGACTTGTAGGCCCATCACGGAAAATGGTATATGTTTTGGCAATCGTTTTTAGTGTCTGGATATGCTTTAATGGTTCATGTATGTTTTAAAGTGCGTGATGCGTTGTTTTAGTTAAATTGGTGCATACATGTTTATGGTACCGTAAAAACCAATTAAAAGGTGTGCATATTTGTTTTGTTTGTGGTTTAATTTTTTTGTGCATACTTGTTTGAATTGATTTATGAAGATGATGATATCATTAAGACCAGGCAAGTAAAACATATATGTTTTGGAAAAGATATATATGTTTTGGATTATAAAACATATGTGTTTTGTGTTTATTATTAAAAACATTTTTACATCATTAGTTTAATATACAAGATTGTCCATATATGCGTTATCTTCAGTTGTTGTGATTAATTTTCGTTTCTTGTTTGTTTGGGGTTTAATTTGTTCGATGCACGCTTGTTTGATTAATTGATGAAGATGATGATATCATTTAAGGCCAAGAAATGGATGAACACGATTATACATGAAGATAATTTCTACGACTTTTGAGGATATATGATTATTGCATGTATTTTTGTACTTTATTAAGTGAAATGTAACATTTAAGTATATCAATCACGCTTTTCTTTTTATAATGATTTATGTTCTTTAATTTGTGTTTCAAACTTTCAAAAAAAATAATGATCATGTAAATATTGGTATATTGATAAAAAAAATGTTAGCAAAAAAAATATGTATGCACTTTATTAATTGAAAACATATGTGCTGCTTGATTATTTGAGAAAAAACATATATGCAACACTATATAAGAAGGAAAAAAAAAAAAAAAATGCATGCTCTTTAACTTCAAAAAAATAAATGATTAAGTATAAAAACATGTATGCACCATGACTATTTGAAACATGTTAGCATTAAAAAAAATCCGAATTTTAAGATTATAAAAAGCGGAATTATAAAAAAACAAAATTAATATGAAAATGTTTTTACTAGTTTACCCTTTTGAATTAAATAAAAATAACAAAATGTTATGGAGCATCAAATGATGTATATCATAGATTATTAGTTGTAAAAGAATGGTTTACATGCAGCTTCCTGCACTAAAAGTGGGTTACGAAATAAAAGTGCCTATATATATATATATATATATATATATATATATATATATATATATATATATATATATATATATATATATATATGTATATATATATATATGTATATATATATAATGTATATATATATATATGTATATATATATATATATATATATATATATATATATATATATATATATATATATATATATATATATATATATATATATATAAGGGAAGTTAAATAAAAAATAAATATCCGTAGTAAAAAGAATAAAAGATTTTTTTCAAAAAAGTTCACGAAAAATTCCCAAAATCCCACAAGATCGGGTATGTTGGTGCATAAAACTTTTGTGAAGCATTTTTATAATTTTGAGTTTTGTACGCTTTTTTAATGCTTGCAAAAAACGAATGCGATGCGAAAAAATTTTGATGCACAAAATTTTAAACATGTTTTAATTTGATGCCAGAATATTATTTTGATGGTCGAGTCAAGAAGTTGGGTTGGCAAAACCAATTTTGATGCACAAAAAGATTTAATCTGTAACGTGATATATATTTTCATAATTTTTTTGGAAAAATATCCACTTAGAAAAAGTTTTTCACAGCTTTTTCATGCACCATCATACCCGATCTTGTAGGATTTTTTGGAATTTTTAAGTGAACTTTTTGAAAAAAATCTTTTATCTTTTACTGTATTTGTCTTTTTATTTGATCTTTTATCACTATATATATATATATATATATATATATATATATATATATATATATATATATATATATATATATATATATATATATATCTTCTTTAAATCTTGTCTCTTAGATATAATAATTTATGTGATCTAAATTTGTTCATCAATTTTTTTATTTTTTCTTGTCCTCAAAATTACTCACCTCCGTGAGTCAAATCCATTTGCTAGCAAAAAGGCTCAAAGCATGATTGTTATGAAAATGCACCCATATATGTTTGCCTTAATTTATCGGAGAGTTGTGATACTCACAAAATCACAATATAACAAAAAATTATCTAACATCATTCATCATTATACAGTACAATTTATTTTTCAAAAAAGAATTTACACACACAACTACAGTATATCTATACTGCATATAAAAAATGTATTTTGTATATTTTTTCTTTAAAACTTAAAAAAATTAAAAAGTAAGAAATGTTTAATCTTTAAAATACTCTTTCAAACTTAAATTCTAACATAAAAATTCAAACAATTCCTTAATGTCGTAATTGCATTAAAATTATGAACCAAAATTTCAAAAAAATGCATGACAACTTCTTTTTAACGTATTTTCCTGAAAAGAAAAAGAAGATTTTTTTATGTAATCCCAACACTAATAATTTCTAAAAATTCATCTACAAATTTTAATATATAAGACACTATATTACAACTTTTTATTTGTTATTCTATTAGTTTATAGTTGATAAAAAAAATAACCACACAACTATAAAAAGTTGCCATTATAAAATCTTGTTGTTACGGGTATTTGTCTAATACATTCTGATGAGATTGACTTTGACACTTATAATATTTATAGAAAATTCTAAATAGTTAAAAACTCAATAATGGTCGCCAGTGCCATCACTTTCACGTGTCTTTTACCTTTCGATACATCTTCATTCACCGACATCACTCGATCGTTGACATATGTCACTTACAAGACAGAGTTAGGTGGGGTTATTTTATTATTTTATTAAGAATTACATAATTACCATTATGATTTATTAATAATATTTTTGAATATATTTCCTCGCCTAGCTTCATCGTCTCTTTCATTATTTTACAACCGCGAATCTCTCCAAGTATTCATCATCTTCACCCAGAGTTCAACCACCACCCCATCTCAAATTCAAGCCACCTCCTCCCGAGCCAACCATTTTCCTGGTTTTATTTTTTCAACAAGTCCTCTTTAATCTTACCCATTAAAACAACTACTTCTAACCATTAAAACAACTACTTGATCACGGCTAAATCCGGTTATTTATATAGCGAAACATTGAGCAACAATGATTTCACAAATTTCAGAGTTAAGGAAAAAAACAACCCGATAAAATATATATATATATATATATATATATATATATATATATATATATATATATATATATATATATATATATATATATATATATATATATATATATATATATATATTTCACAAATTTGTGATGTGCATATATTTTATACGGATAAAACAAACCAAGAAAAATCCCAACAAAGCTCCATGCCATTAATACGCTATATTTCCTCACCATCATTTACACCTAAATAAAAATCCCAACAAACTCCTTCGCCATTTGTCTCACGCACGAGACTTCTAGAAACCTTTTAAACAAGATAAGATTGATCTAATTAAAATATGCCTAATCGATCCAAGATCTTTGTTCTTGAAAACCAGCTAAGCAGACCCGCATAGATATGATGATTCTCACAAGTGGTTGCTTATGCCTTCAGGTTTCTTATCGGGTATTCTAATTTCGGATCGCTTGCTATCGGGTATTTTAATTTGTATCGATCTTGAATGCAAAAATGTGTTTCAAAACAGATCCGGCCATAAACGATGATAAAAGGCTAGATCCAGACAATAAGCCACGCAAAAGCGACCATAAATGGCTGAATCAAGCCATAAAATGGTGGTTGACCGATGATTATTGAAGCGATGGTGGTGGTTGACCGGTGATGGTTGAGTAGTGGTGGTGGTTGACCGAATGATGGTCGAGTGGTGGTGGTGGTTGTGGCGATGATGATGGATATCCGGTTATGTTATCTTATTATCACAAGAGACCATTTTTTGTGTCTTTTTAATGATTAAAAAATATAGTTTGGAGGTGATTGTAGTCAGAGTTGTGGTTGAGCGGTGGTGGTTGGCCGGAATCTGCAGATGAAGGTGGCCGGAATCTGGGTTTGAAAGAGAGAGAATAAGAAGATGAGGTGGGTATTCATATATGTGATTAAGGGTATATTTGTCTATTAAGCAAAAAGCAATAAATTATTCTCACCTAAGCTTTGTGATTGCGGCTGACACACGCCGAAAAAGTGATAGAGTTAGATGAATCTACTTAATTATGGGGCAAAAGATAATAAAGCGACTACATTAAGCCATGGCTGATTTGCCTATTCGAAATTTGTTCTAATATTTATTAGCACAACTATTTTGTGCATCATGTAGTTGTACATTATTTATAACATGTTTTAAATATCTATACAATGCACTAGTGAAATGCTGTAAATAAAAAATAAATATTAATGCTAAACTATCTCCAACGTCTAATAAAACCAAAGCAATATTGCTTATATCTTTTTGCAAAATTTGAACCCATAATCTTTTATCTTAGTTAATAACATAGCCATTATCTCGGTTAATAACATAAGAGTGAAGGTGTATAGTCAGCTTTCATGTAATTTGATTTTTGACATAGTACGCAAAATGGTAGCAGCATTTAAACGTTATTGCATCCGCTTATCCGGCGCCATTGCAAAGTGAGTTAACTCTCTTAACTGCGCCATTTGTGTTGTTTGTGACAATATTTGGTATCTTTTTCTAGCCGTTGAGCATAGTATAACGGTAACAATATTTAAGTTTTTTTAATCCCACCTTTATTTATAAATATTATCTCAATTTAACCATTTTCACACAACAATTTTAATTATCTCTACTAAAAACAACTTCTTTTTAAAAAAGTATGGATTACTCACTTTCACATCTGGTCGATGAAATACAAGTTGTTGTTCAAAAACAATCGATGAAGATACTACTTGTCAAAGACGATTATTGACTTAATTTGTGCGTCTTAAAAGTGCTTGCATGAAATAAAGATAAGCGAGGAAACTGTCTGTGAAATCTTAAAAGCACAGCAAAAATAAAAAAAAAAAAAAAAAAAAAAAAAAAAAGCTTTTGGTGAGACTTTTCTAGAAGAAGAATTTTAAAAGATTACATGATTCATAATGAATTGTTTAGAATGGCTAGCAAATACAATATCAAATCGATTGTTAAAATGTTTCTTAAAAGAAACAAATACAACGATTGTGATTTTTATTTTCGTAATATTTTATTTTCGTATTGTATTATGTATTTTATTTAAATAAATTAAAATTGAAAAAACAAATTAAATGGTAGGTCTAAAATTTACAAACGAAATGTAAGCAGTTTGAGACACCGCAAAAATATATTTTTAATGTGTTAATGTGAAATGTGAAAACTCATCCATCACCGCATATTTCGATTAATAAGGTTAGGAGGCCTCTTGGAGAAAATGGTATGAAGTCAATCCCAACTCCTGGATATTAAATTTAATGAAACAGTGATCGTTTTACAGGGAAGCGAGTCCTTAGGAAAGAGTCCGATTGACATCTAAAGATACATGGGATTGGAGTGTTCCCACATATTTTACTGCTTTTGAAGAATGTGAAATGATGAAATAACACTGATTTAACGAAACAACATGCCAAATAACATCCGACGACAATCTTCCTTCTAACAATAACATGGATACCATTACATAAAACACATCAATACAATGAGCGTATTATATTCTCTATATTTTATTCTTACTCATCCTCTATCTATACAAAATTATTAGAAACGTTTTCTATTCATTATCTCTTTTATATGAATCATCAATTTGTCAACATATCAGCATCTATAAGTAGGAGGAAATATAGGAAGGAATTTTATAACTTATCTTATAAAGTCACAATTAAAGGCATTAAAAAGGCGTTGATTCATGAGAAAAAAACGTGGATTCACAAAAAGTACACTTCATGATTCGTATGTGTTTTTGGTCGATGTCACACAATCATTCCACTGTCTTGTAGATCAAATATTAACAAATCCATATAAGAATAGTAACTACAATAAAAATATCTATGTTAAAATAATAATTAAGAAAAATCATTTCCACAATACAATCCCAGAAATAAACTTTAAAAAATAAAATAAAATGTTGGCAATCATAGCACATTATGCGCCACCAATCACAGCTTCACACACACCACATCTACCGCTGTGATATTCCCTCAGTAACACGTGTACGACGATCACACTCTACTCATTCATTTTAAATTCCAAAACAAAACCAACGGTCGAGATCACATCCATATTAGTTGTCACCAAATAATTACACCCAAAACATTAAAAAATAAATAAAAACACCGACTAAAAACCCTGTATATATCATAACCCCACCCTACACCTTCACCTTCACCTTCACTCTCTCTAAAACAAATTACTAACAAACTTTATTCATTTTAGAGAGAAAACAAAACAAAAGCACGATGGCGTCATCTTCATCTTTGATTGTAGCAGTTCTACTGGCTTTAATCGCCGGATCTGCATTTGCTCAGTCACCAACAGCACCAACAGTCTCCCAACCGCCGCTCCCATCGCTACACCGCCGTCCCCGTCGCAACTCCACCGTCAGCCACCCCTACATCTCCCCAACCGAGTCTCCAATGACGTCACCACCTGCTCCACCATCCGCCGACTCGCTCGCCGGAGCTCCCGTACCGTCGATTGCTGCTACACCTGGTGATTCACCTACCGCTCCACCTAGTGCTGGTAACATTGTGACCGTTGGATCTGGTTTTGTTGTTGCTGCTTTGGCTGCTGCTTTGGTTATGTAGAGATCTGATGATGATGATGAGATTTGAGAGTTCTTTTGTCTATTTGGTCATTTAATTATTTATTTGTTTTGTTTAGTTGTTCATGTTAGGTTTATTATTATTGTGAATTTATGGACTTTTGATTGTTGTATTGTTGTTGATGATGTTGATTATGATTATTTATTTACACTTTATTTTCTTCATTTCATTGTTTTAGATATGTTTGTTTAAACATGTTACTTTCAGCTTATTTGGTGTACTTACTACGGAGTAATTTATAAGCTTCATTGTTATAAATAGAAAATGACCATGAGAAAATGGACTTGAGCTCGGAATTGAGCTTAATTGAACACCTTATTTGATGCAAGAAATAAATGTTGTTTGGTATGGTACAAGAAATTAGTGCATATATCAGCATGTTGTTTTAAGTTAAGCATGTTTGTTGTACAAGTGTTTATGCATATGAATGTTTTTAAAGTACAAGTAGTTAATATGGGTAAATAGCTTAATGGTTAAGCATGTGAGATATTTTGGTTAAAAATAGAAAGGAGGTGGAGCTTGTCGTTTTATTCGAAATAGAGTGTCGTTATGTTTTGTTAGGTGTGAAGATGAGTGATTCCATGTGCAAATGCATCTTTGCATGTGATATGTGTTTGTGTTCTTTCAGTTGAAAGATGGGCCCACCACTGACAGGCTTTCTACTGGCGATTCCTGCTGTGACTAACGTGTTTACAGTATTTAGGAGGAGGGATTCGAATTTAGTCACCCTGTCTCTAGGGTCTTGGCGTCACCTCTGTCCAATAAAACCTTCCAACCTGAAAATTACTGCAATACTACCCTAACACTACCCTAAGTTTGACCTGAGGTGGTGCACCCGATCTCTGCTAACACTACTTTTCACAAAAGACAAAAAAAAAAAAAAATATAACAAAGCTTTTGCAACAATGAACTAGAACTCAATTCTTCTAACTTTTCATGCGCAAGATTGGGGAAAGGGTGTAGCTTTACTACCCTAACTCCAACCTGATGCCTTACCCGCATCCACTCCTTCATGCCTTATTTGTTTTTGTTTTATTTTTAGATTATTGTTGAGGGTGTTGTGGGAATTTTGTCTTTTGGTTACTGTGAATGGCCAGCTAGATCCGATTGGATACTTATGCTGTTGCCAGAATTGTGATTTGAGACCAACTAAATAGCATGTCAGCATTTAAGTCAAGCTTGAAATAGAAGTTGCTCTTGAAAAAAATAAAAAGAAAAGGGGAAACTTAAAGCAGAAGATGAATCTTGTATGGTTGGGTAGGTTGCAGTGTTGTAAACTTGTAATCAAGTGAAAACTTGTCACTTACTACTTAAATAGATTTAGTTATAAAAAAAAAAAAAAAAAAAAAAAAAAAAAAGACTAAAGAAAGGGGTTCAAAATCGATGTTAAGGTGCTCAAGTAATGTTTTATTGTAGCTCGAGTACCAGTCTAGACACATGAACATTTTGGAGCTTGATATTGTACATTTTTACTAGTATTGAGTTGTTATACATTAATGCACACGCCAGATCAGTAATGAGAATGACGTTTGAGTTAGAGCCAAATTCAAATTATTATGGCGCTCGGTTTTGTAAATGAAGGCTTGGTTGATGAATGAAGACTTAGTTGAACTCAAGTCGAATTTCAAGCATCAATGAATCTCCTAATAGGATGTCCAACGCTAGGGACCACGTCGAGTTTAGCATTGAATCTCCTAATCATGATAGCTCTTTGGCAACTTCCTGAAGTAGCACTCCGTTTTATTATGATTTGTGGTTGATTAACGCAAATATGCTCTATTTTAGAGTATTATCGAGGGCTAATTGTCTAAAAATGTATCTTACATGCCATATTATGTAATTATATGTACTGTTGTCTCAACTTCGACTATTTCGTGCATATCTTTTACATTTTGTGTATTTTATGTACAAAATTACCAAGAAACCAAGAACCGGTTAAGGAGATTTTTTTAATCCAACTTAGTTCACAGCTAACTTAAATATGGCAACAAGCATTTTGTACTATCAACACTTATAACCACCTGTGACCCGATCTATCACTCTGCACGCAAAATCAGACATCCAAACCACGCTCAAAACCCTAGTTCTTATGTGGATTAAAGCGGTTCCCATCAAGGTTAATGTTCACGCGTGGAAAGTTAAGCTCGATTGTCTTCCTACTAGATTTAATATCTCCCGGAGGTATGGATATTCATTCTATTTTATGTCCTTTGTGTGACAATGCGGTGGAGTCATCTAGACATCTTTTCTTCACATGTCGTCTTACTAGTGAGTTTATGCTTAAGATTTCTCGTTAGTGGGATATTGATTATATGGAGATAACGTCCTATGAAGAGTGGTTGGACTGGATTTTGAATCTCCGGATGTCGTTAAAACATAAGCAAATCTTTGAAGGTATTTGCTCGTTTTGTGGTGGTATATATGGAGTTTTCGAACAAAAGGATTTTAGGTGATGAGCTTCCTCAAAGGAGAATATTTTGGTGAAGTGGTGTCTAGTTCTTTTTATTGGTGTCGTTTTAGATGTAAAGCTTTGTTTAGTTGGATTGAGTGGCTCAAAAACCCTCATCTTATTTCGTTGTAATGTTCTAGCTTCTTGCTAGCTTTTTCTTATAAATTTCGCCGTTCAAAAAAAAAAAATTCTAATAGATTGTCGTAATCAATTATTTATTCCTAATTGAATGGCGCAAAAGGTACTTTAGTTATTATTATATATGATTTTGGTCCCTTTTGTGTCTTCCTGGTATGCATGAATATCGATTAGAGTTTTTAGGGTTTCAAAAAATTATGAAAATCTAATATTTTTCGTTAATTTTTTAGGATGGCAACTCTAGGACCCGACGCTTTGTCGCTTTTAGGTCCACATTATATAACGCATTCTTTTGTCGACCCTTAAGGTATGAGAATGGAGTTCATCCATTGAGGCTACCAGTAATGAAAGAATAGATTATGTTACATTTTTTGTCGAGTTGTGTTGTGTATGTACATACCGATCTCCAAGAAGGCACGAAAATTATCGAAATGATAATTATGTTTGCATAATGTATGATATAGTGAAGTATCTGGAAAATTGAATTTGTTTATGGCTCACATGCCTCAACATTCGGCGATGCACTATTTTGATAATCTTTTTCTGGAAGGGTTTGGAGAGGAGGTTACTTCAAAAAGGAGGGTTCATGAAAATAAGAATAAAGATGTTGGAAATATGTCATTTGAAGAGCTTGTATCATGGGAAGACGAAGAAGCCCAATCAATATACCTTCAGTCACCACCTTTACCTAAATCTGTAAGTCGTTCACTTAAACGTAGAGTGTCATATGATGAGGTAATAGATCTAGATGAGGAGAATGTAAGACAATTGAGCAGCAAGGGTAAGGTTAACTTCAAGGCTAAAAGGTTTTTTCAAGAAAGTATAGTTAGTAAAAAAAAAAGACTAAAATACACTGTTGGTCCCTAAACTTGTCTCGAAACATCACGCTGGGACAAAACTTGCCTTTTTCATCGTCGGGAGTCCAAAACAAGCTTTTTATAGGCTAAAATCGTCCCTTGACCATTAACGCCCATGTCAACGTCTGATTTCTGTTAGTTAGTCGAGGGTATTATAGTCCATACACATTTACACCACACCTTAGTTAATTCTAACACAGGACAATTCCACCAACACAGAAAGGGGTGATTGTTTGAGCTAATTATACCATTACACCTGACATGTTAAGTATGACTTTATAAAGGTCAATTGATAAACAATGTATGATCTCACAGAATTTAACCCATAAGACAAACAAACGAATATTATACATAACTAACTATTTAGCAAGTTGACTTATAACAGTGAACTATATGTTCAATGTTTGATACAACTAGAAAATAACTGAAACTACTAAGTCATTGTCTGATACATGGTTCTCCGACATTTCACAAAATATAAAGATGATGCAGTTTCCACCGCAAAAGCGTTCAACCGCCAGAACCTTTAAATGATCTACACACTAGTCGCGATATCCATAAGCGATGAACACACAAAACATGAACCTTAAAGTGATGATGATCTTGCTACATTGTTCTAAAAACAAGTATGCAAACAACAAACATATAAGTTAGGTATCGTACTATTACAGATTAAAAGAATTAAACACATGACATGATATTCATCATTGAAACATCACCTAGGATGGCCTTTGGGCGAAAAGTGCAAGGACGCAGCTTGTAATCCTTTCTCTCTTCTAAAGGGTGTTTTAACACCGCTAGACACATCGACCACCACCACCACCACTTTTAGCCTTCCCCTTCCAATCAAAACCAGCCAAGTTTTCAACATCAAAACCTCCAAACTCAACCATTTTAGCCTTCCCTTCCCATCAAAACCTCGCTTAAAATGTTGAACAACTTCTTTCCCCTTTTTTTTGTGTGCAAAACATCCTCTTCCTCAAGCAGCTTTCCGTTTCCTTTAATTTTCTCCCATTTTTTTTAATCTACAACCCCTTCTTCCTCTTTGATTACAACACCACCTTTTATTGTTGGTGTCTTGGTTCCACTCCCCTGCATTTATTTTCCTATCTATCCCCTGCCATTTACTTCTAGTCCTAAAAGGTGTTGGACTAACCATTCGAAAGTCAACATCTTGCTTTACCCAACCCACAACTTCAAAACTTATGTTTTTTAAGTAAAATCGTGCTAACTTTTGGGGCTTGTATGCAACAAAGATATCAACTAACTCATGTATTTCAGCCAGCTCAAAAAAAGTATGAACATCATCATCAATATGAATCAAATGCAAACCATTTTCTGTGGATTCTTGAGGATCACGGTAAAAACAACGCCCATTTTGTTCATTAATCTGCGATAATACATTATCAAGGCTTGAACTAAATATATCCCTATCACTTGTAAAGGCACGATTAATTAATGAACCTCCTTCATACCGGGGCTATAATAAAAAAACCCATTATAGTGGAAAAGGCTTTATGAGTCCAAGCGGATCTTTAGCTTTCTCCGTTTTATGCGGAAAGGCTTTATTGCCATCTTCCCACACACAAGGTTCACACTTATCAAAAGAATCAAGGTTAGTTGACGAAGAAGCCCATCATGTTGCGGCTTCTCAATGCATTTCTTGTTAATGTGCCCAAGTCGGCAATGCCACAAGAATGTAGAGTCCAAGTTACGCTTGGATCTTTTACTATTAACAAAATACATAGAACAATAATTTGAAACAGAATCATGCATATCAATTTCAAAAATACCATTCCTAGAAATAGCATTAAAATAAAACAAATTATCTTTCGAAACTGAAATACCAACATCTGTAAAACAATGAGTCAAACCCTTGTCTTTCAAAATGAAACTGAAACAATACCCCCGGTAATACTAGGAGCATAATGACAATTGTCCAATACAATTATTAAACCACTAGGAAAGGATAAATCAAACTTCCGATAGCTTCAACTGCTACAGGGTTTCCATTCCTCACGTCTGGTGCTTAAAGCTCACGGATTCGATCTCTTACTTTCCTTGAGACCACGAGTAGTAGTACAGATGTAGTACCACAACTAGTGTTATATACCCAAGATTTATAAGGAAAGGTATAAATTTCTATGAAGAAGATACCGATGTGTAGCATTCCCACCGCATTGCACTTCTTCCGCATCAACTCAACTAAATAGGTGGGCGGTTCCTCCTCCAGAGTGTCCATCTGATGAAAATGATGACATTCAATGTCCTTCGCAGGATGCTCCTTTTAGGTGAAGGGGATTTTGGCCTCAATTGGCATAAGCAGCTTAGCCTTGCCATTACCACGATTCTTACCACGAGCACCATTATGCAACTTCTTGTTCTTATTGTTCTTTCGGATCCTTCCTGCCTTATAGCAAGTAAAGTAGGAAACATCTTTTTTAGAAGCCCTTGTTCGTGCGAATTTTAAGCATCAGATGCATGATACGCTACGCAATGACGTTCGAGTCAAAGGAACTTCCTTTTCGTCGAAAGCAAGTTTTATAACACCCTAGGCGAATGAACCTAATCGCCGAGTGTAGTATTAGGGTAAGCTCGGTATTGATATCGTTCTCTGGGGAATAGTATCGTTAAATGAAGTGTATGGCGATTTAAGTCTAAAGGTGAGGATGATTATTTTGTATTTTTATATTTTATGAATCTCGGTTTTGAGGGGAGGTGGAATTAGTTGCTAGTCAACTATCCCAAAAGATACTAACTAAATTATGGGTCTACCAGAACGTGAAGCGTATCTACTTATGATGTATTACTCCTTGCTAGCTATCCAATTCTACCCATCAATTGTCACGTCCTATTGATGGTTGAATTGTCACGTCCTTATTCTTAACGCGTTGTGTTTTCTAAGGTTGTAGGGTGCTGCGTTTCTCCCAACTCTTTGAAATTACCTAAGGTTAATGACTATGAAATCTCTAGGATTCATAAACTTAACACTAAGGTGATCTTTGGATATTTAGCCTACAATTCCACTAGTAACTACAAGCTAAGGTTCAACAAAGATTAATCAAGCATTAATAACACAACGGATGACCTATCGCAATATTAGGTCAATCACAATTAAGATAAGAGACAACCAATCAAACAAGAGACAGTAGGATGCAAGAATTATAAACTAAACCAATTAGACTCATTGAAATTGTCACACCCTAATGATGAAGATAGACACAAGCATCACTAAGAAACCAATAAGATCTAATTAATTATATACAAGTTTCATACAATCATAAGCAAACACTAGGTGAATTAGCCAAGCATAATTAATGAAGAGCAAGCAACAATTATATGGGAGACTTTATAGTGATGCTCCGAACATGGGAGACTTTATAGTGATGCTCCGAACATGGGAGACTTAGAACAATAATTTGAATTTATTGAACTTAATTATGAAATAATGCCTTACTTGAATTTATTGAACCGTACATGTTGTGACCTTGACATAAAGTCTCCCATGTTCGGAGCATCACTATAAAGTCTCCCATGTTCGGAGCATCAACTTAAAGCCTCCCCGGTCCGGAAAGATAATTTCATGCGTACAGGTTCCCCATTCAACTAATTACATGCCCGTGATTTGATTTGATGGGGTAAACTTACCAATATCGAGCGTGGCTCTCAAAGACCTTTAGGTAGTCGATTCTAATTTAATCTCACAACTCATCAAACAAGAGCTCGCTATGAGATTAAACTAAACCGACTTGAATAAACTTGTCTCTTGGCTTGATTTTCGCAACTCATCAAACAAGAATGTCACTAGATCAAGCTAGAAACAAGTTGTTAGAAAGATAGATTCAACATCCTTGAATGAAGTCTTTTGAAAGATTCGCTCGATATTGGATTTGCTTACACACATCGGATCGAATCAACAAAATATATAACAACTAAGGTCGATATCAATAGGTCTCAAATTAATCAATGTCGTGAGCGTGATATGAATCGGAAGGAAGTTATGCACTCAAAATCATGTTGCACGAAATAAAGTGGTTGTTCAAAGAAATGTACCACGTTCACGTTGCGGGCTTCCTCACCTGCCGATAGAATGCTCGACCACCATGGAGGAATTTCAATGTTACGATCTTGTGGGCCTTCGCCCTTGCCAACGCCAGTTGGACGATTACCTCCTTGATTGGGAGTTCTTTTCACTTTGGACGGTATTGCGAAGGTGATCTAGACTTCCCACCAGTAACATGCTTTTCTCTGTCCTTGATTTCCAGTTGTTTGAGCAATTTCGCGAAGTGGCGCGTCTGTCCACATTTGTCGCACCTTCAGCAATCTCACGAGTGATGATAATTACATCAGTACACAAAGGATGTGGACCTGCATATCCTTCGGGCCTTGGGTAGTCGCCCATAGTTACGAGTTATTCGTTGCCTCTTGTTTTGTGATTCGGTCTCGGCTTCGCATCCTTGACCGGCGTTTGAAGTACCTTCTCCGTTGTTGGTTGTCTAGCATCGAGATGTGTTATAATTGAGTGAGTAGATCCGCTATTCCGGAAGCGTTGTTGTTTGGATCGTCATTGTTGTTTGGGTTGCCGTTGTTGCTACCTCCCGAGCGTGTGTGTTTCTTGACCATGATCCTGCTGAGGACCAAAACATCGGGTTGAGTAAACGACATTGAGCAAGTCGAGATGAGGTGTAGAACGGTGGTAATGTGTTATAATGTTCGAAATGTGGCGAGAACGGAATCATGATATGTCTAACAAGTCGAAAGATGGAAAGAGAAGATATGGACAAGAATGCGGCAATGTAGACGTGAGCGTAAAACATGCTATGCATACCCACCACCAATGCAACCGGTGACCGGACTCAAAAGACTCGACTAAACATGATTTAAAACTATTATTTTATCATTGCATGGTTCTTCATAAATTAGACATAGTTGATCGGGCTATGTATAATTTATGATTAACGATCTAACGATAGAACTAGATGACTCGGATGATGTTGAATGTTTAATAAAATAAATAAAAATTATTCCAGGTTATAGTTGTGATTTTATTTTTGAAAAATCGGCATTCTCTATAACCTTTGGCTCTGTACCAATCTGTCACACCACATGGGAGGCGGAAATACAGGTGTAGCGGAGGGAACATAAGCACAAGATAATAGAACATACCAGCGTTAAGATTAAAAGAAATAATACGCCATTACAATACTAGTTTAGCGTCATCGGCAAATATATTACAAAGTTTGGTTCTCAAAATATTAGTTTCTATTACATAATGATTTGTAGTAACAAGTGAAAACTTCATTATGCAAGACACAGTAGAAAAAGCTTACTAACGATCACACGAAATGCATGAGAGAAAAGCGGGTCAACTATGAAAATAGTTGGTGAGTAAACATATAGTAAAATAAGAAAACTCGTATGAAAGAGTCAAGGTTTCGTCATCGAAAATAGTCCACAAAGCAAAGGCATTGTGTATCCACTCGTTCCAAGTTCCGCCCATACAAAACTTGCAACCTGTGCGACACAACCCATTACATAAAATATATCGCGTCAAGTAGTCAAGTATAAGTGGTCATAATAGTTCACAATATAGTACCAAGTATATAATAATTCGAGATGCTCCGAACATGGGAGACTTTGCCTTTGCTCCGAGCAGGGGAGACTTAAATTGAAAATGCTCTCCGTTCCACGGGGAGACATTCTCTCCCGGGACCGGGAGGCTTTAAGTTGATGCTCCGAACATGGGAGACTTTATAGTGATGCTCCGAACATGGGAGACTTTATAGTGATGCTCCAAACATGGGATACTTTATAGTGATGCTCCGAACATGGGAGACTTTAGGTCAAGGTCACAACATGTACGGTTCAATAAATTCAAGTAAGGCATTATTTCATAATTAAGTTCAAGGATTTGATTCGAGTTCACAAGTTCTAGTCAAACTAGTTAATAAAAGTAGTGATCAATTTAGCTCAAGAAAGGTTCATGCATTTCGCCCCAAAATATAGTAAAAACGGAAAAAGGGGGTTTGTGATTACTCACTTGGTAAACTGGTGTGATGACAAGAGTGAGTACACTGAGGTACAATGTGATGCTTAAATCTGGACCTATTACCAATGATATGATATGTAATGAGTTGCAATGTAATGTTATGCATGCATTTCGTATATTATTTATACCATTTGCGAGTTTTGAAAATAATACTTATCGTCGAAAAATACTCTTTGACGTCTCGACCCTTCAAAAATCACTTTACAAGTTTTACGTCAAAATGTCATCCTACAATGGTTTAGTAAAGATTTATAGTGAAATTTTCACTTTTCGTGCAAAACAATGCCGGTGAAATTTCTTGAAAGTGACAAAATGGCTCGAAAAACTAGTCGTAAAATAGTGTCGTCGATCGTTAGGAAACGAACTCGACGGTTTTGGAAAGTTTGTATCGAAATCTAGAAGTTTCGGTTCGGAGTTTTCGTCATAAAGGTCTCGATCATAAAGATAATAAGGGTTAAAGATGGTGATTTTGTCTAAAATGTTGGTTAAAAATGAGTTTCGCCAAGTTTAAACATCCATAAATAATTTATTACAACTCCGCTTATACAAACGACATCGTTTTGAAAAATATGCTTTGTGATCTTAATTTTATTAGAAGACATTTCATACAAAAGTTCCACATCATGGTTAAAAACAGCCTCCAACATGGTCGTTTCAGACTACCGTAACACTTGTATCGTAAAATAATATAGTTTTTCGAAAATAATAGTTACGGCAATTTTATGAAACGTGCATATCTTTGTCGTTTCAAATCCGCTTTCACGTATAATACGTCCTTAGCTTCAGTATCAAAGTATACTAATATATTTTTGACAAGTCGAAATAATTTGTAAAGCTTAAGGCTCGCTTTTGACTCGAACAAAGTAAAACATGTTGCTGAAATTTCTGAAAATTATATATTTCGTCGTCAAACTTTAAAAATTCATAACTTCTTCGTTATAACTCGTTTTAATCCGTTCAATGCCACCGGATTCGTTTTAAAGTATATTTTCTAATTATCAAGGCCAAAATTTCGTTACCCTACCGTCGGTTTTTCCAGAAAATCAAAACAAGGACAGAACACATTTTATACTTATCGAAAATAGTTTTTCTCGTCTTAAACCTATTCCAATCCCTTCAAATCAACTCCAAAGCTAATCTAATCCTACCATACACCTTCTTAGGGTGTCATGGGTTCCTAAACATCATCAAGACCAACATATATCAAGGGGATAATTATAGGATGACCTTATATATATATATATCTAAAAATCATGTAAAAATGGTATAAACAACACAAATCATGCATGCTTGCTCCAAAAATGAAAAGATAAATATGAGATGATAAGGAAACATGAAAAATGATAGAAACATGCTTACTAGTTAATATGATGAGGTGCAAAGAACAAGGTTAAACCTAAACACTCTTGGTTTTTATTTCAAAACCTAATAAAGAGTGATATCTAGATTGTATACTTGAACTTGAAAAATAAATTTTGATCCTTGAGAACCCTCTTGATGGCGGTTTTATGGAGAACCAAAGAGGAGAGAAACTTTTCTAACTTGGTGAATTATTAAGATTCATGTATGTGAAAATGAATGAAAGTGTAAGACTTATGTTTATGTATATATCTAAGAAATCAAACACCATACCAATCACATTAATACCACCTCCCTTGTCGCCAAGGGGAGGGATTTAGTAAATTTTTTTTATTTTTTTTTTATTTTTTTTATTTTTATTTTTTTTCATATCTTGTATATACTTGTGTAAATATTGATAAAATGTATAAGTAAAAGGTAAATGGTAGATTTTTGGTACAAGTAAGTTTTTATTAGATCAAAATAGAATGTAATGAGATAATAAAAATTGTAAAAATACATTCCTTGTGAAATTTAAGTGATATAAAATAATTACTGAGTAGTTTTTAAGAAAAACGTCGTAATAATATAAATTTAACAATTTATATACGAAATAAATTTAGAACACTAGGTAAACTCAAAATATAGTTTTTATAAACTAAATGTAAATGTAAAAATATGTCGGGATCATTTTTAGAAATAACGGATTAAATACTCAAAATAATAACTCACGCGATAACGTTTATTTAATATAAAATTTACGCGTTTAATGTGAAATGAAAAATCATGCATGAACTAATATGATGAATATTGAGTTTAAGAAACGACCGGAAATTGAGAATTGTGACAACTTTGGCCATTTTCTTCGTATATTCGCGCCTTTTCCTCCGAATAAGTGTCATTCCAGCATTTTTCCTTCAAGATACCTAAAAAGTGAAAAGGAACGATATTAAGTAATAACGGATACAAAAGTGATCAAATAAGGGCTTAAACGACCCCTCAAAAATGTACATTTTAAAACCTTATCAAATATTCATACACTTGGTATTTGCTTGTCCTCAAGCAAATGTGCTTTTAACCAATCAATTTATAAGTTAGAGGTCATAAAGCATTAGTTTAGAACAATTCACAACACATATAAGCCTCGCAAAATTCATAACAAGCACGAAAATTACATACTAGCACCTCACATGGGGTGTTTGGATACTCACATCTCTCGGGTGTATATGAAATATAACAAGTTGAAAATGGAAGATAAACACTCATTAACCGGTCCTAGTACATAGATTACCATAGGCTTGAGACTAGATCAAACCTCCATCGCTTTGGCGTAAGCACCTAGGAAAGACTATCCAAGAGGACTTTTAAAGGGTTGTAATGTTAGGCTTACGGTAGGGAAACAAAGGGTTTGGTGGGATAGGCGATTTAGTGGTGGCAAGTCAAAAATCCATATGTTACAAGCATGAGAAGAATGGCGTTTGTTAGGAATTAGAAAATTCCAGTATTGAAGAGTCGGTCACCCCAACTACTATCTAGCATAAGTTAGCTCGTAGACTTGTCGTTATTTACGTTTCTATGTAGTTAATTAGTTAGTCTAGTAGCGTAAAATAGTTTAGTGCAACACCGTGAGGAAGGTCGGGTCTTTACCCAGCGTATCCACGATCCACAGGCCGATAGGAGGTCGCTTAGTTTGTAACCTATAAATACCCTCTGCCTTGCAAGGTGGGGTTGGATGTTCTTTGGTAATCTAATATTCTACAAGTTTCTCTTACTAGAATATCCCACTTTCTCTCTAAAACCATCTATGTGCTCATTGTGTTAATGTTATGATGTGTATGAAAACTAATATCCAACAATTGGTATCAAGAGCCATGGTTAGATCATATCTTGCACATCTTTGGATTTCTAGTGGTTTTTAGGTGGTTTTGAGTTTGAAAAAGTTTAGTGGTTTTGCATCATTTGGTTGATTTCTTGTGTTAAAGTTTGGTTTTGTTAGTACTTTTATGTTTAGAATCATCACAAGTGTGTAGGTTTTCATTTGGTAAGCTTGAATCATCTTGGTTGGGTTGTTTTGGATTGAAAAGTGATGTTTATGTGGTTTTTTCTTGCTAGCGACTTAACACACGGAATACTTTCTTCAGAGCGACTTGCTTTACAAATTTGTGGCGAGTTCTGGGTTTAGACCCAGCGACTTGATCTAGCGATTCTGATCAAGTAGTGGACTCCACTACGGTAGCGACTTGGTGTGTAGCGACTTGCTCTTTAGCGACTTGTATCTTTAGCGACTTGAGTAGCAATTGTCGCCAAAATTTTGCTAGCTTACTTTAAGCGAGTTACTACCCAGCTGACTTGCATTTGTATAGCGACTTGGGACTCTAGCGACTTAGTGGTGTAGCGAATTAAGTGTTAGCGACTTGGTGCATTATCTTCTAGCGACTTGGGATTATTGCTATTTAGTTGGTAGCGAGTTGGTTCTAAATCTCTGAGACTTGGGGAGTAATTCATAATAACACAATGTCGTCATCACGGATCCTTTAATCACCAAAGTACTTGCTCTCTATGACACAACACGAATAGTGAAATGAATGCTTATCCGAATGCCATAAACTTAATGATTCAAGATCGATTAATGGAACAACTCAAATATGTCACTCTTAATGTCCGCAATGATGCTAAGAATATGGAATGCACCGGTGAGCCGCTTTCAACATCTCGATCGACTTCTCAAATTACTCTTATCTACAACCATGGATCGAACAAGTTGTGCCATCCTTCATCGTGATTTTCCCACTTTGACAAGAACTATTTTACTTAACTTAGAACAACCGAGGTTTCAAATTACCAAAGAAAAGTTCTCAATCGATGATTCTCTGCCGCTCTCCAAACCATCATCAATCAATTTCACCACTCATCCGGAAGAATACTCTCGATTTTGATGATATCATGACCGGAATATCGCTCAAGAAACACGGAATGGAAATTCATGAGTTCGAAACTCATTTATTCAACTTATGAGTAATATGGAAACATACATCAAGGAAGCCGCTAATGAGAATAACAAAATGAATGAATTGAATGAGTGCCAAGAGTTTCCATGGAGCAATGATGACGTGTCATGCTTCATTCCAGTTGAACCGCAGAAGACATCGATTGCGAAATCTCGAGTTGTGATGGAAAAGGATGAAGAGAACAAGACGATCTCAAAGTCTCGAGTCGAAAAGGTATCAATCAATAAGGTACTCTTATCGATCACACAAATTCTCATAAAAGGTACATGACTTTACTCGAACATAACAATGTGAATCGCCTTTGTTTTGCTCGAATCTAATGCAAGTAACATGATTGAAAAAGGGTATATGATGAGCTTTCAAACAAATTTTCAATTCTTGAAAACACGTATCTCATTGCAAATTGAAATACAACAAAAAGATGAAATGTTTTATGCAAAAACCGTGTACTAATCAGAACTTCCTGCATTTAGAGAATTTTTGAAATTAATCGCTTAAGATCCCATTCGGGACAAAGATTCGACCATAGGCAATCAAATCACTTCTTTCGAAGCCCGAAATATGATCATCATGAGATGAGTGATGCACTAGAATCTAGAAATTACGAACTAGCTCTACATGTGTCCAACCTTCTAAGAGAAAATGAGCATTTGAAAGAACCTTAAGGAAACGAGACTCTAAGTTAGTCAATCAATCTAACCTCTTGATGAAAGACATTGATGACCTCAAAGCACAAATTCGTGATAAGAGCTTCAATATTGTTGCCTAAAAAATGAGCTCGGGAAGTATGTTGGAAATAGGATGAACACTAAGCTTGCAAAACCTTCAACTTTGGGAAAATCAAATGTTCGAACCACTTGAAGCGAGCAGTTATTAAACAACCTAATGCCTTTAGGTGCGAAAGAGCTAAACCATTGAAATCTAAGCTTACATCCCAAGTTGATAATATGTCTGCTTTTTGTCAAAACCACCACTTCATTGCCTAGTTCGATATGATGAATCTCAAACCTCGGACTTATAGTCAATTCTCACGGATCAAGAAGGAAACAAGTATTACTAGATCTCATGCAAAACATCATTTGACCGATCAATCCCCTAAGAAATACTCGGGATCACATAAGGACAATTAGTCAAAACAAGTGTGTCACTTAGTCAACTAACCTGTGGTTTCAAATGGATTCCCATCGCGTAATTTTTAAGTTTGAGGACTTAAACGAACTTACATTCCTAGATCATGTCTCAAGTGGATTCCCACGGTAAACTCTTCAAGAATGTAGAACCCAATAGGATCCCCATTAATGATACGCCTTGTTACTCGCGATGCATCCAAATGTGAGATTAAACATGTCACTAACCCTTCTATGTACAAGTCTACATGTGCTTCAAGTACAATGTGCTCTCGATCTTTTCAGTACAATGCTCAACTCAATCAGAACTTCATGACTTGGTTCCCTCGAAATGAACATAGCTCATTCAGAGCTATAGCTCTGCCGAGTTGATGTACTTCTTACTTTGACTCCTATTCATCTTGAATGGACTCGCTTTTTATATATACGTGTATAAAATATATATATATATATATATATATATATATATATATATATATATATATATATATATATATATATATATATATATATATTTTAAGATAACATCACACCATTTTTAAAATTTTCCTCTATCTAATAAAGAATACATTCCTTGTTATCGATAATATCTACGGTCCTAGAAATGTCATTCAATAATGGCACGGGATCATAGATGAAGTTCGAACAAATGATATATTCGTGGTTTTATAATGGGATTGGTTAATATCAATCAATGATCTTTGATGACATTGATTGAATGTGTCAAATAGCCAAAATAGTTTTTACACTAGCGACTTACCACACTTCATTTTTAAAAAACTACAAGGACTGAATGTGTCAAATTGCCAAAGTTTTCTTTATACCCCTAGCGACTTACCTCATTTTCTCAAATAAGTTTTTTTTCTCTCTCTCATTTTTTCTCGTCAAAATATTCCGTCTAGCGAGTTAAAGTGGTACGTTTTGAATCACACCCATTTGTTCTCTCCCATGCGTGTGGGTCTAGCTTCTAACTTGTTTTTTTTCGGATCCGTTGAGCTCGTGACTTGTGTCCGGTTGATTCCACCTAGGTTCGATTTGTAATGATATCATGTTCTTGTTGTTGTTGTTATAATGATGTTGAAAGTGTTCAAATTGTTTGGAATATATTACTTTACCGCTTGATAATTTGTCTCGTGATCGATGATGAATGGTTAGCGTATTGAATTCTTTGGGTTTTGTTATGAGTGTTCTTGGTAGCGACTTAGCTTGAGTGTTCTTCATGGCGAGTTAGCGCTCATATTAGCGACTATGTTTTTGTGGCGAATTTGTTTATTTTATTCTAGCGACTTGGTTAGCGAGTTAGCGATCGACTTGTCTTTACAAGTTAGCGAATAGGTAACATGCGACTTAGTTAACAATTTGTAGCGACTTGGTTTGAATTCTTGTTCATGGCGACTTGTCTTTACAAGTTAGCGAATTAGCATAGCGACTTAGAGAGCTAAACTATTAGCGACTTATGCGTGACTCTAGTGATGGCGACTTGTCTTTACAAGTTTGCAACATTGTTCACTTTCTTGTTGCGAATTAGTTTTAGGGCCAAGGGTTATTAAAATGTTCTAAGGTTTATTGCTAAAGGCGATCTCATTCTCACAATACTTAGGTTCTCTAATTCAACTTGTTGAGTCAACATACTCCATGTGTCTGCTATGACATGTCATTTTAGGCAAAAGGTACTTGGTTTCTCTCACGACAACCAAATGTTTCTTTTCCTCATGCATATTGTTATATCACTTCTACATTTGTATCTTGGCTCATGACATGATCCTTTGCAATGCACTCTTTTGCTGTTAATCCCTTATCACTCGTCATGTGATTATTTATCCGTAAGATTATACTTCATTGAAATATCTCACTTATGAAAGTTGTTATATATTTGAAACCTATGCCTCTCAATCTTTCTCTCAGATGTGTTTTGGGGACTCCTTCGAGTTACTACTTCTGTGTCTATGTCATAAGGTGCTCTCAATGTTGTCTCACTTATCATTTATCATCTAACTTTGTTCCCATTCATTACTGTTGATTGTATGATTACTCAGACCATAAATGGCAAGTTCAATCCCAGAAAAGAGCGTTACCCCTTCGGCATCATCCAAAGTTCTCTCAGACGAAGAAATCCTTCCCAGGAGTCAATGGGCATTATTGGAAAAGCAACTGTTATGTGGACCTACAAAGGCTTCAACAAAATCCGATACTCAAAGTTTCTATTGACATCCTCAAAAACACAAACTTCTTCGGAGCAATTACCAAGCAATGCTCAATTCCAACCATTTACATTCAACAATTCTGGAACACCGTTCAATGGGACAAAATCACGACACAATACTCTTGCAAAGCTGGATGATAGGAGTTCACAATTGATTACGATATTACGAGCAAGGCTCTTGGAATCACCCATGTAACCGACTTTAGTTACGAATCTCCACCGGTGTTGACGATCGATTGTCTTTCTAATTGGGTTGGGTTATCGAGCGATGATTCAAGAGCATCCGACATCATCACCGGACACATGTATCAACCACAGAGCTATTACAACCATTCTTAACTTGTGCTTGTCAGGGAAAACTTCGAGGTTCGATAAAGTGAGAATTCCTATCTTGCAAATCCTATGGAATCGTTAATAAGGTTGATGTGAATGTCTCGGATCGTGTTGGGAAGAATTCTCTTTATCAATGAACACATTCATATCGATAGAACCTATTTCCGAACAATGCTCAAGGTCGAAAGAAAGCAGAACAAGCTTGTAATTCCGGCATAAGATTTTCTAAGCTTGTTATCCAAGACTACAACAAACACACAAATTCAATCCTAGGGTGAATCAACTCTACATAATGCGAAGATGAATATGTCTTGGGAAACACGAAATATGTTCCTAGAGGTATGGACAATGAACTATTTGGATTGCCAATTCTGATTGTCTTCTCACGAAGATATCAAGAAGGACTACTTCAAGCAATACAAGAAAAACAACCAAATCCTCTGCGATGTCACACCCTCTCCTCTACAACCAAATGCTCCCATGACCAAGTCACCTCACAAGCATCCTATGCCTCTCTTCTAAAAGAGACTTGAAAGGTCACAACGATCGAGACACGCATCCAAGAAGTGAAAGTAAAAGGAAGAAAGTGGAAAGGAAATTGGTGAGAACAACGAGGTACCAAGGAATATTACCGGGTTAGCGATGAGGATGACCGATCGCAACTTGGAATCCAACAAAGTCTAGAAAGTCGAATGTTAAAGCACGTGGGGTGGAGTTGTGTTAAGAGAACCAGTTCAACTACCTCGACAAACAACCCCAATTACACATGACAAGGGTAAAGGGTTGCAAGTGTTGGCCAGAACAAGCTGCTCACATGCTTTTAACTATCTCATCATCTCCATCAAGCACCACAAATCAATATGAGCTGAAGAGAAGAACAGAATCATCTCATGCAAAAGAACAATCTGGAGTGGACAAAGTGCCTGAAACGTTTAAGGAAACTCCTACACTTAGTGAGACTCAATCTGGCCTGAATGTTGACGCTCTGTTGCAAAAAGGCTCGCAGGAGAACCTTGAGACAAGATCTGATGAGACCTTGAAGATGGATGAACCAAATCTGTCTACTAACTCTCTATCCTCACTTAAGAATCTTGATGCAGATTTCTCTTTTGGTGATCAATTCATTAATGACAAATCCTTAGATCTTGCACAATCCATGTATCTTGTCGGCATTCGGTAAGATACATCAACTATTCCTCCGATGTCGGCATCTTCACTATCATTGCACTTCCACCTCCTTACCTACTCAATCAACTGTACAAACACCACCAACATCGTCACCAACCCCTGAACCTGTCATTACAATTGTAGATGAGGTGGCTCCATGATGAAATCACGTTTATACATGTTTTTATATAAGAAATACCCTCATTTTAGCTTAATAAAATAACAAAGTTATGGTTTTAATTACAAATATTACGTCTATTTGTTATTTTATTTTGAAGGTACGTTCGAGAATTGATTGAGCAAATGAGGAGCAAAAGTGGTGATAATTGATAAGATTAGAAGATATTTGAAAAGATTAAAGAGAAGCCCGAGATGAAAGCTCAAAGATTGTTGCTAGATTTAAGCCCAAATTTCAATATGTTAGAAGCAAAATTCGGCCAGGCACAAAGGAAAATAAAAGAACTAAGGGTGCAACATATGACACCATTGGGCTCATAGTCCAGTGGTAAGTTTTCTCCTTCCTATCTTGGAGGTCATGAGTTCAATCCTTCCAAAGACCAATTTTCCATATTATTTTCTTCTTTGTCCTGTCGCCACGTGTCGAGCCATTATTGGCGACCATCACTCGTGGGTCCCTCCAACTCCAACGGCATTAAATGCAACGGTCAAAATCAAAAGTCTACAACGGTCCATAAATCTTGAAGGAGATTATAAATTGAGAGGAGCTATCTTTTTTATTTTGGGCTACAACAACTTTTTTTTTACTTCAGGTTCTTTTATGTCATTTGCTTTCAATTAAACATGTAGTAATCAAGACTTTTTGTATAAGCACTTATAAGTGTGTACGTGTATTTTGTGTTTTAAGATTTTACTTAATTAGTATCTTAGCTCAACTACTTTCTCTCGTTAGCTTATTTATTGCTTAGTTTTGACTTGTTTTAAATAAAGTTTATGATTTTAATAATTTTATAGTTTAAATGTTATAAAGTTTAAATCTTTTATAAAATTTATCATTTTAGTCTTTTAAATTCATAAAATTTACATCTTTAGTTTAAAAACTCGATTTTGTCAAGCCTTTTTATTAAAGTTTTAAACTTTCGCATTTTAGTTTAAAATTAGTTTTACAAATCAAGTTTTATCATTTTTAAGCTTTTCACCTATGAAAGTTGCAATCTTTATCCTAAATCTCACCTCAAATTAACATAAAGTTTCAAGCTTTGGATGATTAGTAGAAGGTTAAGGGTTATTGAAGAGTTATTAAGGATAATTATTGGGTATTAAGAAGTACTTCGGGTTAAGTATGGAGCTTGATGTGGTTTTAGTTTAGTGTTCTTATCGTCACCGTTATGCTTAAACCATATCCGGTGCTCTCTTATCCTTATTTTTACCCTCTTTTTATTATGTTAATTGCTATGTTTCGTTTAATTAGTTTTGCCATGCTTAGTTTTGTTTTTATGTCTTTTAGCTTTAGTAGGATGTTGGAGTAGAATTTCCATTTAGCTTATCTCGTAGTTTATCTTTAGCTTTCCTTAGTTTTATAGCCTTAGATTCCATTTAATTTTCCTTTTAGTCTATAATTATTAATAACCCAAAATAGCGATATCTAAGCATCCAACAAAGAACTAAAACGCGTCTCAAATTCATCATTCCTTTAGAGCGACAATCCAGAGATCAATACTTGCCAAGATACTTTTGTATTTAGGTTTGTATAATCTTTCCATTTTATAAATAATTTTGGTGTGCTCCAACGACCAACATCAAAATGGCGTACTGCCGGAATGGTGCACGATTCTTGCGTTAAAGTTTAAGTTAGTGCCTTAGAGATCCTTTTACAAGAATTCCTATTCTTGTGAGAGTTTATTTTCATCGTTCTCGAATAAAAGTTAAATATATATATATATATATATATATATATATATATATATATATATATATATATATATATATATATATATATATACACAAAAATAAAATAAATTGTTTTTCATTGTGTTTTCTATTTTTCCAATAAACATAAAAAAAAAAACCCAAAAATATTTGTTTTTCAATTTTTTTTAAATTATAAAAAATCCAAAAATATTTTTCTTCTTATTTTTCTATCTTTTAAAAAATGTTGATAATTGCCAAAATATTTTTCATTCTATTTATTCTTCTCTTCTTTTATATATATTAAAAACCCCAAAAATAATCTTCGTTATCCTCTTAAGTGTTTAATTCTTATCTCTTTATCCTCTAAATTTGTTTAATTCTTCACAATGCTCGATTATTCACCATATGATCCCCATGATCCTCGGACCATGGAGGATTTTTATCGTCCATCACTTGTCGGTCGAGGAGGACCGATCGCTCCAACATCCGTTCGGGAACCAATTTTAAATTGAAAAATCATATGGTTCGATTACTTCGACAACATTGCCAATTTCATGGATTTCGCGACGAAGATGCAAATGAGCACTTGAACAAGTTCTTATCTATTACTCAATCCATGAAGCAAAACGGCGTTTCTCAAGATAATATCCGATTGAATTTCTTTCCATTCTCTTTAACCCACGAAGCCGAATCTTGGTTTTATACTCTTAAAACTCATTCAGTTCATACTTGGGAAGAGATGTTTCATAAGTTTCTTTCAAAATACTTTCCATATTCTCGAGCGATGCGGTGAGGAAAGATATTCTAAATTTCCACCAATTACCAAGGAATCCGTATTTGAAGCTTGGGAAAGATTCAAAGCGTTCTTTATGAAATGTCACGATCATCGAATCTTGCTTCTTGATCAAATCCTAACCTTTATCATGGTATCACTACGATTGATCAAGACAAAATCATGTTGGCGTGGTGGAAATCTCATGCGAAAAACCCTCAAGAAGCTTATGATTTGATCGAGAATTTGACACAACATCATTATCGGTGGGATCTTTGAAGTTCATTACGACTCTACCACTATGTTGAGTGATCATTATTCGAGAAAATTTACGCTATGAGTTCACAAATTGTGGTCCTTGGCAAGCAAGAAAAATATTTAAGTCAACATTGTCAACAAAGCGTCGGGCCATCCACATACCTTTTACTATTCGGACTCGGCGAGAGTGATGAGGATGAACCGTTTGAAGAAGAACTCAAAGATCAATTCGCTCATTAAGGAACCTTCGGATACCTTTTTAATGGGGACAAGGAAGTCAAGTCAATCCTCTTAAGGAAATTGATGACCTTGTTCCAATCGAGGGTATCCAAGGAACCCTTCGATATTCTGATTCTACTTGAAACATTCAATATGACTATTACAAATCCTTTGTTTGATTTCGATTCGAATTTACTCTCAAATCGAGACAATCCAATCTTTGATATTCGAACAAGGAGAGTGGCGAGTACGTCTGGAGCGACAATGGACGAGGTGCAAAATTCTAGCCCACAAAGTACCGCACATGTCCCACCTCCGTATATCCCTCCTGAGGTGTTTGTAGGTCATGACCCAAAGAGCTTTAATGACAATTTACCGATTAAGGAAAATGTGAGATTCACCTTTAAGGATAGCCATTATCTTTCTCTCACATATGTTATTAGAATTTTCCTTCCTTTTCTCACATATGATGTGAATTCTCCTCTTCTTCACTCTTTCGGGAGTGAGGATACCATTTTTGACCCCGGCATCTCAACTTATAATTTCTATTTAGAGTCGTGGGCATCTCATCGGGGTGGAACTTTCATATGCTTCAATGTTTATCCAAACATCTTGAATGAAAGTCCGATGGAGTTTCTCTTCTTGCTTCCCATGACCAATTAAATTCGGCGGGTCAAGCTAACGACTCGATAAAAAACAAGCGCTTCTCGGGAGGCAACCGTGTGTTTCAAAAATGAATAAGTAGTTTATCTACATTTAGGTTTATTTTAAGTAATTTTGTTTTCTTTTATTTAGAATAAAACCTAGTTTGTAGTGTTTTGTCCTTATATTAGTCTCTACTTCATTATACTATGACATTTCTTTTGAGTTTCGGGACTTGTATGAAATTGTCACATTTTGGACGTGATATTTGGACATGGGGCGCTATGGGCATTTATCTTCTACATTATTATTTGCTTGGTCGATTGATTCCGGGATCATGTAATTTTTCTTGGAAGGCGAGGTGAGCTCCATTATGCTTATTCGTTTACTACCGATCTCGTGAGCGTACACTAGGGAGTTTATCATTCTCGATCATTATTTGAATTGCTTTGGACTCCGTCTCACACTTTTAATTGCACATTGCTCTTTTTCGTTCTAAGTGTTGGGTGCGTCCCATTATTTAGAACATTGAGGACGATGTTTGATTCTAAGTGTTGGGTGGGTTTTGATCGCATTGTACCTACTTGTTTGTTTTGAGCAACCCCAAATTGTGCCAATTTTTCAAAATTTTTAAAATGTTTGCCAAATTTTTGAATTTTGAATTTTCGAATTTTGCCAAAAATTTTAAATTGTTTTGGAATGAAAAAATAAATAAAAATAAAAATAGCAAAAATAAAATAATGGTTTAATTTTGGGCGTCGTTGAACATTAAGCTTTTAATAACTCTTAAGTTAATTTTACATCGGTTCTTGTTTGATGAGATGTGTGATTGATTTGGATTCAAGTTTTACTTAGCTTAAGGTTTTGATGATTTTGCTCGAGGACGAGCAAAGCTTAAGTGTTGGGTAGTGATGAAATCACGTTTATACATGTTTTTATATAAGAAATACCCGCATTTTAGCTTAATAAAATACCAAAGTTATGGTTTTAATTACAAATATTACGTCTATTTGTTATTTTATTTTGAAGGTACGTTCGAGAATTGATTGAGCAAATGAGGAGCAAAAGTGGTGATAATTGATAAGATTAGAAGATATTTGAAAAGATTAAAGAAGCCGAGATGAAAGCTCAAAGATTGTTGCTAGATTTAAGCCCAAATTTCAATATGTTAGAAGCAAAATTCGCCGGGCACAAAGGAGAATAAAAGAACTAAGGGTGCAACATATGACACCATTGGGCTCATAGTCCGATGGTAAGTTTTCTCTTCCTATCTTGGAGGTCATGAGTTCAATCCTTCCAAAGACCAATTTTCCATATTATTTTCTTCTTGTCCCGCTTCGCGTGTCGGGCCATTATTGGCCACCATCACTCGTGGGTCCCTCAACTCCAACGGCATTAAATGCAACGGTCGAAATCAAAAGTCTACAACGGTCCATAAATCTTTGAAGGAGATTATAAATTGAGAGGAGCTATCTTTTTATTTTGGGCTACAACAACTTTTTTTTTTTACTTCCAGGTTCTTTTATGTCATTTGCTTTCAATTAAACATGTAGTATTCAAGACTTTTGTATAAGCACTTATAAGTGTGTACGTGTATTTTGTGTTTTAAGATTTTACTTAATTAGTATCTTAGCTCAACTACTTTCTCTCGTTAGCTTATTTATTGCTTAGTTTTGACTTGTTTTAAATAAAGTTTATGATTTTAATAATTTTATAGTTTAAATGTTATAAAGTTTAAATCTTTTATAAAATTTATCATTTTAGTCTTTTAAATTCATAAAATTTACATCTTTTAGTTTAAAACTTCGATTTTGTCAAGCCTTTTATTAAAGTTTTTAACTTTACGCATTTTTAGTTTAAAAATTAGTCTTACAAATCAAGTTTTATCATTTTTAAGCTTTTCACCTATGAAAGTTGCAATCTTTATCCTAAATCTCACCTCAAATTAACATAAAGTTTCAAGCTTTGGATGATTAGTAGAAGGTTAAGGGTTATTGAAGAGTTATTAAGGATAATTATTGGGTATTAAGAAGTACTTCGGGTTAAGTATGGAGCTTGATGTGGTTTTAGTTTAGTGTTCTTATCGTCACCGTTATGCTTAAACCATATCCGGTGCTCTCTTATCCTTATTTTACCTTCTTTTATTATGTTAATTGCTATGTTTCGTTTAATTAGTTTTGCCATGCTTAGTTTTGTTTTTATGTCTTTTAGCTTTAGTAGGATGTTGGAGTAGAATTTCCATTTAGCTTATCTCGTAGTTTATCTTTAGCTTTCCTTAGTTTTATAGCCTTAGATTCCATTTAATTTTCCTTTTAGTCTATAATTATTAATAACCCAAAATAGCGATATCTAAGCATCCAACAAAGAACTAAAGCGCGTCTCAAATTCATCATTCCTTTAGAACGACAATCCGGAGATCAATACTTGCCAAGATACTTTTGTATTTAGGTTTGTATAATCTTTCCGTTTTATAAATAATTTTGGTGTGCTCCAACGACCAACAACACTCCACCGACTTCCCTCCACAGTTCTCACCTCGATCAACTCTTGGATAAAGCCATTAAAAAGATAGAAGCTCGGAAGGCAACTCCCTAAATCTGTTGATTCTCGGTGGATCGTGTCTATAGATTGGAGCACCTCAACTTCAATGAAGGGGTTACGGCCGCTATTGAAGGAGAAGTCAAGGATCTTTGTGGAATGGGCTATGGGCTCCACTTCTTAAGCGATTCAAGGACCTTCCTATCACGGATATGAGGCTGCTTTGTTTGAAAAGATGTATGATCTTTGAAGAGGACAAGCATGAGGTTCTAAGAAACTCTATGAGGCACTTGAAGAATCCATTAAATTCGACAATTATGAGGCGGTTTATGATTGGCGTCGGGGAAAAAAAGCTAAAAGAAAAGGAGAACAATTGTGATGGAAACATTGATGAAAAACCGCAAAGATCCTCCTCCGCCTCCGCCACCAACGGGGCTGGAACTCTGAGCTGGTGATCCTTCATGACAACCAACACACCTCCACCACAACCACCATCATCACCGCCAAAACCTTCTAATCAATCCGGTCCTACAAAGAGCAGTACTAAGAAGAAATCTGCACGGGCGACGGTTGATTCAAGGTTCATATCGCATCCACCTCGATTCACGATGATCAAATGGTTCACGAAGAGTCGCAAGTCATGGTGACTCGAGAACCGGATGAAGATGATGCATCGACGAAGCATATTCCTAAGCCATCGGAAGATTGGTTTGATACTTACATGGTGGGAATCGCACTAGCACATCCGGGTAGCACCTTCAAGAGACACAATTCAAAGTCGCATTGTGGAAGATAGACCTCCTTCTCCAGAACCCATGGACCATCCAGTCGACTCTATGATTCGACAACAATTGGGCATCGATTATCACCAATAATTATGAAGTTCGGTGAAGACTCTCTTACGCACTACACGGTGATATGGGAAGTTTTATTAGATGGTTTTGTGAGCGGAAGAGTATCTCATCCATAACTCCAAGAGATCTTGAAGGACAAGCTTACGAAATTGTCAAAGTCTTCCATTCGATGCAAATCATCTTCAATATCGGATGGAAGAATGCCATAAGATCTTGAATGACCAAGTCGGTGAGCAAATCGATCGCTTCAATGTCAACAAATCTCTTCTTCTTGGTGGTGAACACGGTCGGATGACCATTCAGTGAATTCTTCTTCAATCACGACTTGGACTATCGTGTGCTCGCTCTGTGAAAGAAGACATGCTCTATCAATATCGAAGATGAAAGCGCAACCTACTCGATCGGGGCTTGAGCAGATGGTTCTGATCAATGCGGGTCTTTGAAGAACAAAATATGATATTGCCGCTTCATGGTATTTCTCTTGGTGGTTCAAAAAGAAGTTCTACATCGAAAGACATGGTGGCGATAAAGGCGCAATGATGTCGGATCAAAGTCGCAAATCTTAAGTGTTGTTAGTGTGAGATCTTCCCTATCTATGGATATGAGTACTTGAAGAAGATTGTCCTTAAAGCGCAGACTTCAAAGTGTATACTATTGAGGAGAACGACTTCAAACATCTTACGCCAAATGATTTGAAGATCTCTATCTCTTAAATCTTCAAGGACACCTTGAGCATTTACATCCGTGAGAAAAGGCCCTCTGCGGCTATCACTCTTTGGATCGGGGCTTAGTCATTCAAAACGAGTTGAGGACTTTCGACTTGGCATTGAAAGCTACCAAACCAGGATCAACCTTACAAGTCCACAATGGAATGCAGCGGGCATGAATTTCATTGTGAATATAAAATACTTGACACCCCTAGAGCCGTCATCTTCACCGGCGGATATGGATCTCGTATGCTTATCGTCTATGTGAGCTCTACAAGTTTAGTGATGGTACTCTCAAATTGGTCAAGAAGAACTTGACACGGAATGAAAAAGTCAAAATTGATATGAAATCTTGGGTTAAGACTATCTTTTGGATGATGATGGCGTGAAGAGGTGTGAACACTTCATTCTTTGCAATCGGGGCGAAGACTCAAGACACGAAGGATCTTCCGCACCTTGAAAGTTTTGTTGGTGGAAGGCTTGGGATGGTCACTACAAACTTCTTGGAGGACTGAATGAAGACTTCTTCGGGATCTTTGTTTATGGTGTGTTTTAATTATGTGTAATATGTGGTGTAATAAATATGAACAAGCTGTAATACATGTAATAGTGCTAGGATTTGTCTTGTGGTTTCCCTTGTAAAAGGGAAACATCTGTGTTGTCCATTTCGATCATATAAAACCGGACACGATTTTCTCTACAAATATTTTACCTCATACATATTTAAATCACTTGAGATCCAAAATCTCAAAGGATTTAAGATTTTTGATCGGGAGAAAATGTGATATAAATATGAAAGATGTTAAAAGATAAGATGACCAATTTTGTTGCATACTTCTCTCAATATGTGCTAAACAATTTTGAATCTCGAAGCATATATTAAGGGAGAATTCTCTTCATAAATTCATGTCATCGGGCGCACAACTTTTAATCTTTCTAAGGTACCACGATTACATGGCTTTAATTCCTTTGGTAATCATGTATGCACTTCTTAACAAATTCCCTCTAGTATGTGCAAAACTCTTTTCAAACCTCGAGGCACATATTGAGGGGAGCAAATTATGGAAACCTCATCCTTCCGGAAATGCTATATCTACTTGATTTGATGTGGGAAGTGGCGTTGATATTTTTTAGAAAATGGTAATTAAAGAAGTTAATTCTTTCTCTTGCCTCCGTGTGCAAAACATTTTCAAATACTTGATGCACATGTTGAGGGGAGTTCTCGTTCTAAAATTATCAAAAACAATTCGGTACAAAATGCTTTGATATTATATCACAAGTATTTGAATTGATTTTCAAATGGTTTTCAATTGGTTCCAATGGCGGATGAACAATACGAAATAGACCGACCAACTTTACTTTATGTACGGTGATATAAGGATGATAAGGTTAGGTATGAGTTCCCATGATCCGCCGAGAACCGGAGGGATCTACCAGGGACAATCCACTAGTTAGTGTAGAAGTCCTTAGGTATGATGATAAAAGGAGAAAAGTGAGATATGGGAAGTGTGCGGGGCCGAGGCCCGAGCTAATCTTGGAATAAACCCAACAAGGTTCTAGCTATGAAGTCTCGGTAAGCTTGAAGGGTTGAAGAATTAAAAGAATTGAATGAGAAAGGGTGAAAACAAATAGCCTCCATTTATTCAACCTTAGAGGCGAAACCGGGTTCAATTCATATGCTCTTGATGGTAACATCGGTATTGAAGACAAGACGTCATGGACCCGGTGGCGCACTTCACTTCAACTTTCCAAACCACTCAAGTTCCTCTTAAAAGGACTTGTTTCATTCTCACGAGGCACCGACATTATCTATCGACTTTCTCTTAGAGAGTGTTGATATTGAAGAAGGAGACCCTCTCCCCAGTCTCGACACAGGATCCAAATATGCACAAATTGAGTCTAGAGCCACGAGATCATCAATAAATCTCATTAGGACACTTTCAATGAAGACTCTCTGTTTCACACAATGTGGAAGAGAGATTATATCTTGAGTCCTACGCATTATCCTTGTGGTATTGCCGAACATCCGAGTAATGTATACATATTCACAATGAAGATGGAAAGCCTTGGAGCCAACATCAAACAAGCTCTGGTAGGTGGCATGTGAGATCTATTATATAGATCAACCATGTGACAACCGAATGAAACAATGGGGCGATTCAATCTCTTGAATCAATCACAGTTCGAGTTATGGATTGACGGATACCTTTGAAAAACCGGTCGTTGTGCTTAAAATCTCTTTTCTTTAGCACATCGACCGTGTACTCATTTTTCAAACCGAAAGGTGTTTTTATGATTGATAATTGATTTTCAATAAAACCTTCATTGTATTGCAAAAACAATTTCTATTGAGCAATACTACGATTGTTTTCAAATCTCTTTTCATCAATCGGTGGACTTAAAATTATTGGTTCACTCACTCCGTGTTGTCTTCTTTGAGATGTTGGTTTGAGAACATACTAGAGCATTCTGAAACCACTCAAGGAAATTCTTGAATTATACGATCACAGGCGGTACATGTCTTGATCAGCGGGGAACCGTGGGCGTGTACCTCAATTCAACGAAAGTGATCAAAGACACTTTCGTGCGATTTATTGCTAGCTGTTGTATGCGGTACACCGGCGTTTGCGGTGATCGAATGAAGCGGTCAATCCATAGCCGCATGCTCACTTAACACATTCAACTCAAAGAAATCATGATTAGTGCATCAATGACTCGATATTTTCACTCCAAGCTTACGCTACGCTCGCCAATATCATGATTCAACAAATGCTTCCGTTACTCGATAAGAAGATATCATGATCCGAATGTGAGCATGTCGGTCCTAAAGTCACAACATCACATTTTACCACAAAGGATGTCTCGAGATTTTGATAGTGATGATCTCAAAAGATGGCTCATAATTATTATCTCATGGATCATTAATGACCTCCACTCTAAAGTACAAATCTATCGGACTTTGAAGTTGCACTACTTATGCACTAAGATTGCAAGTTGAAGAATTAATGTCTCTGAGCTCAAGAACAAAGTCAAGAATAGAATGCTAGGTTTTGAAATGTAATGCATGGGGTGACCTCCACTTAGGGAGATTGTTAGGAATTAGAAAATTCCAATATTGAAGAGTCGGTCACCCCAACTACTATCTAGCATAAGTTAGCTCGTAGACTTGTCGTTATTCGTTTCTATGTAGTTAATTAGTTAGTCTAGTAGCGTAAAATAGTTTAGTGCAACACCGTGGAGGAAGGTCGGGTCTTTACCAGTATCCACGATCCACGGGCCGATGGGAGGTCGTTTAGTTTGTAACCTATAAATACCTCTACCTTGCAAGGTAGAGGTTGGATATTCTTTGGTAATCTAATATTCTACAAGTTTCTCTTACTAGAATATCCCACTTTCTCTCTCTAAAACCATCTATGTGCTCATTGATGAGTGTGTAAATACTCATCATTTTGTACAAATTAGGCTGCAAAACATCCGAAAACACTCGAAATGCATCAAAATGATAAAATATCACAAATAAGTGTTTTATGTGTTTTAAATGCAAAAATATCAAAATACGGTGAAAACGTATCAAGTTTGCATAATTGGCGCTTTAGTCCCCAGTTTCAAAAGTTGTCAAAAGCAGGTCCTGGTAAATCTAAATAAAGAAAAATATCATTTTAAGTCCTTAGGGATTCTTAAGTTGTTAAAATTGGTCCTTGAGATTTAAAATTACAAATTTACAACTTAGGTCCTGAACTTTCAAAATTGTCAAGTTTGGTCCTTTGAAAATTTGAAAATGTCAAAATAGTCCTTGCACTATTAGATCTTGTCAAAAGTGACCCTTGTGAGAACTTTGGAGTATTAGCGATTGGTCCTTCAAGAATTGAGAAAGTGCAAGTTTAGTCCTTGTCATTTAAGCCTAACATAGCCTTGTCAAAACAATTTGAACCCACCTTTAAACCATTGTGACCCTTGTCACTAGCATTTTGAACCACGGTCAAACCAAGTCAAACAAGCAGTCCCTCTCCTAGCCCGCCCCATGTTTATCTTCTTCCACTTGCACGTGCCTCACGGTCACTCCTTCCTCGAGACCTTTTCTTTTCCACCACCCTCATCATCATCAACCCCCACAATTAATGCCACCCCCAGTGCTAGTTTGAGCCCTATAAGTCAAATTCGGGTTTCCGCCAAAATGATAAAAGCAACCAACACTCAAACTCAACCATTGGTCAAATTGAGAGGTGGGATTGGCTCAAGACATGTAAGCCATTTTGAAGTATAAAGAGGAGGAAGACAGGAGAAGCACGAGTAGTACTTAGTTTTTAAATTCTTGTATGTCGTTTTCTTTAAAATGTCTTAAATAGTTCACAATTACAGTAATATCAAGTTTTAGTGTATTAAGACTAAACCATTTAGTCATTGTAACTCGGTTTCAAGTTCTAATTCAAAGTGTTCTTGTGTTTTCAAATTTTACATTCCTTTGTTTACATTTCATATAAGTATGCTAAAAACCAAGCTTCAATAAGCTTATTTAATGGTCAAATCAACTTATTTAAGCTCTATATAGCTTTTGTAAGCTTGGGAAATCGGTTCAATCAAGTTCCATTGAAGGTCAACAAAAGTCAACAAAGAAGAAAAATTTGGTTAGCGAGCTTGAAATTGGATAATGGGTATTGCAGAGATGGAATTGGGTTGGAATTAGCTTAGTATAGGGTAGTGTATGGTTTGGTTGTAGCTTGCATACCGACTTGGAAACTTGTGAGTTTACTCTCAATTTCGATTTTTCTTCAAAGTTGCGGTTTGTACTTGTGTTTAAATTTGTGGTCATCAAGCAGTTAAACATGCTTAATTAGTAGTAATTAGGATATTAGATTCGAGTTAAGTGGTAAAATGAGTTAACTAATTAGTTTGCTTAGTTATTAGTTCAAAGCAGTTTCAAAGGGTGTTTGGATTTGGCATTTAATCGTATTACGAGTTTTGTGCGATGGGTAATTTTGTTGTTTGTGGCTTGTTTAGTTCTAGTACACTCATAATCTGTCTCACTTTTTGTGCTGCATCTTGTCTAAGTCAACATTTCACATAAAGCTGTCTTAATTAGTTCAACTGTTGGAATTTTGCAAAGCCAAACTCTTGTTTTGTGTTTAAAACCCATAAACAAAGCTTCTTTGTAGTTCCATTTTATCATATAACATCACATTCAACCTATAAATCGGTTTCAAAGTTCATAAAATTCAAGTTTCTAAATCAAAAAGTCAACTATACATGAAAAAGTCTGTTTTGGCCCAACTAGAAGGATTTTCTTGGGTTCATTCTTGGACCAAATCAAATGAAACTCGGTTTTTAAAGTTCAACGGGTCTACTTACTTATTGTTATTTTAGTAGATTTTAGCAATTTTATAAGCTCTACAAAAGCTCATCAAGCGAGGCTTATTTGCCTGCTCCTGACTCGATCGAGTGAGATTTTCTCGACTTATTGCTAGGATTGTCCGAGCTCCACGAGCTTTTCCGGTCTGATTTTTGGTTTGAAGGAAGCTAGCGGGTCTAGTATAGTTTCAACTTTGTTTTCAATTTAAGCTTATTGATAAGCGGTTGTTTAAGCTCGAACTTGGTGTCCTCAAACTGTTTTTAAGATAAGCTCAAATAAGTCAAGTCTTTGCGATTGGCTATCCAGAGGTTAAGGCTTATTGTTCCTTGCTTCATTTTAGTAGTTTTAGCATATTAATGCTTTTGTTTCAGTTTGGTAGCTTGTGGTGATCATTTGGCTTATTCAAGTGCTTGTTACATAGCACTTACATTCGATTTCTTATTCCTCCACACAACACCATGTTTTCTATTTTCCTAGATTCATAATACCATTTTAGAGTTTTCCTGAAATTTTCATAATTTTCCAACCTTGTTTGCTATTTTCTTAATTAAAAGCAGGTTTTAGGATTATTTAAATAGCTTTTAATACAATTAATTCGAGAAAAGTTCAAAAAATAATTTTCAATTTTCTTAGGTTTAGATAAATATAAAAGTAAAAAAGTAATTTTCCAGATTTTTCATAGTTTATTTTGTAATTTTTAGTAATTTAATTAGTTTTAATAGTTTAAAATTCATAAAAAATAGAAAATAATCGAAAAATATAAAAATAGTTTTGAAAATTCTCTTTGTTATTTTAGATTTTTCCAAGTCTTAATTTTATTTTTCTAGGTTTATTTCCTATTTTCTTGTAATTTAGGTTATTATTTAATAGTTAAAAATAGTTTTAATTAATAATAATTAGATAAATAGTTATAAAAATAATTTTCTTTTTCTTAAAATTTTCTTATATCATTAGGTTTGTAAAATATCATTTCATATTTTTAGGATTAATATTGTGTAAGTTTCACGTTTTTATTTGTACGTCGCGTAGTTTTAATTAAGTTTTAAAAGCAGAAAAATCAAAACATCAGTTTAAAATTAGTGATAGCGTTTATTTAATATAGTTAATCTTTTAATTTCCTTTAATTTGCATTTAAGCCCCGTAATTTATAAATATCTCAAAATCCTTCTTGACCACTATCCTTAGTGGTTATTCGACATCGATTGTGTTAAACACCGGTCATCCTCAAGTGGGACTTAACGACAGGGAATCCACTGTATTCTCTGATCTAAATTGCAATTGGTGTTTGAGTGTTTTAAGTTCCTACGGTTAGCCATTCACAAGTGGCTAACTTGTGTGACAAAACTTGACAGTTTAGCTTCTTTCTACTTTCTACCACCACTAGTGTGGGGGTTGCCCACGTGTTGTGTATATATAAGAGTTTCAAAAAAAAAAAAAAAAAAAAAAAATCCTTGCTAAATAATGGCCTTAGTGTTTCCTTTTACGTTCTATGTTTCGGCATAACCAGGGGTACTTTGAATATTGAGGCAATATTCATTTCTAAGTGTGGGGAATTCTCACGAATTTTATCATATAATTATACCGCCTAATTCCCCATTTTTGGCCAAAATTTTTTTGGAGTAAGTGTTTACACTTACTCATCTTATAGTTATCGATCCGCCTTGTCTAATAAACAAAAGGATTGGCTAATCCGAGAGCAAGCGGCTCTTGGTAAAGATATCTCAAATCAGTTGACGGCTTGCAATTTGCCCAAAATTGTATGGTATTCACTCACCATATCCTTAAAATGAAGAGTTGGCTAGCCCGCAAGTTTATGGCTTGTGGTAAAGGCGTTGGAAAACCATAATTGGTAATCACTCACCAAAGATATTTTATCTAAGAGTTGGCTAGTCCGAAGCAAGCGGCTTACGGTAAAGACAAATCAAATCCGTTGGAAGCTAGTGATTTGCTCAAAATCATTTGGTTATCGGTGTACCAAAGTTCTTACTTGAACTAAAACATTTGGCTACTCGAGTAATGGATTTTGGTAAAGAGATGAAATCCATTAAATTTTTCTCAAAACATTGCTAGGGACTAGCAATATCTTAGTGTGGGGATTGATGAGTGTGTAAATACTCATCATTTTATCTAAATTAGGCTGCAAAACATCGAAAACACTTTCGAAATGCATCAAAATGATAAAATATCACAAATAAGTGTTTTATGTGTTTTAAATGCAAAAATATCAAAATCGTGTGAAAACGTATCAAGTTTGCATAATTGGCGCTTTAGTCCCCAAGTTTCAAAGTTGTCAAAAGCAGTCCACAGTAAATCTAAATAAAGAAAATATCATTTTAAGTCCTTAGGGATTCTTAAGTTGTTAAAATTGGTCCTTGAGATTTAAAATTACAAATTTACAACTTAGGTCCACGAACTTTCAAAATTGTCAAATTTGGTCCTTTGAAAATTTGAAAATGTCAAAATAGTCCTTGCACTATTAGATCTTGTCAAAAGTGACCCTTGTGAGAACTTTGGAGTATTGGCGATTGGTCCTTCAAGAATTCGAAAGTGCAAGTTTAGTCCTTGTCATTTAAGCCTAACATAGCCTTGTCAAAACATTTTGAACCCACCTTTAAACCATTGTGACCCTGTCACTAGCCTTTTGAACCTGGTCAAACCAAGTCAAACAAACAGTCCCTCTCTAGCCCGCCTGCTGTTTAACTCTTCTACTGCTGTTGCCTTCACCATGATCACTCCTTCCTCGAGACCTTTTCTCTTTTCCACCACCTCATCATCATCAACCCCCACAATTAATGCCACCCCCTAGTGCTAGTTTGAGCCCTATAAGTCAAATTCGGGTTTCCTTAAAATGATAAAAGCACCAACACACTCAAAACTCAACCATTGGTCAAATTGAGAGGTGGGATTGGCTCAAGACACGTGTAAGCCATTTTGAAGTATAAAGAGGAGGAAGACAGAAAGCACAGTAGTACTTAGTTTTTTTAAATTCTTGTATGTCGTTTTCTTTAAAATGTCTTAAATAGTTCACATTACATAATATCAAGTTTTAGTGTATTAAAACTAAACCATTTAGTCATTGTAACTCAGTTTTCAAGTTCTAATTCAAAGTGTTCTTGTGTTTTCAAATTTTACATTCACTTGTTTACATTTCGGTATAAGTATGCTAAAAACCAAGCTTCAATAAGCTTATTTAATGGTCAAATCAACTTATTTAAGCTCTATATAGCTTTTGTAAGCTTGGGAAATCGAGTTTCAATCAAGTTCCATTGAAGGTCAACAAAAGTCAACAAAGAAGAAAAATTTGGTTAAGCGAGGCTTGAAATTGGATAATGGGTATTGCGAGATGGAATTGGGTTGGAATTAGCTTAGTATAGGGTAGTGTATGGTTTGGTTGTAGCTGCATACCGGCTTGGACACTTGTGAGTTTACTCTCGATTTCGAGTTTTCTTCAAAGTTGCGTTTGTACTTGTGTTTAAATTTGTGGTCATCAAACAGTTAAACATGCTTAATTAGTAGTAATTAGGATATTAGATTCGAGTTAAGTGGTAAAATGAGTTAACTAATTAGTTTGCTTAGTTATTAGTTCAAAGCAGTTTCAAAAGGGTGTTTGGATTTGGCATTTAATACGTATTCTGATTTTGTGCGATGGGTAATTTTTGTTGTTTGTGGCTTGTTTAGTTCTAGTACACTCATAACTGTCTCACTTTTGTGCTGCATCTTGTCTAAGTCAACATTTCACATAAACTGCCTTAATTAGTTCCTTTGTTGGAATTTTGCAAGCCAAACTCTTGTTTTGTGTTTAAAACCCATAAACAAAGCTTCTTTGTAGTTCCATTTATCATATAACATCACATTCAACCTATAAATCGGTTTCAAAGTTCATAAAAGTCAAGTTTCTAAATCATCAAAAGTCGACTATACATGAAAAGTCTGTTTTGGCCCAACTAGAAGGATTTTCTTGGGTTCATTCTTGGACCAAATCAAATGAAACTCTGGTTTTTAAAGTTCAACAGGTCTACTTACTTATTGTTATTTTAGTAGATTTTTAGAAATTTTATAAGCTCTACAAAGCTCATCAAGCGGGGCTTATTTGCCTGCTCCCATGATTCGATCGGTGAGATTTTCTCACTTTGCTAGGATTGTCCGAGCTCCACAGAGCTTTTCGAGTCTGATTTTTGGTTTGAAGGAAGCTAGCCAGGTCTAGTATAGTTTCCAACTTTTGTTTTTCAATTTAAGCTTATTGATAAGCGATTGTTTAAGCTCGAAACTTGGTGTCCTCAACTGTTTTAAGAATAAGCTCAAATAAGTCAAGTCTTTGCGGTTGGCTATCCGAGGTTAAGGCTTATTGTTCCTTGCTTCATTTAGTAGTTTTAGCATATTAATGCTTTTGTTTGATTTGGTAGCTTGTGGTGATCATTTGGCTTATTCAAGTGCTTATTACATAAGCACTTACATTCGATTTCTTATTCCTCCACACAACACCATGTTTTCTATTTTCCTAGATTCATAATATCATTTTAGAGTTTTCCGAAATTTTCATAATTTTCCAACACTTGTTGCTATTTTTCTTAATTAAAAGCAGGTTTTAGGATTATTTAAATAGCTTTTAATACAATTAATTCGGAAAAGTTCAAAAAATAATTTTTCAATTTTCTTAGGTTTAGATAAATATAAAAAGTAAAAAAAGTAATTTTCCAGATTTTCATAGTTTATTTTGTAATTTTTAGTAATTTAATTAGTTTTAATAGTTTAAAATTCATAAAAAATAGAAAATAATCGAGAAAAATATAAAAATAGTTTTGAAAATTCTCTTTTGTTATTTTAGATTTTTCCAAGTCTTAATTTTATTTTTCTAGGTTTATTTCCTATTTTCTTGTAATTTAGGTTATTATTTAATAGTTAAAAATAGTTTTAATTAATAATAATTAGATAAATAGTTATAAAATAATTTTCTTTTCTTAAAATTTTCTTATATCATTAGGTTTGTAAAATATCATTTTCATATTTTAGGATTAATATTGTGTAAGTTTCACGTTTTTTTTTGTCGTCACGTAGTTTTAATTAAGTTTTAAAAGCAGGAAAAATCAAAAACATCGGTTTAAAATTAGTGATAAGCGTTTATTTAATATAGTTAATCTTTTAATTTCCTTTAATTTGCATTTAAGCCCCATAATTTATAAATATCTCAAAATCCTACTTGACCACTATCCTTAGTGGTTATTCGACATCGATTGTGTTAAACACCGGTCATCCTCAAGTGGGACTTAACGACAGGAATCCACTGTATTCTCTCGATCTAAATTGCAATTGGTGTTTGAGCTGTTTTAAGTTCCTACGGTGGTCATTCACAAGTGGCTAGCTGCGTGAGAAAACTTGACGGTTTGCACCAATCGCTCATTGTGTTAATGTTATGATGTGTATGTGAAAACTAATATCCAACAGCGTTGCTAAGCCAAGACTCGACACTCTAAACTCTAGATAAGCGAAATAAACATACATAAATTTAAAGATAGATGTAGGATGGTAGCCGTTTTCTTTTCTTTTTTTTCTTTTTTTTTTTTTTTTTTTACACTCTATTTTTTTCTATTTTTCTTTTTGATTTTTTTCTTACACTTTTACTCTACCATCCTCTACGATAACATCAAAATGATAGGGATTTATAGGCACATCCTACACTTGAGTTTTATTATTCTAACACTAATTTGACCCGAATTGAAAAGATCAAAACACTTGGAGTACATTATTATGCAAATAAAGGAATTTAATTTAACGTTCTCTTCCGTCATCTCATAAAATTTAACTTTTCCATGAGTCCCAATCGTCCCAAAGCGTGTACAAAGGATATGACTCGACTTAGCAACTTATGCAAGCAACAAGATAATTGAACTAAGGGTTAAGTGTGATAACAATAATGCGCTAAAAGTGAGTGCATACAAGGTAGGCTAAAGCGATTTGGGTGTACATTTGGGGTGGATTGTAAACAATGCTCTTCATTGATATTCGGAAAACAGAAACATCACGAGAACGCGAAAAGGATAGGCTCGAGGGGTTAACTAGGGGTATCGTGTACTAAAGATGAGTACAACGCAAGGTGTGGGGAATTACTCAACCGATGTGGAAGAAGTAATTATATTACGGGTATCGAACAAGGGTTATCATAATGTCTCTTATCATTTAGTTATTCCTAACTACACAAGTGTAGTCTTACTAGCGATCTCGGGATGCATCACAAAACAAGTTCTAGAATCTATTATACTACGGCTCACACTCTAAGCATTAAAGATGAATGCTTTAATTCCTACAAATCTAAAGGCGATCCTCGCATTTTGGGTGGAATTTAAGTGGTAAAAGTCACACCCTCATGGGAGGCGAAACACGAGTGTAACGGAGGAACATAAGCACAAGATAATAGAACATACCAACATTAATATTAAAAGAAATATTACACCATTACAATACTAGTTTAGCCGACATCGGCAAATATATTACAAAGTTTAGATTCCAAAATATTGAGTTTTATTACATAATGATTTGTAGTGACAAGTGAAAACTTCATTATGCAAGACTTGGTAGAAAAGCTTACTAACGATCACACGAAATGCATGAGAGAAAAGCGGGTCAACTATGAAAATAGTTGGTGAGTAAACACGTTTAGCAAAAATAATAAAACTCGTAAGAAATAATCAAAGCTTTCGATCGACGAAAATGGTCCATAAAGCAAAGGCATTGTAAATCCACTCGGTTCAAGTTCCGCCCATACAAAACTTGCAACTTTGTGTGTTCACAACCTTGCCAAAAGTAGTATGTCTAAAAGTCAAGTATAAGCGGTCATAATAGTTCACAATATTGCACCATGTATATAATCATTCGGGGATGCTCCGAACATGGGAGACTTTGCCTTTGCTCCAACAAGGGAGACTCCTTTGTCACTCGGCCACCTAGGCGAGATTTATTGAGGCAGCTCCACCAATAAGGCGAGACTTTATAGTGATGCTCGAACATGGGAGACTCCTTTGTCACTCGACCACCTAGGCGAGATTTATTGAGGCGCTCCACCAATAAGGCGAGACTTTATAGTGATGCTCGAACATAGGAGACTCCTTTGTCACTCGACCACCTAGGCGAGATTTATTGAGACGCTCCACCAATAAGGCGAGACTTTATAGTGATGCTCGAACATAGGAGACTCCTTTGTCACTCGACCACCTAGGCGAGATTTATTGAGGCAGCTCCACCAATAAGGCGAGACTTTATAGGATGCTCGAACAGGGAGATAACATGTCATAACATGTTCAATAAATTCAAACAAGTCATAATTTCGTAATTAAGTTCAAGATTTGATTCAAGTTCACAAGTTCTAGTCAAAAGAGTTCACAAAAGTAAGATTCAATTTAATTCAAGTATAGTTCATGCATTCACCCCAAAATGTAGTAAAAGCGGTAAAAGGGATGTGATTACTCACTTGATAAATAGGTGTGATGACAAAAGTGAGTACACGAGGTATAATGTGATGTGTTAACGGGACCTATTACGAATGATATGATATGCAATGAGTTGCAATGTAATGTTATGCATGCATTCCATATGTTATTTATACCATTTGCGAGTTTTGAAAATATTACTTGTCGTCGAAAAATACTCTTTTGACGTCTTGACCCTTCAAAAATGACTTTACAAGTATTTACGTCAAAATGTCATCCTACAATGGTTTTATAATGATTTATGGTGAAATTATCACTTTTAAATAAGCAAAACAATGTCGTCGGAATTTTCATGAAAGTAACAAAATGGCTCGAAAAACTAGTCGTAAAATGGTGTCGTCGATCGTTAGAAAACGAACTCGACGGTTTTGGAAAGTTTGTATCGATATCTAGAAGTTTCGATTCGGAGTTTTCGTCCAAAGGTCTCGATCATAAAGATATTAAGGGTTAAAGATAGTGATTTTGGCTAATTGTGTGCGAAAAATAAGTTTCGTAAGTTTGAACATCCGTAAATAATTTACCATAACTCCGCTTGACAAACGACTTTTGTTTTGAAAAATATGGTCGGTGAACTTGATTTTACTAGAAGACATTTTGTTCCAAAAGTTTCACATCATGGTTAAAACGAGCCGCAAACATGGACGTTCTGACTACTAAAATACTTGTATCGTAAAAATAATATAGTTTTTGAGAAAATAATAGTTCTGGCAAGTTTATAAAAGCGTGCATATATTTGTCGTTTCAAATCCGTTTTCTCGTATAATATGTCCTTAGCCGTATCGAAGTAAACTAATATATTTTGATAAGTCGAAATAATTTGTGAAGCTTAAGGCTCGTTTTGACCCAAACAATGTAAAAATGCATGCTGAATTTTCGAAAAATAAACATTTAGTCGTCAAACTTTAAAAATTCACCACGGCTTCGTTATAAGTCCGTTTTATCCGTTCAAGCGACCACGGATTCGTTTTAAAGTATATTTTCTAAATATCAAGGCCAAAACTTCGTACCAACAGTAGGTTTTCCAGAAATTGAAACAAGGACAGAACCTATTTATATAGTTATCGAAAATAGTTTTTCTCGGACAAAACCTATTCTAATCCCTTCAAATCAACTCCAAAACTAATCTAATCCTACCATACACCTTCTTAGGGTGTCATGGGTTCCTAATCACCATCAAGACCAAAGAATACCATGGGAATATTTATAGGATGACCAATATGTATATATAACTCAATAAATCATGAAAAATGGTATAAATCACATATCATGCATATAAGCTCCAAAAATGAAAAGAAACATATGAAAATGACAAGGAAACATGAAAATGATAAAAACATGCTTACAAGTGATAGTGATGAGGTGAAAGTAACAAGGATTAACTTAAATACCCTTGGTTTTATTTCAAAACCAAATAAAGAGTATATACTAGGTTGTATATACACTTGAGCTTGAAAAATTTTGATGATCCTTGAATCTCCTTGGTAGGCCGGTTGTGAGGAAGAACAAAGAAGAGAAAAGCCTTTTAACTTGACTTGTATTAATGAGATGAATGAATGAGTGAATAAAAGTTGGAGTGTAAAACTATACATTCAAGAAATTATTCAACAAACTATTAAATGTAATCCTCCCCCACAGAACGGATTTTGGGGATCTGTTTCTCAAATATATTTTTTTTTTTTTTTTTTTTGTATTATTACTTGTATAAATTTTGTAAAAAAATGTAAGTAAAAGTAATTGTGTAGGAAAATGTACAAGTATAGGTAAATGGAAATTTTTGGTACAAGTAAGTTTTAATAGATCAAAATAGAATGTAATGAGATGATAAAATTGTAAAAATACATTCCTTGTGAAATTTGAGTGATAAAATAATTATCGTATAATTTTTAAGAAAAGTGTCGTAATAATTTAACTTTAACGATTTATATACCAAATAAATTCAAAACACTAGTTAAACTCAAAATATAGTTTTATAAACTAAATGTAAGTTTAAAAATATGTCGGGATCATTTTGAAAGTAACGGATTAAATATTTAAAATAATAACTCACGCGATAACGTTTATTAAATATAAAAATTTACGCGATTAAATGTGAAATGAAATGCCATGAATGAACTAATATGATGCATTTATAATTTAAGAAATGACCGAATTTGAGAATTGTGACATTCTTCCCATGTCGTGGAATCACGTCCCGTGATTCGATTAACGATACTATGGTCCGAACCTCGACAAGAGTTCTAAAGTTCATGATCGTCTGAGCAGTCTAAATGATCATATCAATGCCCATGCGTCGGGTTCCCCATTCAACTAAATGCGTGCGTGATCGGTTTGATAGGGTAAACTTATCCAATATCGAGCGTAGCTCTCAAAGACCTTTAGGTAGTCGATTCTAATTTAATCTCACAACTCATCAAACAAGAGCGTCATGAGATTAAACTAAACCGACTTGAGTAAACTTGTCTCTTAGCTTGATTTTCGCAACTCATCAAACAAGAGCGTCACTAGATCAAGCTAGGAAACAAGTTGTTAGAAAGGTAGGATGCCACATCCTTGAATGAAGTCTTTTGAAAGATTAAGCTCGATATTCGATTTGCTTACACAATCAAATCCAATCAACAAAATATATAACAACTAAGGTCGATATCAATAGGTCTCAAATTAATCAATGTCGTGAGCGTGTAAAGATTGGAAGGAAGTTATGCACTCAAAATCATGTAAATGCGAAATAAGGTAGTTGTTCGAAAGAATGTACCCGTTAAGCGTTGCGGGCTTCCTCGGTACCCGGATAGAATGCTCGACCACGTGCGGGAGGAATTTCAATGTTACGATCTTGTGGGCCTTCTATTGCCAGCGCCCGAGTTTGGGCGATTTCCTCCTTGATTGGGAGTTCTTTTCGACTTTGGGCGGTATTGCGAAGGTGATCTAGACTTCCACACTCGTAACATGCTTTTCTCATCCTTGATTCCCGATTCTGTTTGAGCAATTTCGCGAAGTGGCCCGTCTGTCCACATTTGCCACACTTTGGCGATCTCTAAGTGATGATAATTACATCAGTACACAAAGGATGTGGACTGCATATCTTTTGCGCTCTGGGTGGTCGCCCATAGTTACGAGTTATTCGTTGCCTCTTGTTTCTTGATTACGGTCTCGGCTTCCTGGTGATCCTCCTGTCGCTTTCGTCCATTGTTTGAAGTACCTTCTCCGTTGTTGGTTCGTCTAGCATCGAGATGTATTATAATTTGGGTGAGTAGGTCCGCTATTCTAGCGTTGTTGTTTGGATTGTCATTGTTGTTTGGGTTGCCGTTGTTGTTACCTCTGAGCGTGTGTTTCTTGCGACCATGATCCTCTGAGAGGACCAAAACATCGGGTTGAGTAAGCGACATTCGAGCGAAGTCGGATGAGGTGCGAGCGGTGGTAATGTGTTATAGTGATCGAAACATGGCGAGAGCAGAGACATGCTATGTCTAACAAGTCGAAAGATGGAAAAGAAGATATGAACAAGGTGCGGTAATGTAGGCGTGAGCGTAAAAACATGCCATGCATACCACCCGACCAATGCAACTTGGTGACGGACTCAAAAGACTCGACTAAACATGATTTAAAACTACCACTCTTATCATTGCATGGTTCTTCATAAATTAGACATAGTTGATCGGGCTATGTATAATTTATGAGTAACAATCTGCGATAGGACTAGTTGACTCGAATGGTGTTCAATGTTTAATAAAATAATATACAAAAAAAAAATTATTCGGGTTATAGTTGTGATTTTATTTTTGAAAATCGGCATTCTCTATAACCTTTGGCTCTGGTACCAATCATCACACCCTCATGGGAGGCGAAACACGAGTGTAGAGGAGGAACATAAGCACAAGATAATAGAACATACCAACATTAATATTAAAAGAAATATTACACCATTACAATACTAGTTTAGCCGACATCGGCAAATATATTACAAAGTTTAGATTCCAAAATATTGAGTTTTATTACATAATGATTTGTATTGACAAGTGAAAACTTCATTATGCAAGACTTGGTAGAAAAGCTTACTAACGATCACACGAAATGCATGAGAGAAAAGCGGGTCAACTATGAAAATAGTTGGTGAGTAAACACGTTTAGCAAAAATAAGAAAACTCGTAAGAAATAATCAAAGCTTTCGATCGACGAAAATAAAATGGTCCATAAAGCAAAGGCATTGTAAATCCACTCGGTTCAAGTTCCGCCCATACAAAACTTGCAACTTTGTGTGTTCACAACCTTGCCAAAAGTAGTATGTCTAAAAGTCAAGTATAAGCGGTCATAATAGTTCACAATATTGCACCACGTATATAATCATTCGGGGATGCTCCGAACATGAGAGACTTTGCCTTTGCTCCAACAAGGGAGACTCCTTTGTCACTCGGCCACCTAGGCGAGATTTATTGAGGCGCTCCACCAATAAGGCGAGACTTTATAGTGATGCTCGAACATGGGAGACTCCTTTGTCACTCGACCACCTAGGCGAGATTTATTGAGGCGCTCCACCAATAAGGCGAGACTTTATAGTGATGCTCGAACATAGGAGACTCCTTTGTCACTCGACCACCTAGGCGAGATTTATTGAGGCAGCTCCACCAATAAGCGAGACTTTATAGTGATGCTCGAACATAGGAGACTCCTTTGTCACTCGACCACCTAGGCGAGATTTATTGAGGCGCTCCACCAATAAGGCGAGACTTTAGTGACAACATGGTCATAACATGTACGGTTCAATAAGTTCAAATAAGTAATAAGTTCATAATTAAGTTCAAGATTTGATTCAAGTTCAAAGTTCTAGTCAAAAGAGTTCACAAAAGTAAGATTCAATTTAATTCAAGTATAGTTCATGCATTCACCCCAAAATGTAGTAAAAGCGGTAAAAGGGGATGTGATTACTCACTTGGTAAAGCGGTGTGATGACAAAAGTGAGTACACGAGGTATAATGTGATGTGTTAACGGGACCTATTACGAATGATATGATATGCAATGAGTTGCAATGTAATGTTATGCATGCATTCCATATGTTATTTATACCATTTGCGAGTTTTGAAAATATTACTTGTCGTCGAAAAATACTCTTTTGACGTCTTGACCCTTCAAAAATGACTTTACAAGTTTTACGTCAAAATGTCATCCTACAATGGTTTTATAATGATTTATGGTGAAATTATCACTTTTAAATCGCAAAACAATGTCGTCGAATTTTCATGAAAGTAACAAAATGGCTCGGAAAAGTAGTCGTAAAATGGTGTCGTCGATCGTTAGAAACGAACTCGACGGTTTTGGAAAGTTTGTATCGATATCTAGAAGTTTCAGTTCGGGAGTTTTCGTCAAAAGGTCTCGATCATAAAGATATTAAGGGCTAAAGATAGTGATTTTGGCTAATTGTGTGCGAGAAAATAAGTTTCGCCAAGTTTGAACATCCGTAAATAATTTACCATAACTCCGCTTGACAAACGACTTTTGTTTTGAAAAATATGGTCGGTGAACTTGATTTTACTAGAAGACATTTTGTTCCAAAAGTTTCACATCATGGTTAAAAGCAGCCGCAAACATGGACGTTCTGACTACTAAAATACTTGTATCGTAAAAATAATATAGTTTTTCGAAAAATAATAGTTACGGCAAGTTTATAAAAGCGTGCATATATTTGTCGTTTCAAATCCGTTTTCTCGTATAATATGTCCTTAGCCGTATCGAAGTAAACTAATATATTTTGATAAGTCGAAATAATTTGTGAAGCTTAAGGCTCGTTTTGACCCAAACAATGTAAAAATATGCATGCTGAATTTTCTGAAAAATAAACATTTAAATCGTCAAACTTTAAAAATTCACCACGGCCGTTATAAGTCCGTTTTATCCGTTCAAGCGACCACGGATTCGTTTTAAAGTATATTTTCTAAATATCAAGGCCAAAGTTTCGTACCAACAGTAGGTTTTCCAGAAATTGAAACAAGGACAGAACCTATTTATATAGTTATCGAAAATAGTTTTCTCGGACAAAACCTATTCTAATCCCTTCAAATCAACTCCAAAACTAATCTAATCCTACCATACACCTTCTTAGGGTGTCATGGGTTCCTAATCACCATCAAGACCAAAGAATACCATGGGAATATTTATAGGATGACCAATATGTATATATAACTCAATAAATCATGAAAAATGGTATAAATCACATATCATGCATATAAGCTCCAAAATGAAAAGAAACATATGAAAATGACAAGGAAACATGAAAATGATAAAAACATGCTTACAAGTGATAATGATGAGGTGAAAGTAACAAGGATTAACTTAAATACCCTTGGTTTTATTTCAAAACCAAATAAAGAGTATATACTAGGTTGTATATACACTTGAGCTTGAAAAATTTTGATGATCCCTTGAATCTCCTTGAAGGCCGGTTTTGAGGAAGAAGCAAAGGGAGAGAAAAAAATTTTCTAACTTGACTGAAAATTATTGAAATGAATGAATGAGTGAAATAAAAGTTGGAGTGTAAATATACATACATTCAAGAAAATTTTTCAAAACTATTAAATGTAATCCCTCCCCTAGAACCGGATTTTGGGGATCTATGTCTCAAAATATATTTTTTTTTTTTTTTTTTTTGTATATATACTTGTATATAATTTGTAAATAAAATGTAAAAAGTAAAAGTAATGTAGGAAAATGTACAAGTATAGGTAAATGGAAATTTTTGGTACAAGTAAGTTTTAATAGATCAAAATAGAATGTAATGAGATAATAAAATTGTAAAAATACATTCCTTGTGAAATTTGGTGATAAAATAATTATCGTATAATTTTTAAGAAAAGCGTCGTAATAATTTAACTTTAACGATTTATATACCAAATAAATTCAAAACACTAGTTAAACTCAAAATATAGTTTTATAAACTAAATGTAAGTTTAAAAATATGTCGGGATCATTTTGAAAGTAACGGATTAAATATTTAAAATAATAACTCACGCGATAACGTTTATTTAATATAAAAATTACGCGATTAAATGTGAAATGAAATGCCATGAATGAACTAATATGATGCATTTAATAATTTAAAGAAATGACCGAATTTGAGAATTGTGACAAAATTCTGGAAAAATTTTTATCTTTAAAATCTGGAAAAATTTCCTGCAATAACATCCATTATGACTCGATACAAGCATTTGACTCGAACAAACACACATGTATATCTTTTAAATAATTGTAATTCTCATGTTCACGTTTCTTTTGAAAACGTGTAATCCTCCTACACTTATCCCTTATGTAAAATACCTTTATACGTAATTAAGGCGAGGTTAAAGACAAAATAAAGCATTTTACAAATTCAAACATGAGAATAAGCAATTAATAAAAGATATCGACACACAAATGAAAATGAAAACAAATACACATGGGTTGCCTCCCAAGAGCGCTTGTTTTGTTCGAGTCACGAGCGACTCTACCCTTATTTAACGGATAAAGGGAGGTTTCCCACACTTAAGTTTAAGTGTGGGTGATAGTAGCGATACACACCCTTAGGGTGGCGATTTTCCACGTGAGTGAAGGGGTGTGTGAATGGCTTCCTTCATCCAAAACTACCCGAACTAAATTGGTTGATGGGTGGGTCGGTTCCTCTTTGTCTCCTAGATGTAAAGATTGAGGTTCGGTTCATCAACACTAGAAATCCCCAGAACTATTAGTAAAACTAAGACTACAAGTATTCAAACCTATATTCTCTAGTTGCGTTTGGTTCAAATGTTCTACCTCCATCGGGATTCCTAAAGTCTCTTCAACTACTTCCTGTAAGTCACGTGCGGTGTGTATGCCTTAAATGATGGTGGGACTTGTGGGATACCTTGTGGGTCTAGACTTTTCACCTTATCCTCAATCACATCTACATCATCTATATGCTCATCAGTGTTATTTCCTTAGGTCGTGATGAAACCAAACTTAGTAATTGATCCAACTTATGGTTTAATGCTTGGTTGCTTACCATAATATTTTCAGATTTGGTCGGTTCTCCTAAGGGCCTCACTAAAAATAGTTTCTAAACACGGAGGTTGTTCACGAAAGTCTATCATAGGTGAAGGCTCATACGAGCATAGGTTTCACTAGATGAGGTGTTTTGTGGGCTTGATGGAATGGTGAAACCTCAAAAGGTTTATGGACTTGGTTACTTTCATCCCACCATCTTGAATAATCCGCTTTAGTAATATCATAATTTTTTATGAAAAAACCTAATCGTGGATATAGTGGATTCGCGTTCTCCATAATGGTGAACGGAAGAGTCAATGGACAAGTTTTACGAACAAAGGCACAAAGAAGGGGGATAGACTACAAGGAAGCTAATAAAAAGAAAAATCTCACTTGATAGGAATCTTGTGAGTAGACCTAAACGAGATATAAATCAAGCCTAAACAATAACTATTCCCGTGGCGCCAAAAACTTGATACGCTTACGCAGCGCTGCTCGGGTCAAAGGAACTTCCTTTTAAATCGAGCAAGTTTTATAACACCCTAGGCAATGAACCTAATCGGCTGTAGTGTAGTATTAGGGTAAGCCACGGTATTGATATCGTTCTCTGAGGAATAATGTCGTTAGGTCAAGTGTATGTCGATTTAAGTCTAAAGGTGAGGATGATTATTTTTGTATTTTTATATTTTATGAATCTCGGTTTTGGAGGGAGGTGGAATTAGTTGCTAGTCAACTATCCCAAAAGATACTAACTAAATTATGGGTCTACCAGGACGTGAAGCGTATCTACTTATGATGTATTACTCCTTGCTAGCTATCCAATTCTACCCTCTTGAATTGTCACGTCCTATTGATGGTTGAATTGTCACGTCCTTATTCTTAACGTTGTGTTTTCTAAGGTTGTAGGGTATGCATTTCTCCCTAACTCTTTGAAATTACCTAAGGTTAATGACTATGAAATCTCTAGGATTCATAAACTTAACACTAAGGTGATCTTTGGATATTTAGCCTACAATTCCACTAGTAACTACAAGCTAAGGTTCAACAAAGATTAATCAAGCATTAATAACACAACGGATGACCTATCGCAATACTAGGTCAATCACAATTAAGATAAGAGACCGTAACACCCCAACCGCACAAGGGTAAAGATATCACAAATCTGGTTTTAAATCATAACCTTAAGTACTATACAATAGCGGAAGCCTTCTAGAACTTACAAAAGAAAATATAAATAACTTAATAATCAAAATAAATCTAAGATCTCTATTTTCAAATCTTGCTCTTGTCTCTACTCTCAACCCGGATCACCTATCCCATAAGCTCATCTTGAATGCTTAATACCGCAGGAGGAAAGAAAATGCGGTGAGCTTACAAAGCCAGGTGAGCAGATATAACGAAACAAAAACTAAACAAAACAAATATACAAATAACGAAATCACAACGGAATGGGAATCATGAATCATTGAAGATTTTGCGGAAACACAAATACCAAATCCGGAAGAAACACACAACAATTAAGAACAAACACATAGCATCTTGAGGACACAGACGGAGACACATCAAATAACCAAGCACATAATAAATCGGCAAGTAGAGTGCATATAATCCAAGCGAAAGATCTAAAGACTAACGGAAACTATTTCGGAAAATAAACATGGCATTCATACAAATCAATTAATCTAAAATCAACACTCTTAATCAAATTTCGCAGCGTGGATATAACAATCAAATCATGGCGATCCACACATGCAAATAGAAAACATAGTAGACAAACTATAACTAAATAGACCAAACAAAACATAGCATAGCCATTAGCAATTATCGAGCGAGATATCATAAACTAAACCGGTTCTCGGATCGAATCTTAACATCGCCAGAGTTTTAACATAGCGGATCAAACATAAGCGGATAAATACCTAACGTATAGACAAAGTTCACCGGATTAATGAACAATCATACTTACTAAACTTTCGGGATACTTAATTTCATACTAGCACATTTACCCCACGGATCAACGAATTTCACATACGATAAACTAACATAACATCAGATGACAACATACGAATCATATTCAAACACATTAACATTTCCTAACATAATAGACGGTAGTCACATAATCATACAAAAGCATAAACACATATAATAACATATAATAAGACTAGCACATAATCATAAACACTTGAACATACCGAATCAAAATCGGAATACTTAACATAGAAATAACGAGATAAAGATTTAGTTATCTACCACGAGCCCGAACATATCATATCGGAACATCATACTTATTCGAAATTAATCTCGGAAAATAATTTGGAGTAGCTAGCTCCCGAATTTTGTGAAGACGCGTATTACACGACATCATTCACCGGACAAATCATATCGGATAACAGATCGGATCTAGGATGCATCCATACGCCCCGGCAGACGGATAGTGGCCATACTATCAATAAACATATAACGAAAGGGCGTGGCGAACATCACTCTCGCCCTAGAGTCATGTCGAGGTGCATCAACGACACGGACATGGAACCCCATGACTAGTGAAATAGTGGCTCGGGTATCAAACTAACTTAGGTCAAGCAGTTTTTAGATATGACACGGATCATAATCAACACAAGGGTCACAGATAACATATCGATAGTTCATATCATAAGGTTCATATTCGGATATTCGAGAGTCAAGTTTATATCATAATCGCAAATCATACATTCATAATTAGAAGTTCATGATTAAACATAGTAATGTTCAACAAATGTGCATATCGAGTCTTCATAACACAAGTTCAAATCGGATATTGCATGGTTCAATAAAGCGAAGTTCGAGATAAACAACGGATCAAACAATCGGAAAGGGTTCATAGCAATGGCATCGGGAACCCTAATAAGTAAAATAGGAAAACTAACGAAAAGAACATCATAAGGAACCTTCTTGAAAAGGTCGAATATCCGTACCTTAACGCAAATGAGGAAAAGCAAATGAATGAGCGAACACGAAGATCGACGCCGCGTCTCCTTCAACGAGTCTACACGGATTAGGATTTGTTTAATACTTATTAGCATCATTAAAGCTATAACGGATTAATTGTATTAACGTTCTTAGAGTTATAAGTATATTCTCATTTATAAGCTTCTTATGCATTTGTAAGTGTGTTACTTATTGATATCATGTTTTATCTTTCATTTTCTTAAACTCATATTCGGACCGGACTTTAGTGATTTTTATAAAATACTTACTTAGCTCAAATGAAATCAAGCAAAATCCCAGGGGTTCCCATATGAGTTAAGAGACTCTACAAAAATTGGTGGGTTCTATTTCCATGCTAAATGGCCTACGGAAAATCATAAGTCGAGACCGGTCCGAACTCACCCAGATTTACACACACCAAAAGTATGGCCCCAACAAACACACTTACCCTACTCAACACATCAAACCAAAAGCTACAGGTGTCACATCATATATAAAATCATATCCACCAAAGGAAAAGTTCCAGAACCTCATAAATTAAATACTAAAATCATTTACTACATTATAAATTCCAACTCTGCAATTGATTCGGACACCTAACTCCAAAAATATAAAATCATACTTCCACATTTGCAAATGATATAAGACTTATTTTTCCAGAAATCTATTTCAAAGTACTACAATTTAGGCTCAAGAATCACTTAAAACATGCAAGTATCATCAGATAACACCTAGATGAACCCAACCTAAATTTCAGACCCGTTTTCCAGCTTTGACACTTGATCTTGTAAAATTCAAAAATACGACTTAGACAACTCCAAATTCGACCAAACCACTTGGAAAACTTAACTAAGACATAAAATAAGTTTTTCCGACAAAAACCCAGATTTTAGCCTTTATGAAACTAAATTTACAAGGTTCCCAAATTCGGATTCCAAAACAGTCCCGACCAAAGACCCGTCTAAAAGTTAACATATTACGTGCTTTATTTATCCAAACGTACCCACGACCTACCTAAGCTTTAAAACCTGTTTTAATATCATCTTAAAATTCTTACCCTTCCTTGCTTTCGTTTTACAAAATTATACATACGCGTTAAAATACTTACGAACCAAATAACCACGATACTTTACATAAAATCACAAACACTTTCAATAACCGCCTAGGGTTTCGATTCTTAGCGCCACATTAATGGTCATTAATAACGGGTTTTAAGGGTTACAAAAGGGTCATACACTGTCGAAATAAGAATGGAAAGACCTATCAAAAGGTCCACAAAACTTGACACAACACAGTCATACACACGACACATATCGGTTTCATAGGTGTTATATATTCATGGTCGTCCCAAACAAGAACAAGTTCGACATATAGGTTATACTTTATGTGTTTATAATCGATTGTATGTATACATGTGTACCCGTCGTATAAGAAAACAAAAGAAATCAAATACCTTAGAGCGAAAATGAGACGGATTAAAGGAGACCGACTAGAACCCAATCTACGAATCACATGGCACACAATTACAAATACCACGATCATGATCACCACTGCTGCTGTCCAACCGTCCCATTTCTTGTCCAAAGTGCCCTAGAGTCGTTCTTTGGTTTCTGTTGTCGCTCCCTTTTTTTTTTTCCGTTTCTTTTTGTGTTTCACGCTTTAGGGTTTTAGAAAAAATGAAGGAGGATATCTGATTCATTTTAGCCGAACAAAAGAAAAGGAACATGGGCCATATCCAAGTTTAGTTGGGCTCTAATATTTTTAATTGTAGTATTAATTTTGTAGCTTATGAGATTTTCGGCCTAATACAATTATATATACATGTGGTGAAATTTTTAAACGTAAACGTAAATAAATCTCGTATATTAGGTTTGTCAATCATTTATAAGTTAGATTAGAATTACATTTAATGAGCATTGACGTATTTTACGTATTTTATAAGTTTTAAGTCGGAGGGCAAAATAGTCTTTTCACCCGTTTGAGTTTAGGGTTTTACAGACAACCAATCAAACAAGAGACAAGGGATGCAAGAATTATAAACTAAACCAATTAGACTCATTAAAATTGTCACACCCTAATGATGAAGATAGACACAAGCATCACTAAGAAATCAATAAGATCTAATTAATTATATACAAGTTTCATACAATCATAAGCAAACACTAGGTGTTAGGAATTAGAAATTCGCGTCCGAATAAATGTATTAAAGAGTCGGTCACCTCAAGTATATGTAATCGTTAAATTATAATTACATCTGAATGTTAGGAATTAGAAATTTCGTGTATTAAAGAGTCGTCACCTCAAGCTCGTAGTCGTAGTTCTTTTAAGTTAAGTAGTATTTAGTTAAGTAACACCGTGGAGGACGGACGGGTCTTTACCCTGTATGCACGATCCACGACCCGATGTGTGGCGATTTATGTAAGACTATAAATACTCTCTACCTTCCAAGGTAGAGTTGGAGCTCATAATAATATCTTTCACTTTCTCTCACTAAGTTCCTAAACCTCTAACTTTCTCTCTAGAATTCCACTTATACGCCACCTTGTTGTTATGGTTTGATGTGTATGTGAAAACTTATATCCTACAATTGGTATCAAGAGCCATGGTTAGATCATATCTTGCACATCTTTGGATTTCTAGTGGTTTTAGGTGGTTTTGAGTTTGAAAAAGTTTAGTGGTTTTGCATCATTTGGTTGATTTCTTGTGTTAAAGCTTGGATTTTGTTAGTACTTTTATGTTTAGAATCATCACAAGTGTTTAGGTTTTCATTTGGTAGCTTGAATCATCTTGGTTGGGTTGTTTTGGATTAAAAAGTGATGTTTATGTGGTTTTTCTTGCTAGCGACTTGATATCTGGATTTATTTCTTCGTAGCGACTTGCTTCACAATTTTGTAGCGAGTTACTGATTTTGGAGCTAGCGACTTAGACCTAGCGATTAACGGTACAAGTAGTGGACTCTCCACTACGGGTAGCGACAGTGGTAGCGACTTGGTGCATGGCGAGTTGCTCTTTAGCGACTTGTATCTCTAGCGACTTGAGTAGCGAATTGCTGCCAAAATTTTGCTAGCGACTTGAGGCTTAGCGAGTTACTACTTAGCGACTTGCTTTTGTCTAGCGACTTGGGACTCTAGCGACTTAGTGGTGTAGCGAATTAAGTGTTAGCGACTTAGTGCATTATCCTCTAGCGACTTAGTGCATTATCTTCTAGCGACTTAGTGCATTATCTTCTAGCGACTTAGTGCATTATCTTCTAGCGACTTGAGTGATTGTTTACGGTTTTCTCTTGATTTAGTAAAATCCGTGAAAGAATCTATTTCCGGTTTAATCATAGAGTTATAAAATCCCGTATAATCATTAACATGTCTACCAACGTCCCTACTGTCATCTCCACTGTTGCAGGGATGTACAAGCGGTGGCTCGGATACTCGTCCACCCATGCTTGCCAGGCCGACTACGATTCTTGGGCTCAACGAATCAGTTGTATTGCCTTGGAAAGGAAAATGGTGTCAACATTCTCAAATCCATTGATGAAGGACCATATCGAGTTGAGGCGACTAGAGACATACTTGATACTAATGAAGATGGTACTCACATTTACGGAATGGACGGACCTAAGATGTATGATGAGCTTGATGATAAGGATAAAAGAGATTCGATGCAGATATCGGGGCTTCAAACATTGTTCTTCAAGGTCTTCCTAAAGACATCTACAAGGCGATCAATCATAACAACGATGCAAAGGCGGTTTGGGATAATGTTAAGATGCTTCTCTCGGGTTCGAAATTAACTATGGAAGGAGAATCCCAACTCTATGACAAATTTGAGCACTTCAAGATGAAACCGGATGAGAATGTCTATGAGTACTATGTGAGATTTCATAAGTTAGTGAATGACATGAGGAACATCGAATGACTATGCCTAACATTCATTTGAACTCAAAATTTGTGAACAACATGAATCCCGAATGGCACAAGTTTGTCACCGCTGTGAAGCTCACTAAAGGATTAAAGAATACAAACTATGAGCAACTCTATGCCTTCCTCCTTGAAATGAGAGACATGCTATGTTTGAAAAATTGATTCTCAATCGGTTCAAAACCAACCGGGAGAGACAAGCTCGTCTAATGACTCAACGACTTTCTACTCAAACATCGGAATCACAACCAAAGCATCACAAGTCATACCCTTGGGTAATGGTAATCACAAACTCATTCTTGATCCTATGTTCAAACAAGTGATCTTGATGCTCACGTGGGTAACTTCATTAATCAACTAGCTCTTCTCATTAGTCAAAACATGAATTCTCTCCCACAAACCAACAACAACCTCGAAATGCATCTAACCCATACAATCAAGCCCTTTGTTAAAGATGGAAGGATCGTGGTGCAACCAGATTCGGAAAGGCAGTATGATCGGGGAAGAGGTGGAGCGGGGAGAGGTTATGTTGGCAACGAATCGAGGAAGAAATGGTAACCAAGGTCAAGCTAAGCCAATCAAATGTTATAAGCGTGGTGGTGAAGGACACATTGCAAGGCGCACATCTCCAAAGCGTCCACGAATCTTGATTACTTGAGAGATAAGATCTTTGGCACAAGCTCGGGACAATGGTCTTGCTTTGGATGAAGAGGAATTGTTTTTTCTTCTTGAGGCAATGCCAAGACCTATGATGCGGATGTGGATGAGCGGCCTATTCGGGAGATAGGTCACAATCATCGAATGCCTTTCAAGTCGTTGTTGTGATGCATACGACTCGATGTAGATGATGGACCTCTGCACACACAATTTTATGGCTAGCATTTCTCCAATGGTTTCTCCCAAGATCTCTTCTTCACCACAAGTGGCCCATCCAAGGACAAACTCATCTCGAGGTATTAAAACTATACGATGATCTTGATGTGCAACGGATGCATGACAAAGTACAATCAATGAAACTATTGAATCAAATGTTGAAAATATGGGTAATAACAATATTGTCCCATACGATCAATACGTGAAACAAAGTGAAAGTGAAGTTGTACCAAGTGATGCATCTTCTGCGATCAACAATGACTATGTCTTTGATGAATACACCGCATGTGCTCTGATGATTCCGTAATTTACGAACTAAATGCCTATAAGGAGCGTGTTGCTATTTATGAACAACGTGCAAAATTTGAGTTGACCACTCGTGAGCGAAATGGATGACCAAGTGAGTACGATAATTAGAAAAAGTAAGTTTAGAGAGAAGTATTGAAACAAGAATTACATTCCTTGCAAGAAAAACTTTCTAAAACATTAAGCAAAACAAGAACTTCAAGAAAATGTGAAAATGCTTAAGCAAGAATTTAATGCAAAGGAATCAAAACTCTTGAGAGATTTTTCTAATCTGAAAACTTTGAAAAACAAACTTGAAAACAAGTTGTACATACAAGGAAACACCATTGATTTGCTCACATGGTCACTAAACATCGAGTCTTAAGCGATAAGCATAGCATTCCCTTGTTGAGGAACCAAATCCGAGGTAATTAAAAAGGCTAGAAATGCTCATAAGGTGCTTTATGATGGTAATGAAATCCTTAAGCCTAGGCGAAAACCTAGTTGCGTTGAGTGCCTTGAGGAAGATAAGAAATCAAATGAAATCACTAGGGAAAAGATGAATAAGAAACAAAATGATCCCAAATGCAAAGAGAAAACATAATTATCACTCCTCATGATTACAAGAAGGAAAAGCTGGATTTCCTTGAACAAGTTTAAGCCTCGAGACATTGTTGACTCCCGAACAAGTCTTACGGAAAAAGGATTTAGATAAGCGAAGCGGAAAATATTGTTGAAACAAACCCTCCCTTTGGAAAATGCCTAGAAGCGTTGTGTATCCTCCTAATACACCAATGCATCTTGTACCTAGAACAATTGCCACTAAAAGCAAGACATTAATTAGCCAATCGTTATATTTCAACTATTTGTTGATTTTGAGAAAACTTGCAAGAAAAGGATCACACCCACTGGTATAGCGAAGGAGAAAGGGTTTTGAACAAATGAAAGAATGTTATTTAAGCGAGGTCATGCCCTTCTTTAAACTTCTAAAGATCACTTTGAGAGTCTTAAAAGGGATAGAAAGCGATATTAAGGGAATGGAAAAGGAATTTGATGCAATGGTTGTTGAAGTTAGTGACTATGGCGTGCCTTTGAAATATAATGAGATTGAGAGAAAGAACTTGCATACATTAAATGAGAATCTTATTCTTGAATGTGTTGCTCAAGATGTGTTTTCAACGCTTCAAATTGCTCTATTAATGCTTCCAAATTTCATGAACTATCTGTGTACTGAAAGTCTCCATGATCGTGTCATTGAGCTTGAAAAACTAATTCTAAACTAAGCGAGAAAATTGAATGGATGATCACGACAATTTCGTTAAACATTTTTCTAAACTAGAAGTTGAGCATTTTAATTTACAACTAAAATATCAACATCTTAAAGAAAATGTCAAAACTTCAAATGTCAAGACATCTTGGATGCTCGAGTTTGATGCGGTTTTCAAATTAACAAGCGTGATGAGCAGATTCAAGCTCGGTGCAACACGATCGAGAAAGTTGAAAGCCCAAATCTCTCAATTAAAGGGTCAAACAAACAATATGACGGGCTCCCAAATGCCTCCTCCTTTAGATTCTCGAAATTCTCAAGCGTTTCATCTTCAAAACCTAGTAAATGCTTTACAAAAGGAAAGCGAAAGTTTTCTAGAAGAAAATGAAAAGGTTAAACGTCATTTCAATGAGTTATTTGAATCAATTAAAGTCACTCGTAACAAAACAACGAACAAATAGCTTCATTGCAAAAGGAAATTGAGAATCGAAGAGTCGGGTAAAAGGAAAATGCCAATGACCAATGGGAGAATGGTGGATCAAAGGTTCACTCTTGTAATAAACATGCTTTATGCGTGACTTATGTCCTCCTCATCTAAGGAACAACAAACTTGCTATTCAAACATACTTCTCATCCCTTAAGGATTGCCTAGAATGTCTGCGTGAGATTGTTGAAGAGGATAAGTTAGAGAAACCTCATGATAATGCAATTGGACATGCATGCTTATATGCCAAACGATCTCAAGAAATCTTAGAATGCTTGATCACAATATGCCCAAAGTCATTAGGTGAGAGAGTTAATCCTTTGATTCCATGCTCGATGCCTAATGCCAAGCATGATATGCACTCGATTCCCAATGTTTTGAATATGAACCGTAGTGTGCCTTTAAGGGGTTCAGATTCTAGATCTGTCAATGCTAAGAAAGAGAACTCAAGTGTGCCTTCTAGGAGTACAAATCTCAGTACCTCTAGTTTTAAGAATGTGAACCGTAGTGCACCTGCATGTAGTTCGGATCGGCACATCTAAGCAGGTGGTGCAAAGAGTAGTAAAACAAACTAATGTTCCCATTCCTCTACAGAGTAATCAATGACATTAAAGGGAGCGGTCAAAGTCTCAAGACAATACAAGGAATGATAGGACCTCATGAGCTAAGAATGTGCCTTTGGAAAGAGTAGAAGAACAATCTAGGAACTTTAAGTTTGAATCGAATAAAATGAATCGTGTTGATTCTAGTATTAGCCATAGGCGTCTTGTAATTAATTAATTCGATACTATTTGCAAACCTTGTCTTGATGTTGCTTGAATTACATTTCTAATCATGAATGTGGTGTTAATGTTACGCTAATGATGTTAATTGTCCGATTAATATTGTTAATGCTAAAATTCATGCTAAGAAGGCTAAAAGGCAAAAGCGAAAGAAAGTTAGAAAGCAGTGGAAACCCACGGGAAGAACATTCGATAAAATAGGCTTTTATTGGATACACATTGGTCATAAGACTAATCGAGATAATGCCCACTAGAAAATGGATGCCTCTTGGTAGAACTATTCCTTTAAGAAGTGATCACCTGTGAGCAGGCTATCTGAGACACTAATCTTGCATCTATTCACAATGATTCCATTGCCTCACTACGATATGAATGCTTCTATTTACGATGTGGGTGTTCCAACCATTGTAACTAACCAAATGGAACCCATTCTTGCATGGGGATCCCAATTATCGATTATCCATTCTTGTCGTGTTCAGCTGCGGATCGTTCAAATCGATTACGTGGTACACGGACTCAGTTGTTCCAAGCATATATTTGGAGACCGGTCACGGCTCATGAACTTCGTGAGCAAATTCATCGGGATTATTAGATTTGGTAATGATCATTTCGGTGCTATTATGGGTTATGGAGATTATGTTGTTGGTGATAGTGTCATCTCTAGAGTGTATTATGTGGAAGGTTTAGGTCATAATCATGTTCTCTGTTGGTCAATTCGTGATTACGATCTAGAAGTAGCCTTGAAAAACATACACCTTTGTTAGAGATCTTAATGGTAAGGAACTGTTAAAAGGAACTCGTGGCTCAAATCTTTACACCATCTCTATCGATGACATGATGAGGGCCTCTCAATCGCTTGTTATCTAAGGCTTCAAAACAAAGTCATGGTTATGGCATCGTCGTCTCAATCACTTGAACTTGGCACCATCAACGATCTTTCGAGAAAGGACTTAGTTGTAGGTTTACCTAGACTAAAGTATGAAAAGGATCATCTTTGTTCGGCATGTCAATTGGGAAAAAGCAAGAAGTATGCCCATAAACCCAAACCTACTAACTCATCACGAAGTTCTTCATATGATTCATATGGATTTATGTGGACCAATGAGGTGCAGAATATCTTTGGGAAGAAATATGTGTTAGTTGTGGTTGATGATTACTCTAGATTCACAGGTCAAGTTCTTAAGGACAAAGGATGAAACTCGATATCATCATCAAACTCATCAAGCAGTTGCGAGTTCGACTAAACAAAGCGTCGAATTATCGAGCAGACAATGGGCGAGTTTGTCAACAAACAACTTAGTGAATTCTATGAAAGCGTTGGAATCGACCATCAAAGAAGTGTTCCACGAACCCCTCAACGAGCGGTGTAGTTGAAAGACGAAATCGTACTCTTGTTGAAGCCGCTAGAACAATCTTGATCTACTCAAAGGTTCCAATGTTTCTCGAAATTGAAGCAATTGCCACTGCATGCTACACACAAAATCGTTCCACGATTCACACTATTCATGGAAAAACTCCATATGAACTTGTCCACAACAAAACCTAATCTATCTTTCCTTCGTGTGTTTGGTGCATTGTGCTATCCAACTAATGAGGTCAAGACTTAGGCAAACTCGGGGCTAAAGGCGACATTGGAGTATTTGTAGGATATGCACCAAACAAAAGGATACCAAATCTACAACAAAAGAACCCGAAATATCATGGAAACAATTCATATTACGTTTGATGGTGACCGGTCAAATGGCTCTGGACACTCCACTCGGGACCCGCACTTCAAAACAGTCCCATTGGTTCATCCCTTGTTCCAAACTCCTCTCAAGAAACTCCATATGTACCTCCATCGAAGATGATGTAAAGAAATTGTTTGATCCTATGTTTGATGAACTGTATGATTCAATTACTAATGAGGTCTTGACTCCTACAACAGAGGATGCTCATATTCCGATGAATGAAGTCAATCCCTCGGTCTCAATATCTTTAAGTCAAGAAGCACTGCTGCGATCCTTGATCTCATCAACAAATCATCATTCTTCAAATGTACATCATGGAAATGTTTACGGCATCAATGATGAAGTTAATCCCTTTGCGACTCACGAAGATGCTCCATTTGAAAACATATTTGCTACTCACGAATCATCATCGAACCATCTTCTTGAGGAGACATCGACTCGGCTACCTCGGTTCCTCAACAAGCGCCACATGAACACCTCGGAAAATGGACTCACGATCACCCCTTAGACAACATCATTGGAAATCCCTCTCGTCTGTATCAACCGGAAACAACTCGCAACCGATGCCTTATGGTGCTTCTTCAACTCCGTACTATCTAAGATCGAACCAAAAGATGTTAAAGCGCCATGAATGAAGATAGTGGTTCAATGCCATGCAAGATGAAATTCATGAGTTTGATCGTCTTGATGTATGGGAGTTAGTACACTCCAGGGCGTGCTATGATTATAGCTCTCAAATGGATCTTCAAAGTAAAACTTGATGAGCATGGTGATGTGTTGAAGAACAAGGCTCGATTAGTTGCTAAAGGATATCGTCAAGAGGAGGGTATAGACTTTGAAGAATCTTTTGCTCCAGTTGCTCGAATCGAGGCAATCGAATCTTTACGGCTAATCTTGCTAGTAAGAACATGGTAGTATATCGGATGGATGTAAAGGCGGCATTTACGAGCGGAGATCTTAAAGAAGTCGTCTCGTCGGTAACTGAAGGATTTGTGAATCAAGAGCATCCTACTCACGTTTATCGTTTGAAGAAGGCTCTTTACGGTTTAAAGCAAGCTCCAGGGCATGGTATGATACCTTTGTCAAAGTTTCTTCTATCAACGGATTCATCAAAGGAGCGATTGATCCTACATTGTTCACCGAGAAGTCGAGCAAACATTTAATTCATGTTCAAATTTATGTTGATGATATTATTTTGCCTCGGCGGACCCAATGGAATGTGATCGTTTTGAATGAAATGAGTTCAAAATTTCAAATGTCAATGATGGGACAAATGTCATTTTCTTGGGATTACAAATTTCACAAAGTCCGGAGGCATTTTCATAAATCAATCTAAATATGCAACGAGATCTTAAAGAAATTTGGATTTGATTCAAGTGACCACAGAGACACCCCATGATTGACCGAACCAAACTAGATGAGGACCACTCGGGGATCATGATTGACCAAACGAAATATCGTAGTATGATTGGATCACGATGTATCTCACGCTAGTAGACCGAGACATCTTGTTCATTGTTTGCATGTGTGCTAGATACCGAGCTAAGCCTACTAAAAAGCACCTTGAAGCGATTAAGCGGGTCTTCGGTATCTCAAGGAACCATCAATATGGGTCTTTGGTACCGAAGGACACCGGTATGTCACTAACGGCCTATGCGAGATCTTGATCATGCGAGTTGTCAAGATACACGTCAAAATACGTGCGGAGGTGCTCGGTTTTGGGTGATAAGCTTGTGAGTGGTCTTCAAAGAAGCAAATGAGTACTTCTATTTCCTCTATGAGGCGGAATACATAGCCATGTCATCTTGTTGTGCTCAAATCTTATGGATGAGATCTCAATTATCGACTATGGCTTTGAATTCAACAAAATTCCTCTGTCTTGTGATAATAAAGTGCTATTGCTCTCTCATGCAACAACGTTCAACACTCAAGAGCAAAGCACATCGACATTCGACATCATTTCATCGGGAACAAGTGGAAAAAGGTGTGGTGGAACTCTATTTTGTGAGGTGCGAATATCGGTTAGCGACATCTTCACCAAAGCTCTTCCAAGAGAGCGTTTTGAGTTTATTCTTCCACGACTTGGTTTGAAAAGCCTTCAACCAGAAACTCTCAAACGTCTTCAGGAGGAAGACGAGGAGTAAAGGTCTATCTTCATCTATCTCTTGTATATATTTATTTGAAAAACAAAATACAAAATTATAAAACCTTCAAAAAATCAAATAGAAAAATATAAAACTTTCAAAATCCATAAAAATTTGAAAAATTCGAAAAATCTTCAAAAAATATTGTCATTTTGTCTTGTTTTTTTTCTCTCTTTCTCGGTTCGATTATATCTACGGTCTTTGTGCTGTCATTCAAAGAATGACACGGGACTTTAGATGTTGTTCGAATTCTTAAAAAAAAAATAAATAAAAATAAAAATTTTGGGAGAAAGAGAAATGGTTTATTGTCATTTTCGAGCAATAACCGGTTTTAAAAGAAAGAATAGAGCCATGTTTCATCATGTTTTCAAAATTCCATGCTCGATTCTATAAACATTTATCTGCTGAAAACTAAATGCTTTGAAAAATAACTCGGTCTCTATTTTGATAATCATCGGACTTATTTGTCAAAATCTCTATCTCTCAATCAACAACCTATGTCATTGATTGAGGGAGAATGATTTCAATTAAATTAAAAGTTATTTGGCATTAAATTGTTTTCAAAAGATATACATGCATGTTTTATCAATGGAGTTTAAAGTCTTAAAATCCGATCCTTATCGATTAAAACGCTTTCATAATCAAGTCACAATTCCCTTAAAAGCTTTCAAAATCAATTTAAATCAATAAGAGATCACAAATCTCAAATGATTTGATAATTGTGATCGGGGAGAATGTGTGATTTAAATTGGTTTAAAGCGATAATTCGGTAAATGGTTTTATAAGGATGTACATGCTATCACGCCCACATGTGACAAACGATTTCAAATTTTCCATGCACATGTTGAGGGGAGCATCTATCTTAAACCTATGATTTGAAATGTGATCAACTTATCTCAATGTGCAAGTTCCCTCTAGTATGTGCAAAACTCTTTTCAAACCTCGAGGCACATATTGAGGGGAGCGAATTTATGGAAACCTCATCCTTCCGGAAATGCTATATCTACTTGATTTGATGTGGGAAGTGATGTTGATATCTTTAGAAAATGGTAATCAAAGTTAATTCTTTCTCTTGCCTCCGTGTGCAAAACATTTTCAAATACTTGATGCACATGTTGAGGGGAGTTCTCGTTCTAAAATATCAAAAACAATTCGGTACAAAATGCTTTGATAATATATCACAAGTATCCGAATTGATTTTCAAATGGTTTTCAATTGGTTCCAATGGCGGATGAACAATACCAAATAGACCGACCAACTTTACTTTATGTACGGTGATATAAGGATGATAAGGTTAGGTATGTGTTCCCATGATCCGCGAGCGGAGGGATCTACCGAGGGACAATCCACTAGTTAGTGTAGAAGTCCTTAGGTATGATGATAAAAGGAGAAAAATGAGATATGGGAAGAGTGCGGACTAAGGCGAGCTAGTCTTGGAATAAACCCAACAAGGTTCTAGCTATGAAGTCTCGGTAAGCTTGAAGGGTTGAAGAATTAAAAAGAATTGAATGAGAAAGGGTGAAAACAAATAGCCTCCATTTATTCAACCTTAGGGCGAAACCGGGTTCACTTCATATGCTCTTGATGGTAACATCGGTATTGAAGACAAGGCGTCATGGACCCGGTGGCCTTGCACTTCAACTTTCCAAACCACTCAAGTTCCTCTTAAAGGACTTGTTTCATTCTCACGGGAACCAACATTATCTATCGACTTTCTCTTGAGATGGTTGATATTGAAGAAGGAGACCCTCTCCACAGTCTCCGACAGGGATCCAAATATGCACAAATTGAGTCTAGAGCCACGAGATCATCAATAAATCTCATTAGGACACTTTCAATGAAGACTCTCTGTTTCACACAATGTGAAAAGAGATTATATCTTGAGTCCTCGCATTATCCTTGTGGTATTGCGGAACATCCGAGTGATGTGTATACATATTCACAATGAAGATGGAAAGCCTTCTAGAGCCAACATCAAACAAGCTCTGGTAGGTGGCATGTGAGATCTATTATATAGATCAACCATGTGACAATGAGCGAAACAATGGGGCGATTCAATCTCTTGAATCAATCACGGTTCGAGTTATGGATTGACGGATACCTTTGAAAAACCGGTCTTTGTGCTTAAAACTCTTTTCTTTAGCACATCGACCGTGTACTCATTTTCAAACCAAAAGGTATTTTATGATTGATAATTGATTTTCAATAAAACCTTCGTTGTATTGCAAAAACAATTTCTATTGAGCAATACGATTGTTTTCAAATCTCTTTTCATCAATCGGTGGACTTAAAATTATTGGTTCACTCACTCCGTGTTGTCTTCTTTGAGATGTTCGGTTTGAGAACAACTAGAGCAACATGCGAAACCACATCAAGGAAATTCTTGAATTATACGATCACAGGCGGTACATGTCTTGATCAACGGGGAACCGTGGGCGTGTACCTCAATTCAACGAAAGTGATCAAAGACACTTTCGTGCGATTTATTGCTAGCTGTTGTATCACGGTACACCCGACGTTTGCGGTGATCAAAATGAAGCGGTCAATCCATAGCCGCATGCTCACTTAACACATTCATCTTAAAAGAAATCATGATTAGTGCATCAATGACTCGATATTTTCACTCCATGCTTACGCTACTGCTGCGCCAATATCATGATTCAACAAAGATTCCGCTACTCTGATGAGAAGATATCATGATCCAAAATGTGAGCATGTCGGTCCCAAAGTCACAACATCACTTAATACCTACACCACTAAGGATGTCTCAGAGATTGATGATAGCTGATGATCTCAAGAGATGGCTCAAAGTTATTATCACGTGGATCAGTAAAAGACCTCCACTTGGAATAACCAAACATGCAAAGTGAAGAATCAATGACTACGAGCTTAGGTGCAAAGGACTACATCAAGAATGCAAGATCAATTGATTAATGTATTATCGAGTTGTATTCAATGTAATTTTGGTACATGATTGAGGTGACCTCCGCAGGGGAGATTGTTAGGAATTAGAAATTCCGGTATTAAAGAGTCGGTCACCTCAGTATATGTAATCGTTAGAAAGCTCGTAGTCGTAGTTCTTTTAAGTTAAGTAGTATTTAGTTAAGTAACACCGTGGAGGACGGACGGGTCTTTACCCAGCTGTATGCACGATCCACGCCCGATGTGTGGCGATTTATGTAAGACTATAAATACTCTCTACCTCCCAAGGTAGAGTTGGAGCTCATAATAATATCTTTCACTTTCTCTCACTAAGTTCCCTAAACCTCTAACTTTCTCTCTAGAATTCCACTTATATGCCACCTTGTTGTTATGGTTTGATGTGTATGTGAAAACTTATATCCTACAATGAATCCAACAAAGTCCTTGTTCAAAGAGATAAGAATCATGCTCACTACAAGTCCAGATGACATGGGTTGACCAAGGCATTCCAGTCTATCTAGATAGCCCTTCATTTTCAAAACATAGATGCTAACAAATTGACCCTCCTCATGCTTACATGCATGAAAGGCACCTGATGTTTAGGAGTTCCTGTTTTCTTGCTGAGCAAACATGGTCTTCAATTCCTTAAGCATGTTATATGCATCAAAGTGCTCCATATTCTTTTGGAGTTCTGGAGTCATGCTTATGAGCATAAGACAGCCTATGTCCTTGGATGCTTTGACTCATTGGGCGTGAGCAGCAAGGACATCAACAAGAACTTGCTGATCAGGAGTTGGAGGAATAGGAGTGGTAGGTATGGGATGCTCTAAACAGGTTAACTTATCCTCGGCTGTGAGGACGTTCCTCAAATTCCGATACCAGTCGAGGAAGTTAGATACAGTAAGTTTTTCCTTTTCGAGGAAAGACATGAAGATCGAATTGTTGACGGATTGATTTGCTGACATCTACAATAAAACAATTTTCAAAATTTTAGTATCTTCGATAACTAATTCAAATTAACTACCCATATTTTAATAAATAAAACAATTAATTTACTAAAAGACTAAGACCCTCTTGAACTCCTACTCATTACTGTAGTGCTTACTACTCTGGTAAGTCTTGTGGGTACAAGAGGTAGGCGGCGTGCGACAATTGCATTACAAGTACAACTCTTATATTTATGAGACTTATGGCACTAGAGTACAAGCTACTAGTGTCATGCATGTTTTGTCTCATCCCATGCCTTGGGATCAAGGATCTCACCGCTTGACTCAATTAAGTCGTCCAATTAGAGAACATGTGTAAATAACTCTAGGTCTCACGCCAGAGAATAAACACATTGGGTTGCAATTCACTCACGTCTCACGAAGATCAAAAGGCAAGTGCAAGTGTTCTCAAACTTGGATGGCATAGACTTAAATTTCAAATAGGGTATCAAATAATTTTTGACAAAAAAATATGTATAAAAAATTGTATACAAAGAAGCATGCAAACATATTTGTAACACAAGTTTGCAAAAAACAAAATTTCAACTTATTAGGTGTGCTATTATTACAGGCAAAGAATGGTTAAGAACCCTATATTGTACTCTGCATGAGTGAAAAGACCCAAGTTCTTTCAATAATTCCCTCATATGCCGAAGCATGTAGTGGGGCGAAAAAAGACCACACAAAACCCTAGATCTTGGTATTAACCAAAAGATCATTAATACGAGCACAAAACTTTAGGTATCTTATAGTTAAAGTTTATTAAATCACACGATATCCAGCAAGCTATATCCTGGTAGCTTCGAATAATGATCCACACCCTCAATAGCTTGATGGAACCCGCGATTTAATTAAATCAGATTTCAATAGTTTATAGTCCTTTTAACTGTAAAAAAAACAAGTTTTTACACATAACACATAATTGGTCACAAGGAATTAAGTGTGTATATTAAGAGACAACAATTAAATCTCACAATATCCAACAAGCTATATCTTGGTAGCTTCGAGTAATGATCCACACTCTCAATAGCTTGATGGAACCCACGATTTAATTAAAAAACAAGTTTCAATATAAGTAATTAGTCTGTTTTTCTTCCAAAATCAATAGCATATATGTAAAATAAGTCAGAAGGAATAAAACATATAAGCAATTAAAAGAGATATAAGAAGGGGTAGATGTGAAGACAGACTCTAATGGAATGCAGTAAAACAAGTAATGCTCCAAAACTCAAGAATGAGTCTTCCCCAACTGGAGAATCTAAGGCTCTCACAAGGTTTTCGAGCTAGGTACCAATTGACTACTGACGCGTCATAGATCATGACCGCAAAGCCTCAAGATCGAGAAAAGAAAAGAATAATCCATATTACAACATCATTTTAATTTTCCTAACCTATTTTATTAACCATTAATATTAAAACAAGATCAAGATTTTAATTATTCATTACAAGTATGCATGTAATTGTCATGTAATTAAAATATGTTTGTATCTAGCGTTTTAATGTGTAACCCATAACACCAAACGAGATGACTCTGATACCACTGTTGGGAATTTATATTGATTAAACCATCAACACCACGAGTACGCAGCGGATGGATCTATATTTAATGTTATGAATTAAAACACATAATAAATACTAACCTCAAATCTATTAAAAAATAGATAATCACCAAGTTTTGATCTTGATCACGAACACACAATGGATCTCATATCACCACGAAACCCTAATCAACTATAGTGAGTTTATCTCTAACGGAAACTCACACTATACGTCCAACGAGAGAGCCAGGATGCTAGTGTTTAACCCACGAGCTTACGAACTAAACATGAATGCTAGTCGTAGATGAGAAACGAAATCAACTCCCTTCTTGGGGTGTTGGTCGATCGTGGAGAGCAAGAGAGAAGATCAAAGAATGCTTTAATTTTAGGTGCGTATAAATGAAGGCATAAAGGTCTCCTTTTATACTAATAGGGTAAACAGGAAAAGCTATCTATCCTCGCCCTAATCCAATATGGCGGTCACTATTGGTTTCCATGGCCCCATTTTGATTTTGGTCCTTGTCAAATTAACATTGTACAATACAAGCTAATTTTGAACTTAACGACCAACCTTTACACTAATAGACTAATGACCGTTATGTATATTTCGTGGATTATATTAATTATAATTAATAGTATATTTTAAACATATTAATTATATTTAATAAATGCTCTCTAAATGTATTTGTGTGTGCTCTGATAAGCTCACATAATTCCCAACCGTATAACTATTGATTTAGGAGCGCATAACCAACAAGTAGTACACAAATACTAGAAAGAAAGTCTGGAAATATGTCAGCTCAAACTCAATTCATTCCATTAATATATACATCAGATAATAACAAGTTCAGTTTAGTAAACTGATGAAAATTGGTTCATTTTCATAAATGTAGTACGATATATTAGTTCACTTACGTAATTGACTTTTCATATTATACTTGATGGTTTCTTTTCTCGTCTTAAGTTACGAGACGAAATTGTAATTTTTTACGGAATTCGTGTGATGACCATGGTTGAAGAGGTAATTAACAGGACGCACAATTTGAATGCCATTTCAAGAATTACAGTGGTTGTTTGACCATCCAAAATTTTAATGTAATTATGATTTATGAATGTGATTTGGGGCATCTTGACGAAGTTGCGTAATTTAACAATTGGGTCCCAGATAATGTTTGAGGAATCAATTATTTGGGTTAATGTTGCATACAGAAGAACACTTGGCAACTTCAGTTAAAAGACTCCCATCCATAACATCATAACACCAATAACACCGCGTCCACGTCGTGTGGCATCGCCTTTTTAACATTTAACATTAACATCCCCAAAACACTCCCATCCATAACATCCCAATAACACCATAACACCAATAATATTTCATATTTTCGATTTCAACCCTAAACTAAAACAAACACTTCATTTATTAAACTAAAACAAACATTTCATTAAAACTTAAAACATATTACAATCGAGACTAAAAAAAAATACAACAAAATAAAAAAAAAAAAAAAAATACAACGAAATAAAAAAATAAAAAAATACAACGAAATAAAAAAAAAAAAAACATACAACGAAATAAAAAAAAAATCTACTCACGAGGTTTCAAGTTATATTTTGCGATGATTCGATCTTTTTCGTCATTGATCCACCGCGACCATTGGATCTTGCCCGTCAATGGCGTCATCAAAACTCGATCTCTTCCAACCGGGTTATTGTGAGCTCTTTTTCTGCGTGGCCGACACGCCGGAGACTTCGTTTCATCGAAACTCATTTGCCATAGTTTCGGTGAAATAAGTGACGAGCTCGTTCCTCCAGGTGCTTGTTCCCCAAAGACTTGTTGTAGTCTCGGATCGTGCTTTCTTGGTAGCACGTTTCTTTCCCATGGGCGTGGTTGTTCATCACTACCAAACAACGCCTCGTTTGTTTGGCGGGACTTGGCCGTTAAATCAACCGGTTCCGCGTCTCCCATTTCTTATAATGACGCAAAACATCCCAAGCGTCATCCGCACCAAACAAAGCTCTCCTGCTTTCCTCACGATACCATTGCTTTGCCCGTTTCATCACATCCACTCACTTTCACCGCTTCGTTGCTCTCGTTGCGCGTCGACGTAACAAGAGTTGAACTTTGTGCATATCCTGCTCAACGATGTCCATTTGCTTGACATCATGTCCTTGGTGCGCCGTTGAAAGTTGAGTCTATTGAACTCATTTCGACCCGATACCAAACGTATCTCTAGGTTGGCACTTTCCAACTTTTGGATCCTCGAAAATGGCATGTAACACCTTGCAAGTAATGCTTCCTCTTTGAATTCCAACGATTAGTAACGACAACCTCCTCATCGAATCAATTGGTTCGGGTTCGGGGTCTTTGGATTTTTGGATTTTCGCCATCACGACCTTTTCCTTTTTTGGTGGAGATGCGGGTGTCTCAAAGAACATCTTGTGTTCGATTTGTGATTGTTGTATTGTTGTGTGAATTGAAGGTTTTGAAAGTTGGAGTTTAAGGTGTTTTGTTGGTTTTGTTGTTGCCAAAACAAGAATGTTTGTTGTTGTTTCCATTTCTTGGCTTGATAAGCCTAGTGGGTTGGGGTTTGAAGATGAGCCAACATTCGGGTTAGATGAACCGTTGATTCCACCCGTCATTGAGAAGATTGAAGAAAATATCGTCGTTGCCTCCCGACATTTTTTTTTTTTTCGATTAATTGAAGTTGATAGATTGAGGTATTGAGAGATTTAGAAGTGAAAGTGTGAATAAAAATGGTGTTTTGATTGTGTATTTATAGTGGTAAAAAGGTTTTGATTTTTTTTTTTTTTTTTTATCAATTCTAGCCGTTAGGGACTAAAATGAATTTTTTTTTAAAGTTAACGGCTAGTAGTCAGTTAGAGGACTAGTTTTGAAAATTTTTGATTTTTTTCGCCTGCTTAACGCGTTAAGGGGATAACGCTGGGGAGTAACGCCGTGACGCAAACACACTTCCAAGGGTATTAACAGGCTAACGCCGTTATTTTTGGCTATAACGCCGTTCCGGCGTTAACGATGGAACTGCTCTTATGGTTCATGAACATTGGCTACTATATAATTCCATTGAAAATGAGACTTGGCAACTTCAAAATCTTACCATAAAAAATGTACATATACCGTTTGAGCTACATAATGCCTAATGTGTTATAAAACTCAATGTTTCCATGAATATGCATGACAAATTCACAATTATAGGGAGACAAGTCCAGAATACATAGAACATATACTATAGGAGCACAAGAATGAACAAACATATACACGCTACAAAAAAAAAGAATTTTGATACAAACCTAAGATCCCATGATCAACATTCAAAGACCATCATATTAGTATCAAACATTTTTAAAAACTTCTGCCTAGGGACGAACTAGGGGGGTCCCATGGTACCACGGGACGCTGGTAGAATTTTGTTTCGTAGTGATAATTTTCGTAAAAAAAAATGAATTATATAAACGCATCCGGTTCCAATGCAATGCGTTTCTAGTTATTGTTTAGTTAGTCCATCAATATGTGAAAAGTGAACCCAAATCATTTTAATTGAAAATCATATTTTTGTTATTTTTTTCCTTATACTACAGTTAGAAAAAATAAAAAATTGTGCACCTGGTTAATTTTGATGTAACACAAAGAATTTTAAACACACCGGGAATCTAAAGATCAGGATTTTATTACATTTCATACTTTTGTCAAGCATTTACAAAGTTATCTGTCATCATAAACTAAAATCTTACACAGGTAAAGAAAGCCGAGTTTCAATACAAACTCGTGATCTCAATAGCAAAATAACGTGACATACTATTGTCATTCATCAAAGAAAACTATGAAACTCTGTTTCTAAAATCCCGTGTTATTTCTTAAAGATCATTTGATCTGGGATTTCAAAAGAAGTGTGCGTAGGCATAATTTGTCTAGAAATATCTAACCTGAGCAAGATTTTTTATAAGCATGCGACAGTTACGTGTTATGTGGCAATGTAGACAATACTTCTCTTGGTGAGCTAGCAGCGACATCAAAGTCAAGTTTCTTTTCAATGGGGCTGTTCTCTTTAGGACAAGGGTAAGAGTTCCGTTTATGCATCTTCACCATAAAAGAAACATTGTAAGAAAGTTATACTATCTTTTTCAGGATATCAATTATTTTGATATTGTGGGTTTCTTACCTTGATCGATCCGCTGCTACTCTTTCTCCCTGAATTAAGATTGTGTCGCTCTTCTTGAAGTAGCTTTGTCAACTTCAGGTTTTCCTCGTCTAGCATGCTGTTTTCATCAGACAGAACTGCAACCTAGCCACATTTAGTTAAATAAGGTAATTTAGCATATGATGTGAGAAGAAATAAAGATCAGCTGTGGGACAGAATTTCTTTATCATAAAGAAATGTGTGTGGGCACAAAAATGCTACAAATAAGTGACTATCACATTTTTTATCGAAAGGGCACCTTTAAATTAGTTTATTTCACTCAAACTGAAACCAAATTTTTCGAAAACATGGCTATAATAAAGTGTTGCATTTAAAGTATACATGAAAATTAGTTTGTTGCTTGTAAAAGGTATAGGAAAATAGTGTAGTACTTTATTTGTATCTTAAATTCAACCAGTGCGAGTAATTCAATACAAGGCCTAAACAAGTAATTGACAAAAGGAAATTACTTCTTGCTGAAATCACCCAAAATAACGAGTGATAGAATTTTTGGATTGTTAAGATAGTTTTGAAAGTGAAAAACTGCAGATTGGACACATGGGACTGTGGGAGTTGGCTTCTTTGTATGTTTTAATAGTGGGAAACACAAAAAATATGGGCAAAAATTTAGTACTTTCAGATAAGACGTATTAGGAAAACGATAAGTTATATGGGCATCAGTTAACTCACCTCCTCTTCAGCTCTTACAAGATTGATGATTATATATTCTTTATCTTTCTGCAGCTTCTGGACCTCAGAAGCCAGACTCAAGACTTCCCGCGTCGATGGCTTCAATCTACATGAATATACATTTCAATATTTCATGTTAATATTCATACAATCAAAAAATAGACTAAAACTAGTATCCACATGATAAAGTAAATAAGAGAATACAAACCTATCCCACATTTGTAGTAACTTTTGGCACACATCGACGCCACTATTCTCCTCCAAAACGAGTGTGCTATTGATGCAACTTCATCCTTGTTGGTCAAAGTCGAGAGCAATGTATCAACAAGAACGTCTTCTGTATATTCGTTGTCTGTAAACACCAACCTTTAATCAAGTAACATTATATATGATTACTATCAGGACAGATAGTAAACAAAAGCAGGGTTAAAAATGAAGGACAGTACAAAGTACAAACTGTATATATAAAGAAAACTACAAAGTCATACCACCAAATTATTCTCAGTAGTATTTATATCATCACTAGGGTGTGTTTAAAGTTAAAATACTTGAAGTTCTTTTTTCAAATGATTACTTAATATATTACTTTTTTGTTCTCATGAGTATTGCAACTTTTGACGCGACACAAAAATGCTCGATTAAATATCCATTAATTATGTAAAAAGAACAAGAAATCTAGTGGACCCTAATCAATGTCATTAACTCCTTTAATGATGAAAAATGACAGATAAATGGTTTTAGAAAATAATTTTGTCACTTGAGGAGATATAGCAATTTCCAACAATCCGTAAAGGGTAACTTTCATACGATAAAGAGAATACACAATAATGTTAAAGCTCATGTTACAGCTTTTACTCTACCATATATCGTCCAAATCTATATAATAACCATGAGGAAAGGCAATACAAATGCTGTTTTTATTTTGCTCATTCATACGAGAAACATAAATAATAGTTTTCGGCTAAAATGCACTTGCTATAGTCTTCATCTAAATGGAAGTTAATGTAGCTATACTCTTCACTATTGAAATTACAGAAAGGTCTAGCTGTTAGTCACATATATGACACCCCTGAATAATGGGAATAGAGAATTGTGTGAACAGAAATCAGTGATATCAATATGTTCTAATGGAATAGAACATTATGTTGGCTTTAAAACTTTGCCAAGAAGGAAAATGTTTCAATTTATTGGAGAAATCCTGATGTGAGTTTGCTGAATCTATTATGGGATGAAGGAGTACTTGCAAATTTTACTGTAATTGACACCAGAAGATAGCCATTATGCTACTAAAATAATAATATAAATATGGGAACATGGGTATCTTATAACTAGGGATGGGTAGTCAACAGGTCAAAACAAGTTCATCCCAAAACGGTTAACTTTTAGTTTGGGTCAGATTAGATAGATAAACACGTTAGATATGACTACAAAAACGATATAGCAACTGGGTCAGATTAAATAGATGAACACCTTAAATATGACTACAAAAACGATATAGCAACAAGTATATACAACTTTTGAATAAAGCAATTTAGGAAGTATGCATAGAAATATGCCTTTAGAGAAATTTAGAATCTGTTTAACCCGTTGAAACCCAACTAACCCATTACTTTAATGGTTAGTCTTTTTAGTTTCAACCCATTTGACCCGTTTGAGGTTAAACATAACACCAAATCGACCCATCCATATGCAAATAGGTCAAACCTGCCACCTTTACCATATAAAGTAAAGTTCAGCAAGCAAAATAAGTGACTTGGCATCCATGCAAAATTGAGTAACATCATAGACCACTATCTATGTTTATGGTATCATTTAGTTCTAAATGCAATTTGTATTTTTTTACTTTACTTATCTCACCTTCCATAATATCATTTTTCGCAACTAAAAAATTACTTTTCTGGTGAACCTTAAATTCCCTAATCGTAGCATCTTACGGTCAATAAATATTAACAGTACCTCTTGTTGCTTGAAAGACTGCACTTCCTCTGTCAATTTGCTCAGTTCCTCCTCCAAATAATGAACACGGGACTCTGCCACCATGGCCCTAGCATCAGCCTCATTTCCGAAGTCCATCAAAGCTTCTAAATCACGATCATACAATGAACACTCGTTCTCGAACTTTTCACATCTAGTCAACAACTCAGCACACTCCTCCGCCAACTTTTGATTCTCTTCTACAAACTTCTTTATAGCTTGTGCATTCATACTAGCTTCAGCCTAATGTATCACAACAATAAAATCATCATCAATTATAGTTACTAAACTTTGTTCATAACATACTGAATCATAGATGCAATTAAAAAAGGTCCAATAAAGCATTTAGGGGGGCGTTTGGTCGCACTCGTCAAAGTTATTCTTCCAATCAGATATAATCAAATAAACAGCTAACAAAAGATACCATAGTTGGGTAACTTTACATTTGTCTCAATAATCGTACAAAAACATACACCCGTTTTACCCAAATATTCTAAACCGTTGTTTTTTAACCCATCCAAACACCCCCTAAACTTAATACGTAGTATCTCCCAACAAAAAAATCATACAGTAATCACTAACCCCAAACACCCAAAAATCTTAAACATAACCCATTAACCTGTTTACCCAAATATTCGAAACTGATTATTACAACTTCAAATCACAGTTATCAACTATAACCCGCATCCAAACACCCCCTAAACCCAAATAGTTCCATATGTAAATGGGCATAGCACAGTAATCACAGTTTATAACCCATTTACCCAAACACTCAGAAATCACGAAAAATAAACTAGAACCCACATCCGAACACCCCTTAAGCCACAACCTATGCGAAACAAAAAGTAATAAAGAAAAAACTAACCCTAATACCCTCAATAGTTTTATCTTTTTCCAACAATTTAGCCTTCAAATAAAAACACTGATCAAGAATATGTCTTCGTGCTTCTTCACAAGATTGAAGCTTTAACTCCATTGTACGGTTAGATATCGGTAAACCGAGCGAATACTCTATCGATTCGCGTAAATAATCGTCGATTTCTTCGGGTATATTCATTCTTTAAATGTTTGTGAAAATGGGTTTTGTGATTGAATGAATTTAAAGAATTGGTTGTGAATTCAAGACTCAATCTTGGTAAATTTTTATGGATTACAGATGAGGGTTTTGGGGGGTTTCTTGTTTTATTTGAATTTGAGGATAGCCGTTATGAAACAGAGTTTTAATTTGGTGCTTTGATGTTTGGAGTAAATTTTTATGAGTCGAGTTTCAGCCTAACAAGCTAGTCTCGTTTAACAACTATTTAACTCGAACATGAATAAACTTTTATTGCTTGAGCTCAAACTCGAATATTATTTTGTTGTTCGAGTTTGAGTTCAAATCTTGTTTAAAATTTTAAAATTTTTAAGGTAAATTGCAAACTTCGTCTCTAATATTTGCTAAAATGCAAATTACACACCAAGAGAAACAAATTGCAAGTTAAACACCGAGAGCTAAAGTTGCGTGCAAAATAGCTACAAGAGCTAACGGCGTTAGTACCCCGTTAAGTGGACTCGATCGATGAGTATAATCGTAATTTCATTGTTTCGATAATTAATTCACACGACTAAATTAGTTCCCCAATACGACTTTATTTCAATGGCTAAATTTGCAATTGACGACTTAACTTCAAAAAAACACCTTCTATTTAGTCAAACTCATTTATCATTACACACACCCCCAAACACGCACTCTTAAGATATGATCAAATTCCTCATTTTCTTAACCATGAACATGTCTTGTTGTTTTGAACTCGCGTTTGCCTGTAACTCCTTTGTGATACCAGAAATGATGCTTTACCATTACCAGACAGAGATTCTGCAAGACATGCAACAACACAAGATTTGATGAATATGTCTCAAAAGCTTACTGATGTATGATTTCTGATCAGATTTTAATATTTATAATCTCGTCTACCTAAGGTCTACCTAATGTACTACCGGACAGTGTACCCCCGTCGTGTGTAGTATAGTAATCGGTAAAACCGATGTCGTCCCAAGAGCTATAAGTGCGGATCCTAATTTAAGTCTAATGTCACTGATTTTAAAGAAGGTTTTGAGTTTGATTAATGATAAACTAAATAAATGAAATGAAATGAAATGAAATGAAAGCAATTAAAAGATGTGAACAATCAATAGGAGAAATGTGCTAACCTAATTACTAATCTTGTTACGCCATAATTAAGTTTTCCTATGTTTTCTATCGCTCCATGTGGGGGTAAATGTCACTAGACTCCTCGGGTAAATTCGTCTAGCCTATGTTCCATAGGTTCCTATTCCATAACCATATGATTACAAGAGTTTGTGGGTTAACCTATGTAGAGTCATTAAGTACCAGCTACAATATAAGACTTATTCTATGGAGACTCGACCCTCGGAACTTAGGTCTCCCTTTAACTTCTTAAGTATCTTTGTTTGAAAGGTGACCCTTTGGTCAATTCGCACCCAAGATAGTGATAGTCCTATAGTCAATTCCAATCCCTACTCATGACCTATTAGGTACATACGATTTTTATGAGCCAAAGACATAACCTCGATTCTCAGGCGGCTGATTTAGCTCGTACCAGAAAGTGTTTGGGAGTATGTTACTACTTTTCAAACTTTTTGTCAATTCTTCTTTAGGAGAACCCCCGAGCATAATCACGAGTTTTTGATGGTTTTGTTATTGAAAAACCGATCAAAAATGTTTTTAGAAGTGAAGCCGCAAGTTTTTTGGTTCAAAAATGGCGTGTATATACCTTTTTGACAAAAACACATTTGCGTTTTTTACTTCAAGACTCAAACTTTTGGGTGTATGTAAGTTTTTAACATTCTTATATATGTTTCGAACGTTTTATAAAACTAAGTTTGAAACTTTTTGATCGTGTTCTTTAGGTAAAAAGTATATACGTGGTTTTCAGCTATATTTAAAGTTTTAAAGATCGTTTGATCCGCTCTTGTTGTATTTTGGTGATAGAAACTTGTTTAGAATCATGCTACACTAAAGTTTTTGATGAATGGATGTTCAAAACTTTCATAAACAAGTTGTAATGGTTGTTTTTGGTGCATTTTTTCCTCTCGTCAAACCCTAACTCCATATTCAAAGATGAAGAGTTCGTGTAATCTTCAATAATGGCGAGTTGCATTTTGGTCAACTTGGTCAAAACCTTCTTTAGGAGAGTTGATAGTACACGCTTCATATGGCGAGTTGGTTGGTGAACTATACGGTAAGTTGGTGGTGAAGGTTATATGGCAAGTTGGTGTCAAGGCTATATGGCGAGTTGAGTGTCAAAGCCATATGGCGAGTTAGTTCCACAATTATATAGCGACACTACAAAATACTAGTTGAATTCTTCACATTTTAAAAGTGAATGGTAACGGTTAAGAATGTGTAAAATTATAGAATCCATATTTTCTCATGTGTGGTAATAATGAGTGTGACAAATTTTTTTATATATATAAGCGTGGAGATATTATTCAAATATATATGGTTAAAAGTGTGAAAATATTTTTTGAATGTTCACACTTAAAAAAGTGGCAAAATTGCAAAAAGATGTTTATAATAAAAAGTGTGAAAAGATTTTGACACATATAAGTGTAGCTTTATTGTAATGAATGGGGATCTATTGCAAAGTGAGTAAAATTCATAGTGTGACACGTGTCCCCCACTCTAAATTATACATAAAATCCGCCCAGGGGTAATATGGTCATTTGACCAATTTTTTCTTTTCCACCTCAAATTTCAAACGCACATATCTCTTAAACCACAAACTTTTAGAAAAAACCGATTTCACCATAATTTTTAAAATTCGATTCTCTTTCATTTGGTATAAATCTTTTAATTATTTGAAACTTTTTTTGACATATTCATTGGCCACGTGATTTTCTTGATGTTTTCTATTTTCGATCTTATTTTTACCTTAAAATTGCCGAATCATAAAATACTTAAAACACAAAAGTTTTAGATTTTGATTCACTCTTTACCCGAAATTTGAATCACTCAAATCCGATATGATATGAGTGAGATATCGCGTTAAAGATGACGTTTAATCATATTTGTTGCATTGAGGTGTTTGATTAAATGTCAGCTTAGATTTTAGTGTTAAAATTGAGCCAAATGAACTAATTTTTGTCCCACAACACATTATTAATCGTTTTATTAATCTAAAACTCAAAAGTGATGTTTTTAATAGTTAAAGTTTTAACTATTAAAGCGATAAACCAAATCGATGAATCGATGAACGAAGCCAAATCGATGAACCAAATCAAACATAGTTCATCGCTTTATTTTGGTTCATCAATCATAGTTTCGGCTTAACATGTTGGTGTTTGTTTTGTTTTGTTCATCAGTTTATTTTGGTTCATCAATCATAGTTTCAGTTCTGGTTTGGTTCATCAGTTTATTTTGGTTCATCAATCATAGTTTCAGTTCTGGTTTGGTTCATCAGTTTTGGTTTGGTTCATCAGTTTTTGGTTTGGTTCATCAGTTTGGTTTGGCTCATCAATCATAGTTTCAGTTTTGGTTTGGTTCATCAGTTTTGGTTTGGTTTGGTTCATCAGTTTGGTTAGGTTCATCAGTTTTGGTTTTATGCTTTTTTTAAACAGTTTGGTTTTGGTTCATCATTATCGCTTTAATAGTTAAAACATTAACTATTAAAAACATCACTTTTGAATCTTACATTAATAAAATGATTAATGATGCGGTTGTGGGACAAAAATTAGTGCATTTAGCTCAACTTTAACACTAAAAATCTAAGTTTGACATTTTATCCAACACTCAGATGCAACAAATATGAGTAAAACAACATCTATAACGTGTGATATCTTACCCATATGACATCGAATTTGAGTGATTTAAATTTACGGGTAAAGAGTGAACAAAATCTATAACTTTCATGTTTTAAGTTTTCACGATTCGACATTTATGAAGGTAAAAATAGAGTAGAAAATGCCAACAAAATCAAGAAAATCAAGAACTATTTGATATGTAAAAAAAGTTGAAATATTTATCAAGATTTATACCAAATTAAAGAGAATCGAATTTTAAAAATTATGGTGAAATCGGTTTTTCGTTAAAGTTTGTCGTTTGAAAGTTATTTGCGTTTGAAATTTGGGGTGGAGTATAAAAAAAAGGTTAAAATGACAAAAATACCCCCTAACCGAATTTAATAAGAAAAAAAAGAGGAGTGAATGGGGACATGACATCGCGTTGTGAGTGACTTTCTAGCATTTTAAATTTTCTTACTAGTAAAGGATCGCGTCTCTTATTGTAATTGTCTGCATTAATATATGGATTATTTTTTAAATATTTAGAACACCTATAAATGTTGCAAAATTATTATCCATATAAAAAAGTTCATAGTTGACCATACTGTATGAAATAAGTGTGGAGAATAGAACTAATTTTTTAGTGCGATTTGGGATTAGGATATGGCGAGCTAGTTCAATGATTATATGGCGAGTTGGGTATGGCAAGTTAGATCAATATATGGCGAGTTTGTTACCTTTCATAGCGAGATGGCTCCTCGTTTAGCAAGTTCCATGTCGAATTGCGAGTTTGGTCTTGCGGGATGACAGCTTGAGGTTATCATGCTGGTATGGGCCGTGTGGAGCATAGTAAAAGCACGTATCGAGTTGAGGTTATCATGTTGATTCCTCGTTTATGCATATTTTGGAGAAGTGGTTTAATTTCTATTGCATGTTTAACTAAGTTTTTGCATAAATTGTTACATCTCTTATTTATATATGCATGATATTTGCATGCTTATAATTTGGCACGCATGATGTGATAATTGCACGTACGCAAAAGTTCGATACAGATCTTAAATTTACTATAGATCTAATAAATCAATCATAGTCATTCATTTTTCAAATCAAAACAAAAAAATAAACTTTCATCTTTAAAAAAAAATATATATATATATATATATCTCGCAAATCGTTAATCGTTACGAGAAAAAATAATACCATCGCGATAGAAATTAAATTATCTTTTATAAATATCACTTCATATACTTTAACAATTTTATTTTAAATTTTGGCCCAAAAATCATATGTGATTTGTGAAAATCACATGTGATTCGATTTTATAAATCACATATGATTTTGCAAATCATATGGGTTTGTAAAATCATATATGATTTGAAAAAATCATATGTGATTTGTAAAAATTGAATCACATGTGATTTTTTAAAATCATATGTGATTTTTCTGAGCGGATTTTGAAGAAAAAAAAGTTTGACCGAGGAAAAGATTCTTCAAGTGGAAGGTGGCGGTCGAGACACGCTTTGGAACAACTTAGTACCTAAGAAAGTCAACATTTTTGTTTGGAGAGCACGCAAAGGTAGACTTCCGGTACGAGTGGAATTTGATCGAAGAGGAATTGATTGGGATTCGGTACTTTGTGCATCGTGTAACAATAGTGTGGAAACATGTGTTCATTGCTTGGTCACTTGTAATTTAGCGATGAGTGTATGGACCAAGCTATTTAACTGGTGGAAGGTGGGGATGGTTAGCGCTTTTACTATTGAGGATTTTTTTCTCATAATGGAAACGTTAATGTCCCTACTTCTTTATCGGGTATTTGGCAAGCGGTAATTTGGACATCCGGATATTTCATCTGGAAGGAAAGAAACGCTCGTGTGTTTGGAAATAAAGTATCAAGTGTTAACAAGATTTTACAAGACATTCAACTCAAAAGTTTCGAATGGATAGTGAGAAGATCAAAAAGATATAAAGCGATAGATTGGCAACAATGGCTAAGAGACCCTCGGAATACGCATATATAGTAACACCAGTTTATTTGAGCAGCTGCAGCAATCGAGTAAGTGGTATGTGGCATTTGTTTTGGCTCTATTTTGGCAGTTGCATATGTATTTTCAGTGAGTGCTTCAGTGGTACAGTGGGAATTTTGGCACAATTTTAAGTTACATGAGTGGTACAATGGGAATTTTTGCAACACTTAAGGTTACATTAGTACAGTGGGTTGGTCTTGGTCTGCAGTCGGTCATGAGGCATTCACATGTGTGGATGTTTTTGTGGTTTTGCTGTACCCTTGGCTGACTTATGTGTAAGTGGGACTTACAGTGCTTCAAGTATGCAGTGGCCGGATTACTGCCTAGTGTCATTGTCTTTTTCACATTTCATTATACCAAGGAAAGTGGGAACAAGTTGGATGGCACATTAGCTGACATACATTTTTGGCAGAGAATTGAGATTGGAATATTGCTTTCAAGCATTCATCGGCAGGGCTTCAATATCAAAAGTTTTATTATGAGTCATTGTATTGTATTTTATCTTAAGTCAGTCATGTAGTTTTCTTAATTTAGTCAAGTGAGTCGATTGTATCGCAATGATAGGTCTCTTGTTTTTGTTTCGTTCGTTTGTCTTTTTTTTTTTGGGCCTCATCCTCATTTAATGAGTAAACTGCAAAAATCATCCCTGTGGTTTGTGTAAATTCGCAAGAATCATCCCTATCTCAAACGTTCAACATTAATCATCCCCAAGTCCACAAACGTTTAGCAATAATCATCCCTGAGCACTAACGTCGTTAGTTTTACCGTTAAGTGTTAAATAATATTTTCCGTTAGTCCCTCCGTTAACATTTATTGCACCGTTAGTCCTCATTTTACGTTTTCGTCATTTTTACGTTTTTGTCGTTTTCTCGTTTTCGTCCGTTTTGTCCGCTTTTGTCGGTTTTTGTCCGTTTTCGACCGTTTTTACGTTTTTATCCGTTTTCCGTCCGTTTCTTACGTTTCCTTTTTTTTCGTTGTTGTCCGTTTTATCCGTTTTTATCCGTTTTCGTTTTATCCGTTTCGTCCGTTTTACGTTTTCGCCGGTTTTACGTTGTTGTCCGTTTTATCCGTTTTGTCGGTTTTATCCGTTTTGACCCTTTTTACGTTTTTTTCGTTTCGTTGGAAAAAATATTTTCGAAAAAAATAAAAATTTTGAATAAAAATATTTTTTCAAATATTTTTAAAAAAAATCTTATAATTTTTCAAAATTTTCAATATGTCGAAATTTGAATAAAAAATATTTTCAAATATTTTTATTAAAAATCTTTAAAAAATTTTCCAATATTTTTCGAAATTTGGACATATTGTAAAAAAATTTCCGAAAAATATTGACAAAAACGGACATTTTTGATTTTTTTGAAATTTTCTTTCGAAATATTTTTTTCCAATTTTTTTTGAAATTTTTTCCAATTTTTTTTTCCTTTTGGAATAAATTTTCAATATGTTGAAATAGTACAAAACGAAGAAAAAGCGGACAAAATGTAACAAAACGTAAAAACAAAGTAAAAGATTAAAAAGCGGTAAACGTCAAAAATCGGTAAAACGTAAAAAACGGACGAAACGGATAAAACGTAAAAATGGTCGAAACGGATAAAAACCGACAAAACGGATAAAACGGACAACGAAAAACCGGCGGCGTAAAAACGGACGAAAACGGATAAAACGTAAAAGCGGTCAAAACGGATAACAAACCGACAAAACGGACAACAACGTAAAAAGCGCGGCGTAAAAGCGGACGAAAACGATAAAAGCGTAAAAAGCGGTCGAAAACGGATAAAACGGACAACAACGTAAAAAGCGAAACGTAAAAGCGGACGGCGGATAAAACGTAAAAAGCGGTCGAAACGGATAAAACCGACGGCGGTAAAACGGACAAAAGCGTAAAAAGTGGCGAAAACGTAAAATGAGGACTAACGGTGCAACAAATGTTAACGGAGGGACTAACGGGAAAATATTATTTAACACTTAACGGGTAAAACTAACGGCGTTAGTGCTCGGGGATGATTATTGCTAAACGTTTGTGGACTTGGGGATGATTAATCTTTGACGTTTGAGATAGAGATGATTCTGCAAATTTACACAAACCACGCGATGATTTTTGCTTTACTCTCATTTAATTATCTTGATTATTGAGTTGGTAGCCTTTATTTTGTACTTTAATCATTTTGAAATTCTCAATAATATGTTGCTTTTCTAAAAAAATATATGTTAAACATGTAAATAAGATGCCTATCTCACCACAACATAATCATTTATTTCAATTTTTATATAATGTTTTCGAGTATTTAGCTAATAAACCCATGACCGTTGCTCACTTTTCAACCAAAATATATAAACAACACACGCATCTTTGCTAGGCATTGTCAAGTTGGACTACAAGTTTAATACCTATATAATGAACTCTTAAGGTCATTATTTGCTATTGATTGAAACCCTAAACACAAACTAAAACCGCTCCCTATTCCCTTTGCTATAACCGATCGGCCCCTAATTCATTAAGGACTTGATTGCTAAATCAAGAACGAAGCCGTGTGCCTTGTTTGTTCGTTTGTGATTTAAGTACTAACATCCTAGCGTTCTTGTTTGGCGTGTCTTGTATACTACAATAGAGAACAATTGTATAGCTGTTATTGTGTTTTGATCCAACTAGATTCAAAAACATTGCTTATTTTAGTAACTCAAGTGTCTGAGGTTAGTAATTACTCATCCGTCCTTAAATAAATGTCGCATTTGACTTTTGAAGTATTACTTATTCAACTTTGATCCTAAATATTTTGTGTATCTTATATAATACTTGATGCAAAATATATGAATGAATTGTGTTTTAAATGTATTTTAAGTTGGTATAATTTTATCGGTGTTATATAACACAAACAAAAATATTTAACGTCAAAATTGAACAAGAAAGACTTCAAAAGTTAAAAGTGAACATTTATTTAAGAACGGAAAAAGTATGTGTAATTATTTGTTAATCCATATTTATTAAACTAGATTCAATCGCTACGTGCTCGTGGTAATAATTGTTATTAGTTTTCTAAGAGCATTCACAATCATAACACCATAACACCAATAACACCGCCGCGCCGTCGTCGCATCATTTTAACATTTAACATTAACATCCCAAAAACACCCACAACCATAACATCCCAATAACATCAATAACATTTCATATTTTCAATTTCAACCCTAAACTAAAACAAACACTTCATTTATTAAACTAAAACAAACATTTCATTAAAATTGAAAACATATTACAATACGAGATTAAAAAAAAAAAAAAAACGAAAAAAATTACAACGAAATAAAAGGAAATTAAAGGAAATGACGAGAATACGATCTGCGACGAGGTTTGAGTTATATTTTTGATGATTCGATCTTTTTCGCTATTGATCCACTCCACCACCATTGGATCTTGCCCTCCGGGTTTGATGTTGTTGATACATTTCTTCGCCGAGAAGCCTAGTGTGTTGGGGTTTGAAGATGAACCCGCGTTCGGGTTAGATGATTAACCCGTTTGAGGGATTCCACCCACCACCGGAAGATTGAAGAAAGTATCGCCGTTGCCTCCCGACATTGTTTTTTTTGCGATTAATTGAAGTTGAAAGATTGAGAGTATTGAGAGGATTTAGTAGTCGAAGTGTGAAAAAATGGTGTTTTAATTGTGTATTTATAGTGGTAAAAAAGTTTTGAATTTTTTTTTTTTATTATTATTATTTTTTTATAAAAGTAGCCGTTAGGGACCGAAATGATTTTTTAAACTTAACGGCTAGTAGTCGTTCATAGGACCGTAAATGAAAATTTTTGGATTTTTTTTCTGCGCTACCGACGCGTTGGTTGGGTAACGATGGGAGGACCAACGCGTTAAAGAACCACAAGTCCATGGTGTAACGCCGATAACGGCGTTATTTTGGTATAACGGGCGTTACCCGTTAGGATTGGGCATGCTCTAAACCCTAACAAGGCGATAACGGCGCCTAGGGTGAAACGAGCCGAGCCGAGTCGAGCTCGTTTGAGGCTCGAGCTCGGCTGCTTATATATAAAAGCTCGAGCTCGAGCTCGTTTCGAACCTCACATTTTGAGCTCGAGCTCGGCTCGTGAAATTTTCACAAGCTCGAGCTCGGCTCAGCACACAAAGCTCGACTTCGTTAACACAAGGCTCGAGCTCGTTAACACGCTTATACGATATAAAATATATATACGTATATATTTCTAGGGCGCTCGTTTGAGCCTAAACGGTTTTTTGTATAGAGCTCGGCTCGAGCTCGATTATTAAATGAGCCCAACCAGGGCTCGAGCTCTGGCTCGAGCTCGTTTAAACTCGGCTGTTCGAGCTTTTTAATGATCCGATCCCGCCTTTTCACGGCGACTCATTGCTTTCCACTTAACGGCGCCATACACTTTTAAAATGTCTATGGCGAGCACCTATAACATGCCGCACCTTGCATCTAAATAAATCCCATAAACGAATAATCTAGTGGTATGTTGAAGGACGACGACAACCAAATATATACCATATATCCTCTTACGTTTAATGAAGAACACCAGAGAAAAGTTGTCACTCCATGTGACCATTTGAATTGAAATTTAAACAATGGAGATCATAAGTATACTTTTTATGATTAAAAAAAAAATAATAATAATAATAAAGTTCTCCGTGATCAAGGCATTTAGGCGCGCTTCGCTATTCATATCTTTAGTAGGATTAGGCTTTGTTATAGTGAGAGGTGGAAATTTCGGTAGATCGCATTTCTCTCACTAATTTCTTTGAAATCCCATGTAGCTTTAATAAAGTGATGTTTATTAAAAAAAATAATAATAATAAAAATAATAATAAATAAATAAATCAACAGTGGATTTCATCGTCATCAGTACAAATGTATAGTATAGCTTCAAATAACCAAAATTTTATTCAATTAAGCGAAGAATTTAATCTTCTCAATACTAATTGATTTAAAGATGAAAGCCTTTGTTACATGGTAACATTAACATACGGCTAACTTTGCGCTATACTACATTTACGCCTTAGAATCTCAACAATATATAAGGCAAGTAACACACAAATGTCGATACTCAAAGTTGAGCAGCCGCATATCTCAATACGTAGAAGCCGGAAACACAATCAAGTGCATCATGTACGTTTCGTCTTTTACTAATTGGTCTATTTTTATTCTTTTACAAAATTAGATGGATTACTCTTTTTACGTTCTCTTTGTCCCTAAGCTCTTTATCAACTTCATTGGCTTCCTCTAATACGGGGTCCATTATGTCCTCTAGCTTGTCTTCCATCTCTTGAACCTGATATAGCACTGTCAAGTATTTTTTTTTTGGTCGTTGCGCTTATCTTTCACCTTTAGAGCTAAGCCTTCCGATACTTGTTAAGATGAATAACGCGTAGTCTCGCCGGGTGTTATCCCGTGACCCGACTCCGCGTGAGAATGAGTATGTGTTGTCTTAGGAAGGTATAGTATATAATGTGTGTGTGTAAAGTGATACCGATTGCCAATCAATCAGATGCGTATTTATACTACATGATGTCACTATCCGGTCCCCCGTCCGTCGTACTTCATGGGACCGTTGGCGATGTCGGTGACATCGCTCGACACTTGTCACGACACGCTGTCTCGACTGCCGTCTCGACGACCGTGAGAATGAGACAAGTCGTATGCGAGTACGTGCCAAAATCTTTGTCGGTCGGTGCATGCTTCAAATGGGCCTCGTTTGTGACGCCTTTCGCGCATCGCTGAACACTTCCCAGATGGAGTCGGGTCCATCGGTTATTGGGCGATGGACCATATACGCCATGTCCCCCAAGTATCATGTTATTTGTTTTGACAAGTGACGTGATACTCAATTCTTCCGTCCGTTGGGTTCGTTCGGTGGCGGGCGTGCCTCGACTAGATGGGCTTTGTAAACAATGGGCCCAAGCCCACCGAGTGGTGTAGGCTAAAATAATATTAATCGGATCCGTGAGATTTTGCCACGTGGCGGATAGGTCTTGGTTGACGGTTGAGACCGTCCGCGTCGTCCTCGACATGATGGGACGTTTTGTGTCCCCACTCCATCGCTTATATAAGTTGTTTTACTCCATTTGTAAATTTTACTTTTACTCAACTCTTTTCTTGCTTGCTTCCGAGTCTTCCTACCAAGTTCAAAGCGTTGTTTCTTTCTTGTTTTGTTTTAGTTTGTGTTACTTCTTCGTTGAGATCCTATGGCTTCCTGGTTCAACAACCGGCTTCAGACCTTGTTCCTAATCGGATATGCACATTTACTCTTGGTTTTGTCCGAAGGGAGTTGGAGGGTCCGATTAGTGAGTACGGATTCCCATGGATCTACACCTCGCTTGCCTCCGGCGGATTTTACCATGAATAACCCGCCTGGGGCGCTATTGGTTTGTATGAGCGACTTACATTTTCCTGAGTTCGCGTGCCTTTCTACCTTTCTTCGAGGGTAATAAAGCATTTCAAGGTTCATATCTCGCACTTGTCCCCATCGGGCTAAACAGATTGGTTATGTTAGAGGTTTATTGTCGAAGTCTTGAGATTGAGCCCACCGTGAATTTGTTTCGGTTTTTATAAGTTAAACAAGCGAGGGCATTGGTTCTCATTTGCTAGTCGAACCGGAGGGAATTCCCGGTCGCATATTTAAGGAGACGTGCTCGAGTTTGAAAACCGGAAGGACAACTTTTTCTTGATAGATCGGAGGGCTATCCGGATGCTATGCCTTGGAGGCATCCGGACTCCAGTGTTCGGATGATGCTCCATCCGGGGCTATTCGAGGGCGATGTCAAAAGTCGTGTGAGGGGTTGTGGAGCTTAGACCTATTCATTCGGTCTTTTATACGAGGTTGGGTTAACAAAGGTTTGAAGCACGCCGGTTTTCGTCCGGAGTTTAAGGATTTAGAAGAATGGTAACGCAAACTCCCCACCCCTTTTTTATATGTTCATGATTCTTCCTTCTTTAATGATTTTCTTTTGCTTTGTGTAGTTATTACCATGTCTCGCTATTTATGCTTAAGATCCGATCAAGGTTCTAGGTTGGGAAAGGGTGCGCCTCTTCTTGAGGGTGAGCAGTTACTCAACACGTGACCCGGCCCTTGAAGCCGACAAGAAAATTCCGGAGACCATCCGCGCTCGGCGGATCGTGGTGAAGGCCGATCCGACGGTCTTGAAGGCGAAGGAGAAGAAGAGAAACAAGAGAGAAGGCGGCGGGCGCCTTCTTTGTTGAAAAGGAGGAGAGCGGATACCCTTCGTTGACTTGTCATCGAGCCCGACGATTCCCAACGGACTCGTTCGCGCCGCCTATTAATATTGTGAGGCCAAGCGACGTTGTGGAGGATACGGAGCAAAGGCGCGGGTGGTGGTGGTCAGAGGGGTTCTCACGAACAAGGGACTACTTTGGTGGAGCCTCCCCGCTTGTCTCCGTCGCTTTTACTCCGTCGGTCAAGGTATGCTCCTTAGCCCGGGATGTCTCTAGTGATTTTGTTTTTCCACTATCATTATTTATTCTATCTTTTCGTATCGGGACGAGTGCGGCGATTTAATGTACGAGGTGCCATCCTATAGTACTTTCATTGGAGGTATTTGGTGATTGCTTTACTTACGGAAGGTTTTTTTTTTTTTTTTTTTTTTGACTTCCTTTCTTTTCCCACGCTGGTTTGGCCGAAAGGTGTTCTCGCGAGCCATTCATTCTGGTTGGGGTTTGACAACCAACACCGCTTTAAACGATGCCGTCCAGATGTCGGGATATGATGATCAATCTAACCTCCTTTCGCTCGCGTAGCAGAAGACCTCACCGATGAGCGGGCCTTATATAGGGGTGGTTTGAACTGTGTCATGGGTCTTTGGTCATTATCAATGTGTTCAAGAGGTTTGAGCTTCTAAGTCATCACTACCGAAGCTTTACAGGCCCATTCTACCCGTAGTGTGATAACGCCACACGCCGCTCGGGGTCAAAAGGAACTTCCTTTCGTCGAACAAGTTTTCAACACCCTAGCGTGAACCTAATCGTTGTAGTGTAGTATTAGGGTAAGCCACGGGTATTGATATCGTTCTCTAGGGGAATAGGAATGCTAGTGAGAAGTTACTACGCGAAGGTTGGGGTTGAGGAAGATTGTTTTTGTATTTTTTATATTTTTAGGAAATGGAAAGGTACGAATCTCGGGGTTTGAATTTGGGGTTGGTATTGCTACCGATTACTCTACTTATCTAATTATCTAATCTAAGGTGTATGTAGTCTATGTCTAATTATTGTGTGCTCGTATGATAGTTTAAAGATGTGTTTACTTAGGTTTTACTACTCCTTAATTATCTCCTATTGGTGGTTGAATTGTCACGCCCTCATTCCTAGTTGCGTTGTGTGTCTAAGGTTGTAGGGTATCGTTTCTCCCTAACTCTTTGAACTTACCAAAGGGTCTCGTCTACAAAACCCACTAGGATAATAAACTCTTACTCTAAGGCACTCTTTGGATGGTTTAGCTTACAACTACTCAAGGAGTCATATTCTAAGGTTCACAAAGATTTAATCAAGCATTAAGTACACAACGAATGACCTATCGCATTACTAGATCATTAATCAACTAAGATAAGAGACAACCAATCAATATTCAATAATTAAGTTTCATATTCCCTAAGCAAACACACAAGTAAATTAGCCGGACATGGAGAACATGCAAGCATACACACAAATAATCAAAGACATAATTGTATTAATGAAGTAAAACACTTATCTTGGTGTAAGATAGGGTTTGGAACCCTAAAATATTGTACAAGACAAATTTTTGGTTCGGTTTAGGTTTTACTCCAAAAGACTACACATGAATACTTGAAAATTCGGATTCTATATATAATATTACATATGCGACGGCGTCACCTTATGTTTTGTGACGCCGTCGTGTCGCCGCCGTGTCGCCGTCATTAGGGTTTCGTCTTGGCCACGTTAGACTTGCGACGGCGTCACCTTATGCTTGTGACGCCGTCCTCTTCTTGACCGGCGTCGTCGGATTACATCTAGGCCGCCTAAGTTGCGACGGCCTACTATTTTATAACTTGACGTCGTCACTTGAAAATAGGAGTTTGGCTTCGTCCCCGTCACACAAATCCTCCGACGCGCGTCGCAATTAACACCGACGCCACACCTTATGTTTTCAAGCACTTTGAGTGTCTCGATTCGACTTTGGCCATTTTCTTCAGATATTCGCGCCTTTTCGTCCAAATAAATGCCATTCCAAGATTTTGCCTTCAAGAGACCTAAAAGTGAAAAGGAACGATATTAAGCAATAACGGATACAAAAGTGATCAAATAAGGGCTTAAACGACTCCTCAAAAGGTACCTTTAAAACCTTATCAAATATCCCTACACTTGATATTTGCTTGTCCTCAAGCAAATGTGCTTTTAGCCAATTAATTTATACGTTAGGGGTCATGAAGCATTAGTTCAAAACGGTCCACAACACATATAAGCCCAAGAAAATCATAACAAGCACGGAATTACATACTAGCACCTCACATGGGGTGTTTGGATACTCACATCTCTCGGGTGTATATGAATTATAACAAATTGGAAATGAAATATAAACACTCATTAACCGGTCCTAGTACATAGATTACCATAGGCTTGAGAATAGATCAAACCTCCATCGCTTTGGCGTAAGCACCTAGACAGACTATCAAAGAGGTCTTTAAAGGGTTGTAATGTTAGGCTTACGGTAGGAAACAAAGGGTTTGGTGGGATAGGCTATATAGTGGTGGCAAGTCAAAAATCTCTTATGTTACAAGCATACGAAGAATGGCGTTGCTAAGCCAAGACTCGATACTCTAAACTCTAGCTAACTCGAAATAAACAAAATAAATTTAAAGGATAGATGTAGGATAGTAGCCCGTATGTTTTTTTTTTTTTTTTTTTTTTTTTTTTTTTTCATACACTTTACTCTACCATCCTCTACGGTAACATCAAAATGATAGGATTTATAGGTACATCCCTACACTTGAGTTTTTATTACTCTAACACTAATTTGACTCGAATTAAAAAGATCAAAACACTTGGGGTACATTATTACGCAAACAAAGGGAATTTGAATTTAACTTTCCTTCCCGTCATTTCATAAACTTTAACTTTTCCCATGAATCCCAATCGTCCCAAAATAGATACAAAGGATATGACTCGACTTAGCAACTCATGCAAGCAACCGATAATTGAACTAAGGGTTTAGGGTGATAACAATAATGCACTAAAAGTGAGTGCATATAGGGTAGGCTAAGGCGATTTGGGTGTATATTTGGGGGGGGTGTAAACAATGCTCTTCATTGATATTCGAAAACCGAAACATCACGAGAACTGCGAAAAGGATAGGCTCGAGGGGTTAACTAGGGGTATCATGTCTTGAAGATGAGTACAACGCAGTGGTGTGGGGAATTACTCAACCGATGTGGAAGAAGTAATTATATTACGGTATCAAACAAGGGTTATCCTAATGCCTCTTATCATTTAGTTATTCCTAACTACACAAGTGTAGTCTTACTTGCGATCTCGAATGCATCACAAAACAAGTTCTAGAATCTAATATACTACCGGTTCACACTCTAAGCATTAAAGATGAATGCTTTAATTCCTACTAATCTAAGAGCGATCCTCACATTTTGGGTGGAATTTAGGTGGTAAAGGGTTTTTGTGCTAGTCATGTAACTTCCTATCCGTGAGACGCTTTTGTTAAGACTAATGGCCCACTCCTATATGTCATGAAAAATTTTAAATTTGGTGCCAAAATTACCCTAACCGACATTTTCTCATTGTTTATTACACAAATACAATTGGACAAAGCAAATAATCAAGGATAAGCATAGTTTCAAAGTTCCGTTTTATTTTCCCTCCTACACTTAAACCGAACATTGTCCCCAATGTTCCCCGAAAGTATCAAAGTTATGATAATGGAAGGTAATTAAAACGAAGAAACTAGTACTCCCCGATTAGCTCGGTAGGATCCGTGTGTGAAGTAGTGGTTAAATCCTTTCCAAGAAGAATGTGCGTGAAAAGCTCCTTCCAATCTTATGTAACTTCTTCTTGATAAATTAAACCCGCACACTTGAAGAAACAAACGAAACCTTCGCGTAAAATCGCAGTAATAATATATATAAGACTCAATTTAAACTAGGATATAATGCTTGTGGAATGGATGTTTACGAAATTTCGAAAATTAAGACCAGGAAATTCGAAAATTTATAAGTAGCTCGAAAACGAGAAAAAAGTAATCTATTGTTTTACTCCTTCTGACGCCGTCAGTTGCGATCTGACGTCAAAGTTATCCTCGACAAAAAGCGGTCTCGATTTTCGGAAAAATTTCGGAAAATTTACATCTTTAGAATCGGAAAATTTCGCAAAACATCCATTATGACTCGATACAAGCATTTGACTCGAACAAACACACAAATATATCTTTTAATGAATTGTTATTCTCATGTTTACATTTCCTTGAAAACGTGTGTAATCCTCCCTACACTTATCCCTTATGTAAAATACCTTTATATGCAATTAAGACGAGGTTAAAACAAAAATAAAGCATTTTACAAAATTAAACATGAGAATAATCAATCAATAAAAAATATATGACACTAACAAGCAAACAATTAAACATGGGTTGCCTCCCACGAAGCGCTTTTTCTTTATTTAAGAGTCTTGTAGCTAGACTCGTAGTCGTGTTCCCACGTTACTTCATTACCGCCACCTTCTTCCTTCGCTTTCCTTCGTCGAAAGGGTGTAGACGTTGTATGCTTACGTTGGATTCCTTGCCGACGCTATCTATTATGGTGACGGTTTTATCTTTTAAATTGGTTTCCTTCATCGTGAAAGGTCCAAACCATCTTGGTTTGTTTCTACCTCGTAATGCCCTTATCCGTGATTTGTATAAAAGTACTTTTTCCTTTAGAAATTCCGTAGGGTTCCTTTGTGTCTTAGGTATCGGTGGGATTATTTCCTAACTTCTTGTCGGGTTTCCACAACGTTGCATACAATCCTTGAACCATAAAGTCCCTAAGCCCTTTTTCCCGCCATTCATCTTCTTCTTAACACTATTGCTAGGGGCTTTTCGATTTCCACTCGTAATCATTTCCATGATCTTAAGAGGATACCTTGGGATGATGGGTATCCTAGCGCACCCTTCCCGCTTTTGGTATCATGATGCCCTCCGCATTTGATGGTTGCCTTGGCGGTGACCGTAAATGGTGTCCCAAGAATGAGAGGCACGTTTTGTCTTCCTCAACATCAATGATCACGAAATCACCGGATAAACGATATTAGCCACCTCAATTAGAACATCCACCATGATTCCTATGGGTAGACATAGGTGTGATTAGCTAAGGAAAGTCTAAGATCGGTCTTGGTTGGTTTCTCCTTAGTTAACTTGTTATAGATTGATAATGGCATTATGTTCACATCGGTCCCCGATCGCCTAAGGCATTTATATTATCAATATCACCTATGCTACATGGTATCACGAAATTCCACGTGGTGTCTCGCTTTCTTGTTAATGGTTTTTATGACCAACTCATACGTGGGTCCCATAGGCAAGGCGTCATACTCTTCTTCATCATTTTTCCTTCAAGGGCCTCCCTAAGAACTTCATTGTATCTAAAGTTGTTTACTTGGTTTGCAATGGTTTTTTTGTTAATTTCGTGCTTAAGGTAGTACTCAATGGTCTCGGGCTCATCATTAGGCATAGACTCCTCCTTCTTGCTTTCCTCGCTTTCCTCATCTCAACCCTTGTATCCTCGGGAATAATGGAAGCAGGCGTTAATAAACGTAAGTGGGAGGACAATCACATACTTACTAGTACCTTTTCGGAACTTTTGTTTTGGTATATTCAATTACCAAATTCATCATTTCAGATTATTTTCGCTTGCATTTCTCTCTCGCCTATAAACCTCCTCTTCAAATTTGGCTAATCTCTCCGTGTGAGTGCCATGTACTCCTCATCATTCCTTGAAGCTCGGTGAAAGTGGTATTGAGAAGTAGAACGAAGTGCCTTCGAATTTGGGTTTTGCTCACGACTTGGGATTCCAAAAGGTGTGGGGTGGTTGGTTGAATTAGCGGATGTGACTTCTCGAGGAATTTGTACGGGGACTCTTCTTTGCCTTTCCATAAGATAATCAATCCTCTCTCAATGGCACTCAATTGCTCCTCGAGAGTGTCGGAAGATTCAAAAGGAGTTGATATGGCATTAACTACGTTAACCGGAGTTTCGTGAGATTCATTCCAATCTTCGTAGTTTTGATCGACAAGCTCCTCTATAATATCCCAAGATTTCTCCGCATTAAAGTCGCTGAGTCTTCCACCGCGGCTCGATCAATGGATCGTCGAGTGATGAAATCGGTATGGTCATAAAAGATTTGGATTTGAAGCCAAAGATCAATGCCATGATGGGGAAGTCTGAGTATGTCCTTAAATCGAGTCCATGCTTTGTAGAGAGACTCACCTTGACGTTGTTGAAACGTCGGATGTCTCGCCTAAGTTTAGTGGTTCTCCCGGTGGAAAAATTGAGCAAGGAAGCGAGAGGTAAGATCATCCCAATTTGAGATGGAGCCGACGGAAGTCGCTCAAGCCAATTACTAGCTTGGTCCCGTAGAGAGAATTGGAAGAGACGCAGTGCGAGTAGTAGCATCAAGGTCGATGGAATCGACAATTTTGAGGAAATCTCTCGATGTCGATTTGGATCTTCTAACGAAGTCCGTGGAATGCACATCCGCTTTGCACCAACCGGATGGTGTCGGATCGCAGGCCGTAGTTTGGGCTTGGTCGGAAGCTCAATGGTGTTCCTATAGCCTAAGTGGCTTGGTCTCGAGTATTCACCAAGAGTACGGGCTCTTGGCGGGTCATTTGGTGGTGGGTTGATGAGTGGTGGTTGGTTATCACCTTCTATGATGAAAAGTGATGGGGTTACGAACAAGGGTCACGAAGAAGGGGATAGACTAAGAGAAAGCTAAAAATGAGAAAAATTTTACTTGATAGAATCAAGTAAAGAAACCTAAACGAGGTAGACTACTAACTAGCTATTCTATTCCCGTGAGCGCCAAAAACTTGATAACGCCACACGTGTCGTTCGGGGTCAAAGGAACTTCCTTTCGTCGAGCAAGTTTTTCAACACCCTAGGCAATGAAGCTAATCGTTGTAGTGTAGTATTAGGGTAAGCCACGGTATTGATATCGTTCTCTAGGGAATAGGAATGCTAGTGAGAAGTTACTACGCTAAGGTTGGGGTTGAGGAAGATTGTTTTGTATTTTTATATTTTTATGAAATAGAAAGGTACGAATCTCGGGTTTGAATTTGGGGGTTGGTATTGCTACCGATTATTCTACTTATCTAATTATCTAATCTAAGGTGTATGTAGTCTATGTCTTATTATTGTGTGCTCGTATGATAGTTTAAAGATGTGTTTACTTAGGTTTTACTACTCCTTAATTATCTCCTATTGGTGGTTGAATTGTCACGTCCTCATTCCTAGTTGCGTTGTGTGTCTAAGGTTGTAGGGTATGCTTCTCCCTAACTCTTTGAACTTACCAAAGGGTCTCGCCTACAAAACCCACTAGGATAATAAACTCTACTCTAAGGCACTCTTTGGATGGTTTAGCTTACAACTACTCAAGGAGTCATATTCTAAGGTTCACAAAGATTTAATCAAGCATTATACACAACTAATGACCTATCGCATTACTAGATCATTAATCAACTAAGATAAGAGACAACCAATCAATATTCAATAATTAAGTTTCATATTCCTAAGCAAACACACAAGTAAATTAGCTTGACATGGAGAACATGCAAGCATACATACAAATAATCAAAGACATAATTGTATTAATGAAGTAAAACACTTATCTTGGTGTAAGATAGGGTTTGGAACCCTAAAATCTTGTACAAGACAACCTTGGTTCGGTTTAGGTTTTACTCCAAAAGACTACACACAACATCGAAAATTGGATTCTATATATAATATTACATATGCGACGGCCACCTTATGTTTTGTGACGCCGTGTCGCCGCCATTAGGGTTTCGTCTTGGCCACGTTAGACTTGCGGACGGCGTCACCTTATGCTTGTGACGCCGCTCTTCACCTTCCGCGTCGTTCGATTACATCTAGGCCGCCCGAGTTGCGACGGCCTACTCTTTTATAACTTGACGTCGCTACTTGAAAATAGGAGTTTTGGCTTCGTCCCTCACACAAATCCTCCGACGGCATCGCATTAACACCGATGCCGTCACCTTATGTTTTCAGCACTTTGAGTGTCTCGATTCGACTTTGGCCATTTTCTTCAGATATTCGCCTTTTCGTCCAAATAAGTGCCATTCCAAGATTTTGCCTTCAAGAGACCTAAAAGTGAAAAGGAACGATATTAAGCAATAACGGATACAAAGTGATCAAATAAGGGCTTAAACGACCCTCAAAAGGTACCTTTAAAACCTTATCATAGTGTCGAGACCCGACTTTCCGAGGCACAAAATAACCTCCGAGCCCAAATAGATACCAATCGGCAGCTCGCTCGGAAAACCAAACTCTCCTGAATCTCATCAAGATTGCACCGGAAGGAAGAGATGAACTCCCGTCGGCTTCTTTGGAGAGACAAATAAGTGAGTCAAGGTTAAGGACGAGAGAGAGATAAAAGGTGGCGTCATTGGAAGAGGCCTTGAAGAAAAAACCGAGGAGCTGGATGAGTCCGAGAAGGAGGTTGCGGTTTTGGGGTCGATGTTATGCGGAGCTTGCCGTGAACGCCGGGTCATGAGGAGATCTTGAGGTTCAACTATGTGAAAGAGTTGATTTCGGCATCATCCGGCGTTTACATGGGAGTGATGAGTACCAAGAAGCTTGGGAAGCGCCTTTAATGCCACTATAGATTCTCGTTATTTGGATGGTCTTAAGTTCGGTCGTGGCGAGGAGGAGGTCGAGGAGATCCTTGCTAATCGTAAAGACTTCGACATGCAAGTAGTTGAGGGTTTTATGGCGCCTATGATGAGATGTTCTTAAGTTCCTTTCCTTATGTTGAGAAGATCAAGCGGTCTTATCACCTTCCTCTTGCACTTGATGAATATGCTCCCAGAAGGATCCGGATCTACTCCCGGCGCGGGCACTTCCGGTGGATCCTAGCTTTTATCATAGTTTTGTAAGCTTTTGAATGTTAAGACAATTTTATGTTTATTTTATGATGGGCTGCGTGCCTCTTGGTTGTGTAACATAAACAATTTACATTCGTATCTTCGTGATGGTTGATGTTATGTTATTTAGGCCGTCCAGAACCGGATGGCCACTTTTGATTATCTTCGTAATGGTCGATCGTTAATGTCATTTGTGTAACTAAACAATTTACATTCGCTTTCGTGTTTTGCTAGTGACTTGGCACTTCGGCATTAAATTGTGCCCATAAGTAAATATACTCCGCCTTCCCTAGTGACTTAGCATCTTTGGGGTAATGTTTACACTGGTGAATCTACCAGTGGCTCATCCACGCCGCGTCACGCCTCCGGGGGTTTGCGTGCCGTTGGGGCATATATGCCTCGGCTCTTCCTTAATGTCTTAGCATTATTCGGGTATGCGACGCCACCGAATGGTATGTGGCCTTCCCTAGTGGCATTGCACTTACGGGGTAATTTAGTTTTAATTGATGGGGTTTCGGATGTACGGTAGGAGGTAGCTAATCCCCACGATTTGCATCCTTTCCCCTTGTATGAGATGTAATCATGGAAAATTTTCCTCCTTCGTCATAGATAGGGAATATATCATTGCTTCGAAAGTGAAAACAAAGTAGTTCATGCCCGAGGCTTACATATCATTTGCAAATACTTAAAGAAAACATTTCTTCAAATTCACGGTGCCATTTCCGCTGCACCTCCTCTTCGTCCATGGTTTCTAATTTGTATGAGCCATTGATATTTGCTTCCTTTACTCGGTAGGGGCCTTCCCACTTTGGTCCTAACTTGCCTCGGTCTTGGCTCTGTGGCTTCATTCTTTCGGTATACGAACTCCCTAGTTTGAAAGATACCAACCGTACCTTTCGGTTATAGTACTTTTCCAATTTTGTTTTATATCTAGCCTCCATCACAATGACTTCTTCCTCCGCTCCTGTAATAGGTCGAGGTTGAGACAATTTCTTCTTCATTTTGCTCTTCTATTCGATGGGGTCTTCTCCTCAAGTCCTCCCTAATCTTCCTAACTCTCGTATGTCGGCATACCTATCTCACGCCCAGTATGACCGCTTCGCCTGTGGGTAATGTGGAAAACTAGAAGGGGTTGAATAGTTTTACCAATTTAAAACTTCCTTTAAATATTTAGATCGACTTATGTCAATCTATTTGATTGTTTATGTTGGACGTTGATAGATAGATATATAAGCGTGTAATGAAAGATAAAGAGTAAAGCACATCACCACTACACAAGTATTTATAGTGGTTCGCCACAAGGATACCTTCCTTGCCCTACTCCACCCCGAGTCACCTACTCGAGAGTTCGTAAACACTACAACAACTCCTTATGGCGGAGAAGCCTTCACAACGTCGCTAACCTTTTTCGGTACAAAGCTAAATACCGAGTTCTTTCACACCAAGGCGAACCACACCTAACACAACGTCGCCTACCCTTTATACGGTGCTAGGCTAACCACTGAGTTCTTTCACACCTTAGGAGAACTAATCCTTCACAACGTCGCCTACCCTTTATTAGGTACGAGGCTAAGTACATAGTTCTTTCACACCTTAGGTGAACTACACCTTCACGACACAACACCTAGTCTCAAGGAGATCTACTCCTTGTTACAACACCATCAAAGATATCACCATCCTTGTATATAAACAAATACATATATGTATAACGATGCACCTCATCGATTATACGACCTAGGCATTCTTCCCAAATGCTACTTGATTTGATTCTTTGGCATCCTTCACTAATGCCTTTGACACAACGCTGACATCCTTCACTAATGCCTTCGTCTTGACACCTTTAGCATCCTTCACTAATGCTTTGACACGGATGATGAGCACCTTTCACTAATGCTTTCATCTTGACACTTTCGGCATTCTTCACTAATGCCTTCAACCCAACATCTATGGAGAAAGGAAGAACTATCAACAAGATAACCTTAGTAGTCTTGATGATGACGAAGCATGGCAACTCATGGACTTTGAACTTGCACGTCTTCAAGAGGTGGTGATCTTTCCTTTGAGAGGAACCTAGTAGATCACACAAAAACAAAAGACAAACTACATAGATCACTTAGATATGAGGTTAGAGGGTTAGAATACTTTGGGGAAGTATATATGAAAAAGTACACATAGAGAGGAAGAAATGGCTCTCTATTTATAGAGGAATTTCTCTTCTGTATCCCCGGATACCACGGATCCCTACCACAAGGGATCCGGCTAGCATAAAGCTAGGGATCCGTGGTCCGCTCCTCTTTGCCCATGGGTCATGGGTTATGGGTTGATCCATGGTTTTCTTTCTAGATACAATGAACTTGGTTAAGTGGTATATATAAAACCATGGATTATGGGTCAAAACCATTTGCTAGTTTTTACTTATTTAGTATATACTTGTTTTACCCATTTTAGTATATACTTGTTTTTACCCATTTTGATATACTTAGTTTAAGTATATGTTTAATCCAATATGTAAACACTAGTTGTTGTACATATGTATCTAAGTCATAAAATCACTTATACTTGTTTTAGTGTTTTATGTGAAAGCGTAAGTGTGTTAGAAAACTATTAACTCAAACTATTTACGTACTTATTTGTTTCGTTAAAATAATTTTATATTTGTTATCGACAAAATTAGAAGATCGTAAAATATAAATAAACATTTTCACGGCTTATTTGTATTAACAATCTCTCCTTTTGTTGATGACAAACATAAAATTATTTTAAGGAAAAATCTAAAATTGTAAAATTTGAATTTGTAGTTTTACTTTCTTCTCCCCTTTTGTCGAAACAAAAGTGTTTAAAAGAAACTAACACAATTTTTATAAGAGAAAGAGAAAAAATGTAAAGAGAGCAAGTGACGGAATGGTACTGTCTTAACTCCCTTGACGAGTCCATCCCTTTGAAAGGGCGTCAAGGACATAACGTAAAATAAACTAATTGTGTTTGCAAATAGTTCATCTAAGTGACGAGAACGTGTCCTCCTTAAATATTGCAATGTTGCAATGGGGTGTCATGAAGTGTAACCCAAAATAGGATTAAGTTAATTAATTTTGCAATGTCATTTGACACAAAGCTCCCCCTAGCTTTATGGTGTCAATATCTTCATGTGTATTTTGAATAACTACAAAACAAAGGTTAGAAAAACAAGAGTATAGTGCATAATTTCGCAAAAGAGACTCAAGTTAGTAGAAATTAGTGCTTCAGATCACGGATCCCACGGTTCCCTTCAGGAGGATCTGCCTAGTTATCTGGAAGGGATCCCATTATCTGTTATAGTTTCTTCAAGAAGGAAGAAATGTCAAGGAGTGCTATTTGAGGGAATGAGATATATGTACAATATAACAAGCACAACATACATAATAATCATAGCATATAAGTATTCATTCAATAAAACAAGAGATACACGACCAAATCTCTAAAAACTAAGAGAATGAACTTTAGCCATATAAGTACTACTAATACTAATCTCATTGCGGGATTTAGAATGTGACAATGTGCTTAAGTCTAAGGATGGGTGGACTTGTTGAATTGATCCAACTTTGCAAGAAGATGATTAAACATGAAATGTATCTCATTTCGTACTTCTTGAACAAGTCCTTGAGTTTTTAGACAATTTGGGTAAGTATTGTCTTGGTTTGGCCCCGAAGAAAAAAGGGTGTTTTTAGGGGGCTCAATGTGTGTTTGAGGTCTTCATTTTGAGAAGTAGGAAGAGGTTCTAAAAATGAGGGTGGTAATGGAACTTCTTCCATATGATCAAGGTTGTTCCTTGTCTCCCATGATGGGCTAGTTGGTGTTGTAGGTGGTTCCCGATTTAATGAAAAGGTTGGTGAATGGGAGGTTCTTGGTGATGAATGAAACAATGAATATATGTTTGGATGCGGAAGAGGCTCATTCAATGAGTGTAGTCCATTCTCAATGAATGAAGGTTTTGATGGCTTGCAAGAACTATCCATGTTAGGTTTGGAACTAGATGATCCCTTTCTAGTTGGAAGGATTTGATGCTAATCCTTGCGGTTCTCTTAGCTTTTGTTGGATGGGTTTGATGAGGTGGGATTCTAGAGTCATTATCTCAATAGGGGATGTTTCGTGGATGAAATTTCACGGATTATTTGGCCCTTTCTTTGGATGATCCTATGTTTGAGGAGTTGTTGCTAAGGGCTTTAGTCATGGTGATAAATGTGCTAATGTGAGCTTCAAATTTCTGATTTTTGAGATGTGATTAAGAGTGGTGACTTAGTCCTAAGGTTTTGTTTGGTTATAAAGGAAAATTTGAAATAGGAAATTAAATCCTTGACCACTTAGAGGATTAAGCATGCTCTTGAGATTTTGATCACTCTAGGAGGGTAATTAATGAATGCTTAAAGGTGGTTAGAGAAAAGGTAACTTGAATTTGAATTAAGGAGGCTAACCTTATTCTTTCTGCGTCGACGGATCCGCGGATCCTCTCGATGAGGATCCGACTATCGACAGTGTTTTAAGTGAAGTCATCATGCCTTTGTAAGGTTTATCATTAATGGATTTCGAGGTTTTGACTAAACTTTGAAGTTTTAGTGTTTGATTTCTCAAATTCTCAACCATAATAAGTAATGGTGCATAATGATGGTTAGACTAAGAACACTTACCTTGGGTAATCTAACTATTTATTTGTCAAGGTTTCCTTTCAATATGTTGTGAGAAAAATGATGATACTAAGTCCTAAAAGTCAGATGATGTCCTAGAATAAATTTATAAAAGAAATAAAAAAAATATATATATTTTTTTGGCTCTAATTTTGAGTCAAAGAAGATTGAGATCAATTTGCTAAAATTGAAGGATATACCAAACTAAGTGCTATCAAATGTGATGGATAATGTGTGAGTGTTGGAGCGGAATTATGTTGAGTTTTGACTAGTTGATAACCAAACGAAATATTTTGAAAATGTATCCTAGATAAGCCATGGATGAGAGTGAGGTTTTCAACTATTAGCGGAAGAATTAGTTGGTTCTAGGGTATCATGTTAGACTAGTTTGAAGTGTTCTAGTGGACTATTTTGATGAAGCTAAATCTGTTTTGCACATCAGTTGTATACGGATCCCACGGTTCCCTTATGGGAGGGATCCGCTAGTTGAAAATCGGGATCCGCCAATCTGCAGATCGGAAGGCTTATAGGAAATGTGCAACTATGCATATTATAGTAAATGCATTTCTTAGTTGTTTCTAAGGGGACTAAGTGTAAGAACATAACTAATATAACTTGTATCAAAGTGGGAACACGAAGTTCCTAGAATGAGTGACTTACGACCATACCAAGAGGTCGTAAAATCTCATTTTCAAATACCTAAGTTATAATGTTTAGTGCCAAGATATGGCAATACCTACATACTACAAGCATAGTTAAGATTGTTTACAAACCCTTGTTGTGAAATTGTTCATCAAACACTTAAGCCTTAGGACTTTACCTTTCTTCACTTCTTCTTCCTCAAGAAATTGGCGAAGCATTTGAAGATTCCCTTGGTTTGTTGCCATTCGGGCGATTCATTGGGGATGTTTGGCAATTGGTTAATGAAGTCCAAGGTCAAGATCAATATTCTCAAGTGGGTTGCTACTACTCCTTCACCTTCACCTTCTTCTTGCCTCTCTTTCGTCCGAGGAATCCGTGGGTGGATGTGGCCTCTTGCCTTCTACCATGAACCTTGTTGTTCTACCCTCGGTTAGTGCAACCATGACCTTATTGCAAAAGTTATGATCAAGGGATTGTGGGAAGGATCTAATGCAAAGATGAATTTTGCAAGATGGGTTAGAAGCATTGCATACGGAGTACCATCTTGTCCATGCTTCTCACACTTGCCATTCTTTTGACCATGTAGTAGGCAAGGTTGAATCTAGTATTAGTCACTAGACAATATATCATGAAGCTTAGGCAAGCGTTGGGGTGATCCTTGTTTCCTACTAGACATACCACATTTTCTCTTATCACAACTTCCCATTTTTTATATTACCCATACATCTCCGAAAGCTCTATTTGAAAAGGATCCCTATAGATCACTTTTGACTTTCTTGTGACTCTTGATGGTGATGCTCTTGGCATAAACACGGTGTCCCTCACCGTGGTTGCTTCCAGGATCAAAGTGTGGTAGATATCATGGTGATCAACCATTGTGTGTAGTTGTTCCAAAGACCATTCATTTGAGTACATACAAACGCCATCATATGTAACCCCTAGAATTCTTCCAAGCTCCACAAGTGAAAGAGTGTACTTATGTCCATTTATGGTAAATTCAATTGAGATGGACCCATCATCATTTCTAATTATACCCATAGTCTTGTAAAACTCAAGCACAAAGACCGCAAATTTGCTCGTTTATATCCAATAAACAATCAAACCCAATAGTTCCAAATACTTCCTCATGTCAAGATTTGCAAGAAATGATGGATCAACAACTCTACCTTCATGAAAGAGTCTCCTTTCAAGTAACTTAAAAGCTTTCCTATCGCCTGGATTTAATCCATTTTTCCTATGGTACATGGGAATGTAGTGAGTGTGTCTTGGTAATCTTGTTGCTTGTTGCTTGGCATGATGTTCCTAAACAATGTAACCACAATGTGGTGTTAATGGTGAATAGTAACCTAGAGGGTTTCATCACAATTTTGCTCTCATCATCTTTGTTGGTTCAAGAAATGTGTTTAATTTGTATTAACAATGTTAAATCTTTGATTTAGATTATCTTAGAAAACAATGTGATGACAAATTATGGAAAACCCATTTGAACCCAACTCTTAAAGATGAAGTAATTGTAATTATAAGAATCAAGGAATTAGATTAACAATGTAGTGAAGATTAGACTTACACACGTGATTGTTAGGCTTGAGAAAATGATTAATTAGCTCTTATGAACGAATCGAGTCTTTGTTCGTGAGTCTCGTGAAATGAGTAATGGTGGAACATCCACAATGATCATTTTAGTTTCTCTCGTCTTCGTTGCACGGATCCCGCAGATCCTCTCATTTGGGATCCGTCTAGTATAAACTTAGGGATCCGCATGACAAGAAAAGTCACCAAGTAATTCCTTGATAACTTTGGTTTGGGAGTTCTAAGATACCTAGTGTTTTGGAGTTAATGTTCTAAAACTTGTGGTTTGAGGTTTTGATGATTTAATGCTATTCCTATTAGACAAGGTTCCCTTTTTAAGAATTAGTCGTAATTCTTGGGAAGCTTTTCAAACATTATAATAAAATCCCATTTCATTATAACATAAGGAGTTTCACATGGATATTTATTGATATGCATGAAATGTCAGTAAATCCTTTGTGATGAATAATGATTGATGTTATCATATAACTAGATATTATTATGGGTTGGTAATAAAGTCTAAAAAGTGGAGAGCACTAAATAGAAAATTACTATAAAAGAATAATTACTAGAATCATTACTACTAAGTCATGCAATCAAGATACTAATAATAACAAATAAAGGTAAGTAATTAAAGATCATACCTTTGCCAAATATTCTTTTAAAGAAAAGAAATATTTAGATGTTTCTTGGAATCTCCAGATTAATGTTGTAAGGATACTTAAACATTCTTTTTGAGAAGAACTATTTAGATGAATTCTTCATGATCATCTTGGTAGTTCCAAATCCAAGTATGGATAATGCTTTAAAAAAATGTTAGAGCATTCTATCGTTGTCCAACAATAAACAAAATGGTGATTTTTAAAATATGACAAAAATAATCCTTCTTTGTAGTTTTCAAACATACATGGATCGATCAAGTTTTAAAGTACAACATACTCTAAGAAACTTGGTAACTAAGCTCGATGCCAATTGTGGAAAACTAGAAGGGGGTTGAATAGTTTTACCAATTTAAAACTTCCTTTTAAATATTTAGATCGACTTATGTCAATCTATTTGATTGTTTATGTTGGACGTTGATAGATAGATATATAAACGTGTAATGAAAGATAAAGAGTAGAAGCACCTCACCACTACACAAGTATTTATAGTGGTTCGGCCACAAGGACACCTTCCTTGCCCTACTCCACTCCCCGAGTCACCTACTCGAGAGTTCAGAACACTACAACAACTCCTTATGGCGGAGAAGCCTTCACAACGCCGCTTAACCTTTTTCCGGTACAAAGCTAAATACCAGTTCTTTCACACCAAGGCGAACCACACCTAACACAACGTCGCTTACCCTTTATACGGTGCTAGGCTAACCATCGAGTTCTTTCACACCTTAGGAGAACTAATCCTTCACAACGCCGCCTACCCTTTATTAGGTACGAGGCTAAGTACATAGTTCTTTCACACCTAGGTGAACTACACCTTCACGACACAACACCTAGTCTCAAGGAGATCTACTCCTTGTTACAACACCATCAAGGATATCACCATCCTTGTATATAAACAAATACATATATGTATAACGATGCACCTCATCGATTATACGACCCAGGCATTCTTCCCAAATGCTACTTGATTTGATTCTTTGGCATCCTTCACTAATGCCTTTGACACAACGCTTGGCACCCTTCACTAATGCCTTCGTCTTGACACCTTTATCATCCTTCACTAATGCTTTGACACGGATGATGAGCACCTTCACTAATGCTTTCATCTTGACACTTTCGGCATTCTTCACTAATGCCTTCAACCCAACATCTATGGAGAAAGGAAGAACTATCAACAAGATAACCTTAGTAGTCTTGATGATGACGGGCATGGCAACTCATGGACTTTGAGCTTGCACGTCTTTAAGAGGTGGTGATCTTTCCTTTGAGAGGAACCTAGTAGATCACACAAAACAAAAGACAAACTACATAGATCACTTAGATATGAGGTTAGAGGGTTAGAATACTTTGGGAAGTATATATGAAAAAGTACACATAGAGAGGAAGAAATGGCTCTCATTTATAGAGGAATTTCTCTTATCCCTGATCCCACGGATCCCTACCACAAGGGATCCCACTAGCATAAAGCTAGGGATCCATGGTCCGCTTCCTTTGCCCATGGGTCATGGGTTATGGGTTGATCCATGGTTTTCTTTCTAGATACAATGAACTTGGTTAAGTGGTATATATAAAACCATGGGTTATGGGTCAAACCATTTGCTAGTTTTACTTATTTAGTATATACTTGTTTTTACCCATTTTAGTATATACTTGTTTTACCCATTTTGATATACTTAGTTTAAGTATATGTTTAATCCAATATGTAAACACTAGTTGTTGTACATATGTATCTAAGTCATAAAATCACTTATACTTGTTTTAGTGTTTTAATGAAAGCGTAAGTGTGTTAGAAAACTATTAACTCAAACTATTTCCGTACTCTATTTGTTTCGTTAAAATGATTTTATATTTGTTATCGACAAAACATTAGAAGATCGTAAAATATAAATAAACGTTTTCACGGCTTATTTGTATTAACAGGTAAGGCTGAAGGGGGTTTCTCCGTTGCTGGTTTTGAGGGATGTCCGGTGAGCCCAGAGAACGTTCGGTAGCTCATCTACCCATCCTGCTCTTGCTCGTCCCAACCTTGTTTTAATCCTTCCATCAAGCTTTTGTTTGCTCTTTCTACCATCCGCTGGCACGTGGATGGGCCACCACGGTGTTAATCGCTTGATGTTGAGTTTTTCACACCAGCTTGAAGGGGTTGTCTACGAACTGTTTCGCATTATCCGTGACAATGATGGCGGGGAGACCGAAACGGCATACTATGTTATCCCATACAAACCTTGTGACATCCTTACGAGTGATCCTTGCTAACGGCTTGGCATCCGTCCATTTAGTGAAATAGTCGATCGCGACTAAGAGGAATTTGACCTTTCCGGCTGACGAAGGTAGGGGGCCCACTATGTCCATACCCCATTGATAAAAGGGCCATGGAGCCATAATGGGTGTTAGCTTAGTTTTCGGAAGTTGCGGCACCGGGGAATAAATCTGACAGGAGTCACATTTGATTATTTCGTTTCGAGCGTCCCGGTGCATAGTGGGCCAATAGTATCCCTGCCGCATAGCTTTCGCGAACGACCGATCGAGGACCGAATGCATTCCACAGGCTCCCATGTGTATTTCCTTATCACGTAGTTCGCTTGTAAGGACCAACGATCTCATCATGGGGACCGGTAAGTTTTTGTAGAGCACTCGTCCTCTATGACATCTTGTTGATTTTCATCCCGAGGGTGCGAAGCTTCAGGGGTCCTCCGCCAAACTCCTTCTTCAACGCATCGGATGATAGGGTCATCCATTGTCCCTTCTTCTTCGACGATATTGTTAATTTCTCTTCCTTCCGCCGACCTTTCCCTTAATACTTCCACTAGTACTTCTTTCGTCAGTGGTCAAAAGCTACGGTGGCTAGTTTACTGAGAACATCAGCCTTTTGATTCTGACCCCTGGGAATGTTCCGGATGGTGAAACTTTCGAAACCGGCTATGTATTCCTTTGCCTTCGCCAAGTACTTAATCATACTTTCATGACTTGCCACATAATCCCCATTTATCTGGTTGGCCACCAGTTTAGAGTCCACCCGGACTTCGAGGCTACGGACGTGCATGCTTTCCGCCATCCTTAGTCCTGCCAGCAGAGCCTCGTATTCGGCCTCGTTGTTTGTGCTTTCAAATTCAAGTCGGATAGCATAAGTGAATTCCATCCCCTCCGGATTAATCAGCACAAGGCCCGCTCCGGAACCCTTGTTGTTAGACGCACCGTCCGTATACAAAAGCCATTTCCCCTTCTCTTTTTTCTTCACCGCCGGCCGTTCAAAATATTTGCCATTGTCTTCCCCAATGGGAGTTTCTGATAGAAAGTCTGCCAAAACTTGGCCTTTGATTGCGCTCCGGGCTCGTAGGCGATGTTGTAAGCACCTAGTTCCACTGAGTACTTGGCCAACTTCTCAGATGCTTCTGGTTTGTTGAGGATCTTCTTTACGGGTTGATCCGTGATCACTTTGATGGGATGTGCTTCAAATATCTTCGAGCCTTCCGGACATGTGCAATAAACAGAGTGCCGCTCGATCGAGCATAGTTCCTTTCGCCTCATTGAGCGTCCGACCACATAGCGGATGGGTAGTCGTTTTCCTTCCTCTCGGTTAGCAAAGATCGCACTTCATCGCTTCTTCGAAGCCGCGAGATATACGATAGTGTTTCCTTCGCCGGCGTGGTCAACGAGGGAAGATCCATTATTAGCTTTTTCATCTCTTGAATGCCCTTTTCGCTTCTTCCGTCCACCCCATTCCTCCTTGTTCTCCTTGGTGATGTTTTTGAGTGTTTCGAAGAAAGGTAGGGACCTTCGGCCGAAGGGGATAAAAACGATTATGGTCGCCAGCTTCACCGAGGCTCAGATCTCTTTCAAAGTCCTAGGCGACTTCATATCCATGATTGCCTTAGTCTTCTTCGGGTTCGCCCGGATCCCTTCTGAAGTTACCATATATCCTAGGAACTTCCCTTCTTCCATCCCAAAGGAGCATTTTTTTGGATTCAGCTTCATGTTTATCTTTCGGAGGTTGTCAAACGTCTCGGCTATGTCCGCCAACATCTCCTGTTCTTCCTTGCTCTTGATAACCATGTCATCCACGTAGGCCTCCAAGTTCCTTCCTATCTGTGGCTGGAAAGCGGAATCGATCATCCTTTGGTAGGTGGCCCCTGCATTTTTCAGGCCGAAGGGCATCTTTGTATAACAGTAAGTCCCTTGCTCAGTGTAGAACGTTGTCTTCTCCTCATCCTCCTTGGCCATCTGTACCTGATGGTACCCTTTATAAGCATCCATGAAACACTTGTACTTATATCCCATGACCGACTCGATTTTCCAGTCGATCTCTGGCAAGGGATAATAGTCTTTGGGGCAAGCAGAGTTGATGTTCTTGAAGTCGATGCACATTCGCCAGCTCCCATCGCACTTCTTTACTAGGACAGGGTTAGAAATCCAGGTAGGGTATTTGACTGGTCTGACAATGCCAACCTTGACCCATTCTTCCACCTCCTTGGTAACAGCTAAACTTCGGTCGGCAGCTAACATCCGGCGTTTCTGGCACACTGGGTTTACTGACGGATTGGCATTCACCGTATGTTCAATGACTCCCCTGGGGACCCCTGTCATATCTGCTGGATCCCAAGCGAAGATGTCAAGGTTTCTTTGCAGCAGTTCTCTGAGATGTCATTTGCATTCGGTAGACAGGGTACCTCCTATTATTACGGCCTGTTCGGGGAAGGCCGGATTGATCATTGCTTCTTCCGTCAGACCTACTTCGTTGGTCTTTATCTCTATCTCCTCCTGCACTGGGGGATTGGCCTGTAATCTTTCTAACCTTCTACATTCCGAAATGATGACGGAACGTGTGACAAGCGTGGCAATCCCTTGAGGGGTTGGAAACTTCATCATGGAGTGAACCGTGGAAGGTATGGCTCGTAAGATCTTCAATCCGGTCCTTCCCAAGATTACATTATATGGCGATGGTGCCCGAATAACCGTGAACTTCATTCTGACCTTCCTATATAGCCCTTCGTCTCCGAATGAGACATCTAACTCAATCTTTCCCAGTGGTCTGGTCACCTGTCCGGCAAAACCGAGCAGATCTATCTGCGTCTGCTTCATCCGAGACCTTATCTCCTGAGGCAAGTTGTTGAAGCAGTGCTCGAACATTACCTCCACCGAAGCTCCCTCATCCACAAAGACCCTTCTTACTAGATACCCCTCCATTGTAGCCTCGACTATAAGAGGGTCATCCGACACGTCTCCATCGGGGAGAGGTGGAAAAGTTATGGTCACGTTCATCCATCTTTCTTCTTGCTCTACTGACTTCCTCTTCTTTCGCTCAGGCCATGTTCGGATCATATTGATGACCTTATCCTTAGTTCCAGTTTCAATCTTTGGGGGCTCTCTCCTTCCCTTCTGCCTGAGGTCCTTGATTAGGTGGTTCAGCTTCCCTGACTCTAGCGCTAGCTCTAACTGTTTCTTGAGCCGATAGCGCTCATTCGTAATGCCCTTTTCACCGTGATAGTCACAAGACTTATCTTGGTTCTCTTTGGGGGGTCACGACGGCCTGGAGGGGTAGACGGTCGGTGCTCTGTGGCCGTGGATTTCTTTGGGAGGCTTTATGAGTGAGTCTAAGGTTAGGCGGGGTTGCCTCGCTTTAGGTGGTCACGCGATGGGCACGTAAGGCGCCGACTTTTCGCCGTAGCGATGCGAACTTCCCGATCTCTCCCCGAGCACGCTGCGCCGCCCTTCATTCTTCCCGCTCCACCCTGTGGTGACTTCGGCAACCCTTTCATCCTTCCGAAGGTCCAAATGAGGCCCTTCTAGTTGTATCATAATGCTCCCCTGGTAATTCGGTCTTGTAAAGCTTCCTCCGACCTTACAAAGTCATCGACTCTAATCATCATATCCTCCACTGCTTTAGGGATTGTATCAAGAAACCGCTTGGCCAACTCGGGACACTTGCACCTGCTCATGAATGAGGAGATTCTCATGATCTCCGCGCCCTTGTATGAATCCTGCCTCTGGTCCATCTCTCCTTGAATGCGTGCAACGTTTCATTGGCCATTCGACTATCTTGGCAATTTCAAGAGGTCCTTGACGCAAGCTTTATGCGTGGAGAAACAGATTCGATCTAGTCTTTGAACGCCGCCATTCATCTATGCTCCCGGCTGGAGTCCATCAAACCATCCCGAGCCTTTCCGTCCAAAGTCTTGGAACATACGACACCACATGCATCGGCCACTCTCCATGTCCTGCGGCCTCGTGAACTGTTGAGATGGTCTTGGGATCCGCTGACCCATCGCATGACTTGATGTGAGTGGGCATCTTGTGCCTGGAGCGGAGAACTCGATGATCCGTCTGGTGAAGCGGGGATTTTGAGACTTCCTTGAAGGGTTTTGCTAGATCTTCGCTTTCACTTTATTCCTGGCCACTATCTCCTTTTTCTTACCTCCGCTCGCCATATCAGAGCTATGTCCTCTTCAAAATCCAACCGATAGGCTCAATGGTGTCCTTCTACCGTTATGTTCTTTGATCATAGACTTGAGCGCAGCCACATACCCTTCTAACCTCTCTCGTCATGGTGGGGGGGAGCCGCCTTCCTCCCTAAGTTGTAGGAGGTGTTGAACCAATCATTCTATAGCCTTAGTAGATTGAATGCCGGTCCCACGGATGGCGCCAATGTCAAGTATTTTTTTATGGTCGTTGCGCTTATCTTCACCGAGAGCTAAGCCTTCCAGATACATGCTAAGATGAATAACGCTAGTCTCGCCCGGGTGTTATCCCGTGACCCGACTCGGCGTGAGAATGAGTATGTGTTGTACGGAAGGTATAGTATATAATGTGTGTGTAAAAGTGATACCGATTGCCAATCATCGATGCGATTTATACTACCGATGTCACTATCTCGTCCTCGCCGCACTTCATGGGACCGTTGACGATGTCGGTGACGACATGTCTCCGACTGCCTCTCGACGACTGTGAGAATGAGACAAGTCGTGTCTCGAGTACGTGCCAAAATCTTGCCGGTCGCCGCCTTCCGGATGGGCCTCACGCCGGTCCGCCTGGTACCGCTGAACACTTCCGGTATGGAGTTGGGTCCATCGGTTATTGGGCGATGGACCATATCGTCGTCAAGCACAAAAATGAGAACGATATAAATATGCCAAAAAGTTACAACATAAATACTTTTATAATTAATTTGAAAATATTTCCTTAGAAATCATCATACTCGGGAATTAACAGACGGTCAAAACATTTATTAAGTTTACTGTTATATAATAGGGATCGGTTATTCCTACACTCTCAAAAATGATTGTAATAGCCTTTTTAATTTTTATTCATTTATTTATTTTTTTATAATTTTAATTTTATTATAAAATTGTGAAACAAAAAGTATGAAATAAAAAATATAAGGTTTGACAAGTTAAAAGTAGTAAAATATAATAAATACTGATTAATAAGATAAAACACGGTCTTATCATGTTAATAAAGTGGATAAAAATGTTAAAAAATACAAATATAAAATTTAAAATTTGACAAGTCAAAAATAATAAAAAATAAAAGTTTAATAAGGGTACTGGCAACCCAAGCGGGATGGGCTTCGACATGATTCAAACCGCTCGGCATCAGTATTGCCTCCAAATCGGCATGGGGCGACATGCTACAAGTGTCTTCACAATCGGCAAAGTTCCCCGATTCTACATGGCCACAAAATAGACGTTGAGGTGCATTTAATGGGTGAAAAAGAGACGTTGGTAGCATTTAAAAAAAATTAAAATCCCTTTTTTTTTCTCCATATTTAAACACAATAACATCTCTAATTTTTTGTCAAACAATATTATTTCTATTTCACAAACAAAATGTATTCATCTTCATCTTCTTCATCCGATGACGATTTAGATTTTTTATCCGACTCTTCCACCGGTTCTACCATAGAAACCTATTTAGCCGCGTGCGATAGCATTGAAGACACGACATGGTTGCCACTAAAAATCTATTGTTAGGTATGAGATTAGTATGAGGTGAGATGGATGGATATTATTGGTGGGTGATTAGGCATGAAAAAAAGTGTTAGGCATGGTTGCCAGTACCCTAAAAGATTGTTTTGTAAGGGGGCACTAAAGTGCATAGAGGGTAGGAATTGTAGTAAGTAATTATTATCTTCTATCCTAGCGTATAAGAGTTTTGACTAAATAACAATTTTGACTAAACAAGTAGATAGGGCTATGTTATAACAAATCCTCTTTATATTGTCACATCAAGAGGTTTTAGTTAAATCGTACAACCCGCGATACACATCATACAAGCCGATGGTGCACCTAATGATTGGATACCCTCTTTATAAGAGGGTGTGGATAACTCACCCCAAGTTGATATTGCAATTATAGTGCATATAAGAGTTTTGACTAAATAACAATTAAGATAGTGCATAGAGGGTAGGAATTGTAGTAAGTAATTATTATTGAGTCTATTATAAAAAAAAAGTCGTTTGGGTGAGTTTGGCATGTAAGTGGGTTTAAAAATTAAAATTTGGATTTGGTTTAGAGCATCTTCAATGTTAGTATCAAATATACATTTTACATTAAAATTAAATAGTGCAAAATATATCAAAAATGTTCTTTAATGTTGGCAATAAAAATCATATTATTTTAGTGTAATTAATAATAAACAAACAAAAAACACCAAATTTAGTGCAATACTATTCGTTGCACTAACACTAAAAGTCTTTAAATTTACTAATCTTTTAATATATAATACAAATAACTAATACTAATTAATATAAAACACATATTCATACGTTTCTCATCAAGGCCGTTAAAATGAACCAAATATTTATATATTTTGCTTTATTTATTTTTTTAATTCATTGCATTTTATGACAACATTAAAGATGCTTTTAAGATTTGAATTTAGTGTAGGTTAAGAGAAAAATATATATATTATATATATTTTATAATAAAATTTTAAATCAAAATATTATTTAAATATTTAATTAATTATGCATGTGGAGAAAAAAAAAATCATACGGATTAAACTAAAACCCATTAATTTAATAAGATTATAAAACCCTTGAATTTAAGTTTTGAAAATTTGAACTCCACTAACCAAAAATCATTTTTTTTACTTAGCCCAAACCCCGCCTTATAAACCTACAAACCAAACGCAGCCTTAAAAGATGTAATCTGTTAGATTTAAAACTTCATATATATTGCAAAATAATTATCTGTTATTAATTTTTAACCATTAATCCATAAAAACATAATAACGAAATAGGATAGGTTATAGACTCTCAAAACTACAAGTGATACTTCTTCATTTTTTTTATTTATATTTATATTTTAGAGTTAATTACATAAATCGTCCTGTGGTTTACAAATCTTACGGATCTTCTCCCGATCCGGCCGGTCCCCAAAAAGGACCTCCTTGCAAATCTCTCTAACGTGAGGGCTAACGATCGTTATACAAACCATGTGACGATTTATGTAATTTACTCTTTAAAAAAAAAGTTTTTCTTTTTAGTTTTATTATTCAAAATTTTTTAATTTTATTACGATTAAATTTTTTAATATTTTTTTAAATTTAATTTTAATTTTATTATAATAAATTAAAAAAAAACAAATTTTAATTTTATTATAATAAATTAAAAACTATTTTTAATTTTTTTAAATTTTAAAAGCTGCTTTTTCTTTAAAAAATTATAATAAAATAAAAAAAATTATTTAAATTTTATTATAATATATATTTTTTTAAACTTTTTTCTTTAAAAAATTAATTTTATTAAAAAAATTAAAGTAAAATTAAAAAAAAAAAAACTTTTGAAGGCTTTTTGATTACTGCTCGGTTCTCTCATGGTTTGGCGGCTTGGAATGATGGATTTGAAGGCTTTTTGATGTTCTACCTCTTGGTTGATTTCTTTTGTTTTGTGTTTCTTGCAATTTCGGTTTTGTTTTGGAACTTTTTGTTAATAAAATTTTAGCCTTCAAAAATAATAATAACATTACCAAAGTACTTGTAAAATTTACGAGAACATTTGTTTCATGAGAAAACTTAAAAAACATTGATTAAAGTCCAAACCGAAAACATTTTCACCACTAAAGGGAAAGCGAGCTTATTTCTTCTGGTTTCAAGTATGCTATGACGTCCTTAAGATATGTACAATATCAAAGAGAAATAAAATAAAATGAGAATGTCGAAAAAATACCACGCTTTTAATAAAATTAATTTTTTAAAGAAAAAAATATATATATAATAAAATTAAAATTTGTTTTTTTAAATTTATTATAATAAAATTAAAATTAAATTAAAAAAAGTTTTTTATTAAAAATTTAATCGTAATAAAATTAAAAAATTTTGTATAATAAAACTAAAAAGAAAAACTTTTTTAAAGAGTAAATTACATAAATCGTCCTCGTGGTTTGTATAACTAACGTTAGCCCTCACGCTTGAGAGATTTGCAAGGAGGTCCTTTTTGGGACCGGGTCGATCGAGACAAGATCCGTAAGATTTGTAAACCACATGGACGAAACGCTAAAAAAGTATATAGGACAAGATCCGTAACTTTGACCAAATCACAAGGACGGTTTATGTAATTAACTCGTATTTTTATAATTTTATTTATATTATAAAATTGTAAAACGGAAAGTGTGAAACAAAAATATAAAATTGAACATGTCAAAAGTATTAAACTGCTAATAAGTATGGAACGAAAACTGATAAAAACAATGTAATACTGCAACCAGATGATCAAATAAAGTGTAACTTGTATTTTTTTACTTAGTGATAGGTGAGGACATGTACCAATAACACAACCCTAGGAAATACTAAAATAGATAAAGACATAATGATCCTACATTATGTAGTGCTATCTTTGTGCATCTTTTTCAATCAACCCATTAGTTTTTTTTTTTTTTTTTTTTTTTTTTTTTTCACCAATTAGTTTTATTTGTGATATTCATTTGTATTACAAGAAAAAGATATAGAAAAGTTACATCTAAATAGTTTACAATTTTAAATAAAAGCATAATGTTGTATGTGTACACTAATGCTAGTTTGATTAAGAAAATACTCAATCCTAGTTATAGTAGGATTTCATCATAAATGATCATGTTACTGACTAGACGTGCTCATATGAAAGCTTTATTGCAATACATATTAAATAATATGAATACTTTACAATTTGAGAAGCTGTTGAGATAACTGTCTTATATAGGTGTTGTGTTAGCTTCAAACACCTTATGGAAATATACTGTGGCAATACTCGTTAGGTACTTGTACTAGAATGCACACATACAAAATGACAATCATCATATTATATTATTATTCAAACTCTTCATCTATGTAAGTTTTAAACAAGTATTCTCAAAAATTACTCAGATGATTACTTAGCTATCTTGTACACATTGGATTTCGACTTATAAGTAGTCGTATGCATATATGTATTTAGTATTTGGATAATCGAACTGTAAGCAGTTGTATTATATAATGAATTGATATACCTCGTATGATTGCCTTTATTTATCCCACTGTGTTCTATATTTGCATGTTTAATCAATGACCCCTTGAGTGGTCGTCGTCACTCATTCTAGGAATTTTAGCTCTTCCTACTTTAATATACATTATATTAGTTGTGTTATTGCATTTAGTCCCCATATAAACAACTAGGAAAAACATTTAGTATAAAGTGCAAAGTTGCACATTTCCTGAAAGCTCTCTGATCTGCAGTTGGCGGATGTTGGATCGATATACTTTAATCAAACTAACTTAACTAGCTTGTTAAGGTTTAATAACCTCGGATAAATCCTAAGTTATTAACAAAGAAACACCGAGCAATCTTTATCAAGCACGCGAATTTACTTAACAAAGCTAAGAAGAATAACTTTATTATAAACTCTAAATCGCTTATTATGCGATACTCTAATACAACTCTAAGATAATCGAACTTTTCTCTAAAACACTAATTCGTAAACTCTAAAACTCTTTTCCGAAATCGTACATCTAATGCCAATCTAGGAGTCCTTTTATAGGCTCAAGGATATCCTAGTCGGTTTACAATTGATAACCTTGTACGACAAGTAATCTAAACATGGAATACAATTCTTTCCATAAACGAATATAACAGTTTTTTGTTCTAGCAAGATTTTGACTTTATCTTGCGAGACTTTGACTTTGTCTTTAGCAAGATTTTGACTCTTTGACTTCTTCCAAGATTTCTGCGTACTTACAAGATTTCATATCTTCAAGATTTCATATCTTCAAGACTTTCATATCCCAACAATCCTCCCTAACTTGAATTCTACTTGCTTGACTTCAAGTTCCTTTGTGAATATATCTTTAATGACTTCATCTTAAAAATGGATTGTTCTTTAGTCTTTAGATAGTATCTCGTAATATCCGTGCTTGTCAAAGTATCTCTTAGAATTGTTCTCTTCACAAAGAAAGATCCAAAGAATCTCCATCTTTTCAAAGAACACAAAGAACATATGACAATTTATACAATAATTCATTTTAAGTTACATACTATTCTCATCACATCTAAGTGAATCATTGAAAATTTAATGGATTTAGAACTCTTTACCAAAGCCATTATCTCGGAGTAGCCAAATGTTTTGGTGTGTAAGACCATGGTACATTGATAACCATATGATTTTTAGCAAACCACCAGCTATCAATGATTTGTTTTGTCTTTACCAAAAGTCGCACCTTCCGGACTAGTTAGTTCTTTTATCTAATGGTGAACTAATTACCAATAATGGTTTTTCCATCGCCTTTACCACAAGCCATTTTCTTGTGGGCTAGCCAACTCTTCACATTATCGATATGGTGAGTTGATGACCATCCAACTTATTAGCAAGTTGTCAACTAAAAACGGATTTGATATATCTTTACCGAGCCGCTTTGCTCATGGATTAGTCAATCCTTTTGTAACCATGGTGGATTGATAACCTATTGATGTTATCATCACAAAACCATTTATTCAACCTTTATTTCAAAATATTTATTACAAAAGGTTTCTTCTAAAATTCTTTAATCGGTTTAGTTCAAACAAGATTTTGATCAAGACTTTGAATAAAAGTACTTTGAATAAAAGTACCGATATATCAAAAAGTATTTATTCAATTAAAAGTCATACCGCTTATAGATCATTCTCAAGAATGGTAGTCCATCTATAAACAAATTGATGACCATGCAAGCGCTTTCATTAGCCTCTTCTACTTCCAATCCATGCTCTAACATTCTTCTCATGAGCTCAACTGTAAGAGGTATCTTCTTTCTCGCAAACATGTGTATCATTGTTCCATTTTCTAGCTCCAAAACATGAACTCCAGATTCTTCAAAGAATCTCCAAAGAAACTATTTCCTAGTTTTCTTGATCCTTCCAAATATCATCGGTTTCTTCATTAGTTTCCCACATGGTTATAAGATCACCATGTAAAACCAATCCAATCCTTCTAATGGATTATCTTCAAAATAAGTCTTCACAACATAATATAAGTAGAATAGATCTACCCTGCTCTATAATATGCAACAAATCCCATAGCCTTTTGAAAACTTTGAAACTTTCATCTTCTTTGTGAAAACCATGTAATCTCCATTCTTAGATTTCTCAACTTTGAAAACACTAACCTTTGATCTGCTCATCTTCATGTCATTATCTTCCTTGGTATAATCAAAATCTACCACTCGAGATAATTCTTCAATTCATCACTAGTCTCGGATCTTAATTCAACCTTTTCTTTCTTTGAAAACCCAACATCCAGTAGCATCGCTTTTCTTTTTTTCTTTAAGCTTTTCTTCCTTTCACCTTCATTCAATAAGCTTCTTCTCTAAAGTCTTTAATGCCTGCAACATCTTTCTTATAAGCTTCTCTCAAAGATCCTATAATCGTTTCATATCCACATAATTTAGCTTTTGCAATCCTTTAAATCCTCCGCTTTTAAATATGCCATCATTGTATTCCTTTCTTTAGCTAAATTAGGTCTTCTTGACATAAATCTAACAGTGTAGGAGATCAGAATGGTTCAATGATTTCAAAGATCCAATTCATCTTGCACCTTTTGAGTCGCTTCTATTTAGAGCTTCTTGAGCTTCTTGTTCTTCTCTATCTTTAGCATCTATCTCTTCTTGAACTTTTCTAGTCATGGCTTCATTCCTTGCAACTTCAAATGCTCTAAGTTCTGCCAAAGTGAGTTTCTTTTTCTTAGTTTCAACCAGAATACCTTTCCCTTTGTCTTTTGGATCAATTGCAGGTTGATCAGTTCTTGGTTGTTCTTCTTCTTGTACATCTCTAATAGTAACTCCTCCTCTTGGTTGTGACAAATCAAGAATTGTAGCAACTAATTCATCATCACTTGCAGAATGAATAGGTTTGAATCTAGGTTCCTCCTCTTCTTCTATAACAGTTGTAGAAGGACCACTTCTTCTTCAAAATTCAATACCCTTGAGTTATTGGTGTTATTACTTTTGCCTAGATGTATCATGAAAACAAGACTTTGATGTTCAAGACCTTGATCATCAAGACTTTGAACTTCAAGACTTGAACTTCAAGACCTTGAACTTCAAGACCTTGAACTTGTACTTCTTCTTCTTGTTCCTCATAAATAATCTTTTCTCACGAACTTCTTTCTTCTTTGTAATATCTTCTTGATTCTTTCTTCTTTGTAATATCTTCTTGATTCTTTCTTCTTCATAACATCTTCTTTCAAATTATCCTTTTCTAATTCCTCCCCAAGTTGATGTAAGATGATTTAGGAACCTTCTTTCTTTTCAATTCCTTACGAAGTGCTTTTCGACGCTTGTTTTCCTCCTTAACCCATAAGTTGAAACCTTGAATATAGGGTTTAATAAAATTCCTCAACCGTAAATAGTTATGCTTCAACTTCCTAAGTGCTTTTGCTTGACGCTCAACAGTCTTGTTCAACTTAGCTAACTCCGTGTTAAAGCATAATTATCCATAGTTAAACCTTCACGAGGTATAGTATGATCATCACCTTGAAGTTGTGAATGTGCCTCAAATGTAAATGCGTTGTTGAGGAGATGGAGTAGGTGTTCTCTCAATCTCGCTTGAACCTCGGGACTTGGAGAATCATCACCTTGTAACGATGCAAGACCTTCACGAGAAGCAAGACTGCAGATGCAAGACTACGAGGCAAGACTTTGTGAAGACCTTGTGCAAGATGCAAGACCTTCACTTTCTTCATCCTCTCCAGCTGCGTCACGTACAACTTGTACAACTTCCATCATTGTTGTAGTTAATGGAATATCCCCTCCTCTGAACAAATTACTTCGCTTAGCCATGAATGTATAAATTTTAGCTTGTTGCACAATAACATGTAACAAAGTAGCAGGTTTTGGAACATCAGACAATTGCTTGTTCAAGAAAACCTGTACAAATCGTGGGTACATCAACCATGTTGACCCAGAAGAGATATGAGATAGCATCCCATCCAAAATAAGCCTTGAAAAATTAAACACTCTGTCTGTAGCTAAGCCAACCACTGCAGATGCTATATTTGACCCAAACTGCTCCCAAGAAGTACTTTTAGAACTTATGCAATGGAGCAAGACATGAATCAAAACTTCCATTGAGGATGAATAATGCTTTCTTGAAAGTTTGTTCACCAAAGAACCTTCATAACCCAAATTTCTAAAAGTATCCCAAATCGCTTGCTTATCAAATCTAATAGCCCCATCTTCATCACCAAATAATAAATCATCACGAATGGAGGCTTCGTAATCTTGATAGTCCTTCCAAAGAATCGAGATCTAATATAATATTCATCCTCCTCCATATTATCTCTAGCATTAGCCCAAAATTCTTGAATCCATGGTTCAATTATATCCGCTCAACTAAAAGAGCATAACTAATAGGCGACCCAATTAGATAATCAATGATATCATAGAAAGCCACATTCGCCTCGGCCTTGTCCAAATTAGCCACCATATTGTGCTTCAAATGCTTAAACGATTCACCATTGTTGTAAAGTGAGCACAATAAAGATTGTATTGAATAATAAAGAGATGGTAATTGGGAGATAAGTATGGAAACGATGTAAAGTAATAATGAGAGGAAAATCGAAAGTTGTTATTTATAGGTGAGATTTGAAAATCACACCTAAATAACAAAGTTACCGCTACTACCAATTACCCATCAATATTACCGTTGGAACAAGATTTTAATACGACAAACAAGATTTTCCACATAAGCAAGATTTCCTAAGCGGTACTTTCCAAGCAAGACTTTCGGGAAAAAGCAAGATTTTGCCAAATACCTTCATAAAAACTAAGTATAAACAAGCATCCTCTTCTTAAGCAATACATGTGACTATACAACCACCTTATAGTCCTCCCTCAAATGTAGGTCACTAACTAATATACTCCAAAACACCGATGAAACTTCTTGTCTCTGTCATGCTCACGAACAACCACTATCAACAATAAAATGATCTTTAAGCTCCTCTTCTTGGTTGCCTGTCTAATAAGATGAAAAGTTAGTTACTTTGAGGAACCCAAGCCATTCTCGACTTGTGTTCCTTTGTGGAGTGACATACTCACATTCTTTGAGTATATAATCTCCAATCGCTTTCTAAAGCATGATCCAAGATTATCTTGTTATTCAAAACATGTGATTTTTGAACAAAACTCTCTTTTCATTCTCCTTTTCTTGTATCACAAAACATCGATTCACTTTTTGTTGAACGTCGTATGTCTCTCGCCAGATCATCATCCCTTTAATCCATTCGGTTTTAATTGGTTCCCGTGATCTAGATCCCCTATATTAATTGTGATACCTTCTAGGTTGATAGTGAAATCTCCTTGAATTTCTATCCCAAGTATGGTTTTCAAGACCTTGTCTCTCGAAGCGACTTTGGAAAGTCCGTGAGATATCAAGGTCTTCTCGATGCGGGTATCTATGATCCGGTGTGAAGTTTCGTGATTAACCCTATTAGAATTAGTCCAAACGGTTTGTGCTCTCTAGGTCTCGATTGTTAGACTTATTCCTTGAAACTTGCTTAGATATTACGAATGTTTGTCACAATCTTTGATTAAGTGAGTAGGACTATAACACACAAAACACGCTTTTGACCCATATGACCAAAGTGATTTCTTCTATGTCTATGCCCAAAATTATTTTGCCTTCTTGATGACCGATAAAATTTGTTTTGACCAAAATTATCCCAAAAGGTTTAGCAAGACTGCTTTTGAAAAGGTTTTGCGATAGTATCGCTTGTTGAGCAAGACTTTGGTTTAAAAGTACTGGATTTTGAACATTGTTTTCAACAGCTTTTTGGGTTTCTCGGACCTAGATTGAGCAACAAGTTTCTTCCTAAATTCTAGACTATCTACTCCATAACGAGAAACATCGGGCCTAGAGGGTGATGACTAATGGGATGAGGAACAACATGATAACCATTGTCTTTCTTATATTCGGAGGTGGTTCACTTCATCGAGCCCTCATTACTAGATGAATCTAAATAGTTAATGAGCTCATCATCACTAGTGGTTATGTCTTCAAAACACCATCATCCCGATCACTAGATTGGTTTTCATCTATGTTACTAAAGTCCATTCCAAATCCTAAGCATGTTCTAATGTAAGCCCTTCTCTGCTTTTTTCAACATAAGCAACATGGGACAAGCCGACTCTCCCAAGCAAAGAAACTTAGCTAACAAATCATCTCTTTCCTTAGTTAATTTCTCAATTTCAACAATTTTACGCTTTAGTTTCCATTCACCGAGTTTTAACTGGTAATCCTGTTGTTCATACTTTTCACCCAAGCCATTTCATTATTTTCATGTGTTATGATTTTAGCTTCTATAGACTCTAAAGTGATTTGGTAACTCGCTACCTCGGACCTAGCTCTTACGCTTATCTCTTTCAATCACATAAGCATTAAGTACTTTTGATAAAAATCATGACACTTAGAACATACCTCGAGATAGTAGTTGTTGCGACAATGACATCTTGAATATTGTTGAAGTAGGGTTTCTTCCTAGTCGAGTTTCCACACAAGCTCGATACCACTTGTTGGATCGATATACTTTAATCAAACTAACTTAACTAGCTTGTTAAGGTTTAATAACCTTGGATAAATCCTAAGTTATTAACAAAGAAACACCGAGCAATCTTTATCAAGTACGCGAATTTACTTAACAAAGCTAAGAAGAATAACTTTATTATAAACTCTAAATCGCTTATTATGCGATACTCTAATACAACTCTAAGATAATCGAACTTTTCTCTAAAACACTAATTCGTAAACTCTAAAACTCTTTTTCCAAATCGCACATCTAATGCCAATCTAGGAGTCCTTTTATAGGCTCAAGGATATCCTAGTCGGTTTACAATTGATAACCTTGTACGACAAGTAATCTAAACATGGAATACAATTCTTTCCATAAACGAATATAACAGTTCTTTTGTTCTAGCAAGATTTTGACTTTATCTTGCAAGACTTTGACTTTGTCTTTAGCAAGATTTTGACTCTTTGACTTCTTCCAAGATTTTGCGACTTACAAGATTTTCATATCTTCAAGACTTTGATATCTTCAAGACTTTCATATCCCAACAATGGATCCCGCTTTTGAACTAGCCGGATCCCTCCCATAAGGGAACCACAGGATCCGTGGTATCTGATATGCAATACAGATTTGGCTACATCAAATAGTCTACTAGATCACCTCAAACAAGTCAAGCATAAGATACTAGAACCAACTAAGTCTTTCTCAAATAAGTTTAAAACCTCACTCTCATCCATGGCTTATCTAGGATATTTTTTCGAAATATCTTTGATTTATCAACTAGTCATAACTCACCATAATTCCGCTCCAACACTCACACAATATCTATCACGCTTGATAACACTTAGTTTGGTCTATCCTTCAATTTTAGCAAATTGATCTCAATCATCTTTGACTCAAAATTAGGCTAAAAATTAGTTTTTTTTTTTTTTTTTTTTTTTTTTTTTTTTTTGAAGATTTTAGTAAATTCTTCTTAGGACATCATCCGACTTCTAGGACTTGTTATCACCATTTCTCCACATCAAATTAAATGGAATCCTTGTCAAACATATAGTTAGACTACCCAAGGTCAATTTTCTTGGCCAAAACCATCATTAAGCACCATTACTTGTTATGGTTGAGGATTTTAGATATCCAACGACTAAAGACTTCAAAATTAAGTCAAAACCTCGAAATCCATTAATAATAAACCTTACAAAAGCATAATGATTTCACCTAAACCACATTCGATAGCCGGATCCTCGGTCTTTAACTGAGCGGATCCTCTCGAGAGGATCCGCGGATCCGTAGATGCGTAAAGCATAAATCGCCTTCCATATTCAAATTTAGGTCACCTTTTGGTTCTCTAACCACTTTTAGCATTCATTAATTATCCTCCTAGAGCTGATCAAAACCTCAAGAGCATGCTTAGTCTTCTAAGTGGCCAAGAATTTAATTTCCTAATTCAAATTATCCTTTATAAACCAAACAACCTTAGGTTTAAGGTACCATCTTCACTTACCTTCCAAAAATCAGCAATAAGAAGTTTTTACTAGCACCATCATCACTATGACAAAGGCTCTTAGCAACAACTCTTCAACCATAGGATCATCCAAAAGAAAAGGTCAAATGATCCACGAAATCTCATCCACCGAAACATCTCCCATTAGAGATAATGATGATAGAATTCCACCTCATCAAACTCATCCAAAGGCTAAGAGAACCGCAAGGATTAGCATCAAACCTTTCGGACTAGAAAAAGGATCACCTAGTTCAAAACCAAACATGGCGAGTTCTAGCAAGCCATTACAACCCTCATTCATTAAGCATGGACTTAACTCCTTGAATGAGCCTCTTCCTCACCCAAACATCTACTCATTGGATCATTCACCACCAAGAACCTCCCATTCACCAACCTTTTCATTGAATAGGGAACCACCAACAACACCAACTAGCCCATCATGGAGACAAGGAACAACCTTGATCATATGGAAGAAGTTCCATTACCACCTCATTTTAGAACCTCTTCCTACCTCTCAAAATGAAGACCCACAATCACACATAGAGCCTCCTCAAAATATCCATTTCCTCCGGTCCAAACCAGGACAATAATTGTCCAAATTGTCTAAACACTCAAGGACTTGTTCAAGAAGCACGAAATGAGATACATTTCATGTTTAATCATCTTCTTGCAAAGTTGGATCAAATCAACAAGTCCACTCATCCCTAGACTCAAGCACATTGTAGCATTTTAAGTCTAGTAACTAGTTAGTCTTTAGTGGTACTTGTATGTCCTAGTTCATTCTCTTAGTTTTAGAGATTTGTTTGGTTATCTCTTGTTTTATTGAATGAACATTTATATGCTATGATTATTTTGTGCGTTGTGCTCTTTATTGTACACATATATTATCTCCACACTAGCATTGTTTGACACATCTTCACCAACAAGAAACTGTCATCGATAGCGGATCCCTACAATGCCTAGCGGATCCCTCCAAGAAGGGAACCGCGGGATCCAGTGGATCGAAGCACAAATTTCTACTAACTTGAGTTTTATTTGCGAAATTATGCACTATAATCTTGTTTTCTAACCTTTACTTTGTAGATTTTCAAAATAACACATGTAGATTTTGACACCATAAAGCTAGGGGAGCTTTGTGTAAACGAAATTGCAAAAACATTTGCAACTTAATCCGATTTTGGACTATACTTCATGACACCCCATTGCAACTTTGCAATCTTCAAGGGGAGCACGTCATTACTTAGACGAACCATTTGCAAACTTAATTGCAAACATAATTAGTTTATTTTACGCCATGTCCTTGACGCCTTTTCAAAGGGATGGACTCGTCAAGGGGAGTTAAGACGAGTACCATTCCGTCACTTGCTCTCTTTACATTTTACATACATTTTCTTATAAAATCGTGTTAGTTTCTTTTAACACTTTTTGTTTCGACAAAAGGGGAGAAGAAAGTAAAACTACAAATTCAAACTTTTACAATTTTAGATTTTCCTTAAAATAATTTTATGTTTTATCATCAACAAAAGGGAGATTGTTAATACAAATAAGCGTAAAAATGTTTATTTATATTTTACGATATTCTAATGTTTTGTCGATAACAAACGAAATCATTTTAACGAAACAAATAGAATACGTAAATAGTTTGAGTTAATAGTTTCTAACACACTACGTTTTCACATAAAACACTAAAACAAGTATAAGTGATTTTATGATTTAGATATATATGTACAACAACTAATGTTTACATATTGGGATAGCACATACTTAAACTAAGTATACTAAAATGGGTAAAACATGTAAATACTAAAATGGGTAAAACTAGCAAATGGTATTGACGCACAACCCATGGTTTTATATATACCACTTGACCAAGTTCATTGTATCTAGAAAGAAAACCATGGATCAACCCATAACCCATGACCCATGATCCATAACCAAAAATACACATGGGCAAAGAGGCGCGCCCACGAATCCACGGCTTTGTGCTAGCGGATCCCAGTGGAAGGGATCCGTGGGATCCGGGAACAATGAGAATTTTCTATAAATGAGAGCCATTTCTTCCTTTCTACTCATCACTTTACACACATACTTCCCCAAGTATTATAACTCTAACCTCGGATCCAAGTGATCTATGTAGTTTGTCTTTTGTTTTGTGTGATCTTCTAGGTTCATCTTAAAGGCAAGATCACCACTTGAAGACGTGCAAGCTCAAGTCCATGAGTTGCCATGCTTCGTCATCATCAAGACAACTAAGGTTCTCTTGTAGATAGTTCTTCCTTTCTCCATAGATGTTGGGTTGAAGGCATTAGTGAAGAATGCCGAAAGTGTCAAGATGAAAGCATTAGTGAAAGGTGCTCATCATCCGTGTCAAAGCATTAGTGAAGAATGCTAAAAGTGTCAAGACGAAGGTATTAGTGAAGGATGCCAAGCGTTGTGTCAAAGGCATTAGTGAAGGATGCCAAGAATCAAATCAAGTATCATTTGGAAAGAATGCCTAGGTCGTATAATCGATGAGGTGCATCGTTATACATATAAGTATTTGTTTACTTCAAGGATGGTGATATCCTTGATGATGTTGTAACAAGGAGTGGATCTCCTTGATATTAGGTGTTGTGTTGAAGGGTAGTAGTTCCTCCATAGTAATGGAACTAGGTGCTTAGCCTAGACCTAATAAAGGGTAGGCGACGTTGTGATAGGATTAGTTCTCCTTGGTGTGAAAGAACTCGGTGGTTAGCCTAGCACCGTATAAAGGGTAGGCGACGTTGTGTTAGGTGTGGTTCGCTTTGGTGTGAAAGAACTCGGTATTTAGCTTTGTACCTAAAAAGGTTAAGCGACGTTGTGAAGGCTCTCCGCTATAAGGAGATTGGTGTAGTGCTTACGAACTCTCGAGTAGGTGACTCGGGAGTGGAGTAGGGCAAGGAAGGTGTCCTTGTAGCCGAACCACTATAAATAACTTGTGTCGTGGTGATGTGCTTCTTACTCTTTATCTTTCATTACACGCTTATATATCTATCTATCAACGTCCAACATAAACAACCAAATAGATTGACATAAGTCGATCTAAATATTTAAAAGGAAGTTTTAAATTGGTAAAACTATTCAACCCCTTCTAGTTTTTCACACACTGATGAATTTTAAGGACGTGTCCAAGAACTCATATATTATTCACACGCTATGAATATTGGACTACCTCAAACCTACAAGAATTCACTTTGGATCGACATCATTGGTAAATCTCACAAGTGGTTGTATTACTCATCCTTAGACTTGAGATGCAAGTAGGTCTTGCATGTGCAAATATCGATTTCTTGATTATAGTTAAACGTTGTCATGAATATGGTAGTTATAAAGGCTATTTTAAAAGTGGTGTAAAGCACATGAATGGCACATGCAACAAATATAGGATTTGTTTCTCCACGTGTTTTCGGAGTTAAATACTACTTGGTCCTCGGCCGAATTGATTAGATGTATGTATGGCTACACCCAATGTAAGTCAAGATGATTCTTGATTACGTTGGTAATCTTGTTCAATATCTATAACCGAGAAACATAATAAGTTAAACATTATGGAATGACTTTGATCACTATCCATAGTTTAACAAATATCTGAAATAAAATAATGTTTAATAATAAACCATTTAAACTGAGACGTTTTACGAAACCGCACTCAAGTATTTCTAGGAGCAATGGCGTGTCGCTAGACGCTTACCATTGTCCGCATAAGTTATTGAGATTATGACATTCGCAAAAGGAAACTAATGGTAATGCTAAAGTCATAATTGGTAATTATACTACTAAAATGCGTGAGCCTATAAGTGCATACACGTATACACCTAGGAATGCTTATATAATGTAATTAATGTACTTTTATAATAAGTATATTAATTATATAAGCTAAATAATTCGGATAATGGTCGTTAATTAAACCGTTGGACGCTTTAATATTAATGCGTGATGTAGTAAATAAAATTAACGCGAAAAATATGAAAAATTCATATATGTTAAGGGGTCGGTTTCAAAAGGGAAAATTAAAAGGTGGAAGCTTTACTTTTACCAAGTTTTGCTTGCATATATATATATATATATATATATATATATATATATATATATATATCACCACTTTTATGTATGTATGTATGTATGTATATATATATATATGTATGTATGTATGTATGTATATATATATATATAAAATTATGTATATATATATATATATATATATATATATATATATATATATATATATATATATATATATATATATATATATATATATATATATGTATGTATGTATGTATATATATCACCACTTTTATTGATGCACACATCATAATTTAGAGGTGGCATTTTTGACTCGACATAAAACCCGACCGAATCGACATGAAAATTAATAGGTTGATTGAGTCTAAATAGATTTCGGTCGGGTTTGAGTTGACTCATCTAACATGTTTATTAAGCGGGTAAGGTTCGGTTGTGAATAAATTAAGCGGGTCGACCCACTAACCCGCTTAATTGTTTTCTTAAATTGAAATTTATTTATATTTTATTATATAAGTTAAATGGGTTAAACGGATCGACCCATAAACCCATTTAACCTATTTAGCTCGTTTAATGTGTCAACTTTACTATATATAGGTCAACCCTAAACCCGTTTAACCTATTAACCCGTATAACTTATTTAACCTGCCAACCCAAGTCTAATATATGAGTTAAATGGGTCATGTTCGGGTTGGGGTTTCCTGACCCGCCAACATGTCAACCCGGACCAGTCAACGCAAACCCAACCTGAATTGCCGCCCCTACCACAATTGTACATATTGCATGTTGTAATACGTGCATTAATAATATAACATTGTGATGTGTGTATAAAAATGGTGTAATAATCAACTCCATATATATGTATATGTATATATGTAAAGTTTTAATAAGCTAATGACTCCTCGTGACATGAGAAAACAAAACCAAAAGGAGTCTTTCTTTTTCCTTGTGAGGAGTTTACAGACCCTTCTATAGGGGTTTCGTGAGGTCCTATGCATTGCGGGTTTATATGATATGCATCGCGATTTGTACACTTTAAACAAAACCCTATAAGCTAAAACAAGTGTTTACGTTGCTTATGTTCATAATTTTACAAGATCTAGCGGTGTGTATTCTACGTAAATGTGTTGCGGTAGTCTCATGAATCGGCGAAAATTTTGAGTGCCTTGTACGAAATTATATAATGAGGTTTTTTCGTTAAGCAATAATGCAATTAGTTATCTAAACGTTTTAACATATTACTCATTTAAAATATATTCCTATTTAAATGCTTTTTTCTTCATGAAAAATATGTTTACACATGAATATAATTATTAACGGGACAAATTTTGAGGCCCTAAAAATTCGAGTGTCCTGAGCGGTGGCTGACGTGTTGTATATGCTATCATAAAGATTACTTACTTTAGTAACTTGAAGGGTTTCGTGTGTTTCAAGTAAAAGTCAAAATCCGTGCTTTGATCCGTTAATTATTTTGATAATAATTAAGAGGTTAGTAACCTATATGTTTATTTTATTTGTTAATCTATGCACGTCGAACGGGATCCTTTCGGGACGATCTTTTCGTTGCGTGCTCGATCGTGTGTATTTAAGTGTCACATGGTCACTAAATCCCAACGAGACTTTGTTTTGTTACATGGTAACACAACATACGGCTAACTACTATACTACATTTACGCCTTAGAATCTCAACAATATATAAGGCAACACACAAGTGTGGATACTCAAAGTTGAGCAGCCGAGAATCTCAGTACCTAGAAGCCGGACAACACAATCAAGTGCATGCGCGTTTCGTCTTTTTACTAATTGATATATTTTTATTTTACCAAATTAGATGCATTACACTTTTTTTACCTTCTCTTTGTCCTTAAGCTCTTTATCAACTTCATTGGCTTCCTCTAATACGGGATCCATTATGTCCTCTAGCTTGTCTTCCATCTCTTGAACCTGATATAGCACAATAATGAGAACAATATAAATATGCAAAAAAGTTACTACATACTTAAAAATATTTCCTTAGAAATCATCATACTCGGGAATTAACAAAACGGTCTAAGCATTTATTTAGTTTACTCTTATATAATATAATAGAGTAATGCGTATTAGGTAGGTAATTATTATCTTGTATGATGAAAAAAGCTGATAGGAGTGGAATCTTTAGTGGTATTTCTTTGCCTAACTCGGGGCCACGGATTTCTCATCTTCTATACGCCGATGATTGCATGTTTTTGGGCGAGTGGTCAATAAGCAACGTCAAGAAGGTGAATCAACTTCTTAGGTGCTTTTATATATGTTCAGGTCTGAAGATTAACTTGAATAAATCTCTCCTCATCGGGGTGGGGGTGGAGGAGGCGGCTGTCTCCCGAGCCGCGAATTACATAGCCTGTTTAGCGGGGTCTGCCCCGTTTGATTACTTGGGAATACGAGTGGGGGGAAATATGAATAGAATTGCGAGTTGGGATTTTTTGATTGATATTTTCAAAGATAGACTTTCACGTTGGAAGGCTTCTTGCCTATCAATTGGGGGGAGAATCACTATGATCAAAGCTGTGCTAGAGAACCTCCCGACGTACTATTTGTCACTTTTCAAAGCCCCGGTCAAGGTTTTGGATACTCTTGAAGCTATTATAAGGAAGTTCTTGTGGGGTGGCACGTCGGAGATAAAGAAAGTGCACTGGGTTGCCTGGGATTGTGTGGCGTCCCCGGTGAAAAATGGGGGTCTCGGTTTGAGTAAACTCTTGGATGTTAACATTGGTCTTATCTCTAAATGGGTGTGGCGATATAGGAATGAACCAGGTAGTTTATGGATGAGAGTGATTGATGCTATCCATGGCTCGCCTAGGTGCTGGTCCCCCCTTCCAGTTTGCAAGTCAATGTCGAGTGTTTGGAATAACATAATGAAGACTATCTCAAAGGTTCGGGTTGGGGACGTGCACTTGAGCCAACTGTTTAAAGGAGAGGTGGGTAATGTGGGTGATATTAGATTCTGGCTCGACCCGTGGATTTGTGATAGGCCGTTGAAGGAGGTGTTTCCCATGACTTTTAAACAAGAAAAGTCTAAGAAAAGTCTGGTCCGAGACCATTTTGATTTGGCTGCGGGGAAGTTTTCGGGTTGCTGGGACAGGTTGGATGGGTTGATCTCGGTTGACGAGATGGATGAGAGACAGAGACTGAGTGGGATGCTGGCGGATCAAGGTCTTAGTAACCGGAGGGACAGCTGGAAATGGCTTGGTAGGGGCTCGAGAGGATTTTCGGTAAAGGCTGTCAAGGAGTTTCTCATGAGTGATAAGGACTATAGTAATTAGTTTATTTTCAAGTGGTCAAAATGGGTTACGAGGAAGTGTAATATCCTCATGTGGCGTATGGCATTAAATAGACTGCCTACCTCGGACCAACTTAGATCACGTAATTGTGTTTTTGGTAGACCGGAGTGCAGCTTATGTGGAGCGGCTGACGAGACTACAGACCACATCTTTAGTTCCTGCAAAGTCGCTGTGGACGTTTGGAACAGGGTGGGAAATGGTGCAATCTTTCACCCCCATTTCTGTTTTCCAGACTTGATATTTTCGAGCTGCACAAAGAGAAAGGCCTGGACAGAAGTAGAAGGGAGGTGATAAAGGGCATTTTGTTTACTACGTGCTGGTGTTTATGGTTGGCAAGAAACAGAAACGGTTTGACAACGCCACTTTTGACGGTCGGAAGATTCTTCATGACATCAAATCCCTAAGTTTCCTTTGGTTTAGAAATAGGTCAAGGAATTGTAATATTGATTGGAAGGATTGGTTTACTTTTAACTTGCTGTAAGTGAGCTGTTTCGGCTTTTCCCTCCCCAATTTGGGGTAGTGGTTTGTTTGTGAATAATAGTCAATTTTCAAAAAAAAAAAAAAAAAATGTATTATTATCTTCTATACGATCGTATAACAATTTTGACTAAACGAGTTGATATTGCATTGATTTCTTCACGGAGTTTATTATAAAAAAGTCAGTTGTATATTTAAATGCGTTAGGTTTAAAAACTCATATATAAAATATAATGCAAAATAATTATCTATTATTAAATTTTTGGCAAAAACGCATGTATATCCATCTCAAAGTGAATAATCGCGTATATATCCTGTCAGAAGTTTTTATGCACATAAGATCTGATGGTTTTATGACGCTTTGGATATATATATGCAATTTTGCATTTTCGAGAGGTTATATATGCAAAAGCCCCTTAATTTTTAATCATTATGTCGTGCTTTTTTTGTGCATGTTTTTCAGCCAACCCATTAGTTTTATTTGTGAAATTCATTTAAATTACAAGAAAAACTACAGCTGATATAGAGAAGTTAGATCTAACTAGTTCTAAGAAAATAATAAATTAATAATAGAACATAAACAAACCTTGTCTATGAAATCACCAGCCGTATGAGCATCTTTTTCGACTCTTTCAGCAACATTCTCGATGAAATCAAGAGTCTTTCTTAATCGACTGCCTTCGGGTAGATCGTCCTCAATTTCTTCCACCACTTTGTCCACTCTATCCGCTACGGCTTCCACCACATCCGATATATGCTCAGCCGTGTCCATTATCTGGTCAACTTTACTGTAATAATTAACAGTAACACAATATTTTAGTCACAAAGTTATTTATATTAAAGAACCAAAAGTTGTGAATTTACGTGTTAGACTAGAGTGTGTGATTTTAACGATAGAAAATATACAAATACTTACGTAGGAGTGCTTTAATTGGACCTCCTTTGGTAGTAACTAAGGGTACGATGAATGTCATTAATATTCCCATAACCCAGTTTTTCCTACAAAATATCGAACAAATATAACAGAAAGTAAGAAACAATCCACTAAAGTCTATTTTGATTAGTATTTCGTCAGTAAATGTGTGTTTGATAAATTAGTTACACAAATCTTCTGTCAGAATAACGTCAAAAAAAAGTTTGAATTTTATTTCAGTCACTAAAAGACTCACAATACATTGGAAAATAGAGTTAGAAAGCATACCAAGAACCAGATGAAGAACCAGATGGTGGAGGTGGCGTTGCAGGTGGTTCCACGTTCGCGTAAACGATCATCGAGTTCCATCTTGTTCTCGAGTTTGTGGTAGCTATGAAAGGAGTCAGTTGCTGTTTATTGATCGGTAAACCAAAAATGGGATTAAATGGGAGATTTATATTTGATCTGTTATGCAAGGTTTCATGCAAATTTACTTTAGCAATTGCATTTTGTGAAGCCAAACACTTTGTGATTGACATTGTGTTCAAGATCTAAAGAAATTTGCAAGTATTATTCAATATAATGAAGGTGGTAGCTGGCAATGTGGAATATATACACACATATAGAGACAATGCTTGTATTTTAAAATTTTGTAATGATATATTTTTTTTATGAAATAATTCATTGTGGCATGTATTCACGTGTTTTTGTGAAATAAACAATCAGGGTTTCCAGAAGATGGTGTGCCTTGACATTTTTAGCCTTGTGGCATGTGGTATAATTATGGTGGTTTTATGAAAGTAGAGAGACAGCTATCGCATTCAACGAGGGATTAAATTGTCCAGTTTGTTTAAATCGGTAAGCATATTGTCAACAGTTCGTACCTACTCACTCAATTTGATTATTTTACTACACTAATAATTCTTTAATACCAAGGTTGTCAGTATCGAGATCTTATTTAGGATCGATTCGGCTTCACAAGATTGTAATCGTAAGATCGGATCCGTATAATATTTTCGTAAGATTGTATCGAGATTCTATCATGAAAATGTATATATTTTTGTATAAATGTTGTAGTTTTGTACTTCTATATATTTTTATATAATATTTTATATTATGAAATAATCTAAATGGATAATAAAAGAAAAAGTTATATTTTCAAGTACTGTAAAAATAAAACATTAAGAAACATGAGCTTTTAGTAGAATTAGATCGCTTACGATCCTACGATCCTGTGTCTACGATCCTACACCGATCTTGCTTCACTTGAAATAAAAACATGGGCTTGTAGTAGGATCAGATCGTTTACGATCATACGATCATGCTTGCGATCTTAAGATTCTAGATCGATCCTGATTAAATTAAAATCTTACTAACATCTTACTCGTTTTTTATATGTAAAATTATAAGATCACACGATCTTACGACCAATATCTCGATTTTGACAACCTTGTTTAAAACTACTAAACTAAAATATATATTTTCGTATATTGGAAGTGTGTACACTTTTCTGTAGCCGAATTTATTATACTTTTAATTTTAATACAGCTAGATATTACTATATATACTATTAGGCAAGACATGAGTTCTTCACATGACACGTGTCCGCATTAATTGCCAACTTTCGCAAGTTGGCAAAAATAGTCCCTGAGGTTTAAGTGTCATTGCAAAGTAAGTCCAAGTTGGCAAAAATAGTCACTAAGGTTTAAGTGTCGCTGCAAAGTAAGTCCTTTATAGCAATTTGACAAAAATAGTCCCTATCCAAATTCACGTCTACAAAAGCAATCCCGCTGCATCGCGCGGGTTTCCACACTCGTATATACTAAAAATGATCGGGTGAGGGGAACAAGTATGTTGGTTATATGGTAATTATTACCCTAATCTTTCTTGCTATTGGTGAGGAAAATGTAATTAAAGATTATTGTGACACTTTGCATCTTCACATTGGTTATCAAAAGTTAATGATACAAACGAATGAACAGTACACGTTATCAAGCCAACTTTGTTGTGCCACATACACAAGGTTCATTAAATGCAGATTTGCTATAAGACAAAACAACATAATAAACAACCATATCTAAACAAACAGCACTTTGTGCTAGATTCAAGAAAGCCAGATGTTCAAACCTCTCCTTTCTTTTGCCAAATCTCTTAGTAGACCTGAAAAATTAGTAATAACGACTATTATTAAGCGAAAGATAATAAAAATCTGTACTTAGTTGTTGAACAACCATAAACAACTCTGACACTAAAAGGCAAACATTGGTCAGTGATCACTTTATTGCTAGGAATCGTATCTACACTGGTCGGCTAAACTTTTAGATCCAAACAACCTTTTATACTTTTTAAAAGTTTTATAAATAAAATCCGTTTTATTAAAAAATATATATATAGAATTAGGGTTTCGATTAAAATTAAAAAGGGGAAAGGGAATGCGTGAATGGTCTTACCGTCGAGAGAAAAGAGGGGATGATGTGGCGGCGGTCCGTTGATAGCGGTGGTAGGTGGCGTGGCGGTGGTACGATCGAGTCACAGTCGAAAAGCTCCGAAAGAAAGTTGGTGACTTGATCTAACGATTTGGAATAAAAAGACGTCGCCGAAAAATTTTCCCAAGAACGGTGGTGGCGGAGATAGACGCCCGGCACGTAGTGAGAGTGAGAGAGAGACAATGTTTTTTGGTGTGTTTTAGTGAGAGAGTGGGACACTAATTATATTATAAGTAATAAATTGGTTTTATAAAAACTTGAGAGATAAAATGTGTACAATAAAAAGTCAAAGGTTATTATTAAAAATAGGGTGGAGGGACTAGAAGGGACAAATAGCAAAACTTTTAGTAAAATCACTCCGGGACTCATTGGACATACCAAACGGACTCGAAAAATTATGAAACTTGCGCCATTGTTTTCGAAATAATTTTACCAATAAAAACAAATATAACTACGCATAAATTTATCGAAATCAATTTATTTGGCAAATTCGCTTCGTTTCTTGCTTTTAAGATTGTGGTTGCTCGATAAATGAATAATGTATCGTTCGTAATTGAAGTCAATTAGAACCGTGTCACGCATACCGAATCAAACAAGTTTTCATGTCTCATAATATTTTGTATGAAAACGCAAAACCTCAAGCGACAACGCGTGTTCAAATATTTTGCATAGTATATTTTGACCTTTGCTTACTTTTTCGACAATAATACCAACAAAATTTAAGACGCTAAGCAACAACAAACAATAAACATCAAAAGAAAAAAATAAAAATGACACTATCGATAAAGGCAATCCGGATGAGTCATTTTGACCCATTACAAGTACTTAATACAAAAATATTATGATAAAGACTCCCACACATAAAATAATAGAGGCCAAAGCGAAAAAAAAAAATTCTTTTGCAAATTTAGTCCAATAATAAAATAATAGAGGCCAACGATTCACTGAACGCAGTTTAACTCGCCGTTGATATTTAATTATCATATATATAATATATTATTGCATGATATATTATCTATACTACTTTATAAAGAGTTTGGGACTTTCTAAATAAAGAAGTCTTAAAAGTTTTAAGACCAAAAACATTTCTTTAATAGGAAATTGAAATTAACAACCCAACATTCAGATGTAAATTAAATGTCTTTAATTGTGACAACTTTAATATTCATAAAACACATTAACTTGTGAGTTGTAACTTGTAACAACCCATTTAATCCATCATAATCATGTAGTAAATGTTTTGATGGATTAGGAGAGAGCATCGGTCCCGGACCGGACCGGACCGCCAAGACCGAGGACCGAATTAGCCAATAAGCCTAGACCGAGGACTAGACCGAATGTGGTCGGTCCGGTCCGGTCTCGGTCAGTCCGCCGGTCGGTCCGGTCCAACAAGGCCAAAATAGTCGGTTTGTGGTCCGGACCGAGGACCGAATTAGCCCAAAAGCCTAGACCGAGGACCGGACCGAATGTGATCGGTCCGGTCCGGTCTCGGTCGGTCCGCTCCGTTCGGGTCGTTTGCTCACCCCTAAATTGGACTATCCAAAAATCTGGACCACTAATGGGCTTATCAAAATATACATAGGCATGTAGTTTTATCCCTAAAAGTTATGGTAAATGTGTTGACGGATTAGTAGTTTAGCCATTTTATTTGAAGTTTTACTTGCAATGTTTTTAAATGTATTTGAATTATTATGTAATGGTTGAAAAAAAAAGTTAAAAAAAATGTCGGTCGCCTTGTTGTGCTTAAAAGGTCACATGAAAAACAGTTGTTCGCCATAAAAATGGTCGTGGTCTGCCCATGCGCATTCGTGTGGATGCTTCTAGTATTAATCAATGTGCCCAATACCATATATATATATATATATATATATATTTTATATAACGGAGGCGTTTGGCGTTAATGACACCTCAATGACACCTCAATGCCATGTCATCACATTAGTCCACTAAGCTATTAATATTTTTATTAAATTTCGTTTTAATATTCATGTATTTTTTTTTAATTTTCAAATTATTAATATTTTATTAAATTTCGTTTTTAATATTCATGTATTTTTTTTAATTTTGAAAATTGTTTATAAAAAGGAGCCTTGCAAGGATTCGAACACAGGTGCATTAGTTTATAAACAAACATGATTACCACTAGATCAACACAATTTTTTGATTATAACTTGGAAAACCAAATTTATAAATCTCTACAACCAATCATTGAGTATTTTTATTAGTTTGAAAATGAATGTATTTATCTACAAAATATATATTTCACATATCCCTTCCTTAATTATAGTTAAAGACTTATACTTTAACCTAATCTTATTTATAATCTATTAATACATATTTTTTTTTATTGAAATCCCATATATCACGTAAAAAATAAATCTCACTGCATTCATAATATGCTCTTTCTCTAAACCCTAATTTAATCTTTTCCTCAGCCTTTTTTTCTCAATTCTCTCATGTTGATCTTCTTTTGTGTTTGCAGGTTTACGATAAGTTATCTCAAATAGTAGGAATGGTTGCAGAGGCTTATGGATTCATAATCCTCTTCAGGTTTGCTTGATATAATCCTCTTTAGGTTTGGTTGATATAATTTCATGAGGTCACACATGGAACTTATTATACAAGTTAAGCATACAATATTTCAAAATAATATCGAGACGCTGAAATATTGGTGAGGAATGGGAAAGGTGTAGTTTTGATTTTAATAAGGTCTGGGCAGACATTTATGCGAAAAACCATCAAAAGTCACTCGATCATCGAAGCTTCTATTTCAAACAGCAGGACTCAAAAAGCCTGAGTGGTAAAGGTAAATTGATATTATATCACTGATTGAACTTATTTTCAATTAGTATATACATGCATGTTCATGATATAGCTGGTTGTCAAAATTGTGTGATAAGATACAGGTTTATTTGGTTTGATTCATGTTAGTTTAAGAACTTACGAATAACTGACATGTTATGGTTTGGGTTACTAAAAGAACTTGTATAAACCGGAGTTACCTTACCGCATAGTATACTTTTAAGCGTTAACGAGCCTTTATGTCTGGTTTGTTCACGAATTAATTAGTGAATTAATGTTTGAGTTATTTCAATAGAATAGTTTTAGCTTGGTCGTGATTGTCGGTGTTAGTTTTAGTGGATGAGCGATATTTAACGAGGTCACGAATGCCATCTCTCTGTGTTGTATTGATTTTACCAATTTCGCGAGTTTAAAGTAATAATGAGTAATTTACATGATTAGAATTTAGGTTAACGTGGAAAAAGTTTCATAACCGGGATGACTGTTATCGTAATAGACTTTTGAACTAATTGCCATCGGTTTTCTTTTTAATATATTGGATTGTTGGTGGATTCGGTGAATTAAGCGCTCGATTACTTCATATCTCGAGTTGCTATCGAATACACACACATGATGATTCAAAACACATGGACGTTCACGAAGCTTTACATGAAGTTAGAGTACAAAAGGAACGGCTTGAGGGCGAAGTTCGTACCAAGGCGGATCTATGCAATAGTTTGAAAAGATCTCAAAAGCGAATTGATAACTAAGGTTGAAGAAGCAAAGGTGCAATCCGAAAAGCAAGCCGAGGCGAGTACCAAGACGGATCTATGCAATACTTTGGACATCGGTTGATGACTATAGCGTGTGTCTCTGTTCGTTTCATCTTGACCTATTTATGTATTTTTCTTATAATTTCGGTTATCTTTTGTTTGACTTTGTTTATGTGCTTATCTTTCTATGGTTGACACTATTTATGTGACCAAGCAAGGCGCTTTTCAACATTTCCGGATCTGAGGCATTTTCTGCATTGAAAAGATCTGGGGCTTCAGTTGATTCTATTTACTCATCAACATCAACATCTCTAATTTCGGCAGCCAGTTTGGGTCAAGTTTATAAAGCCAAGCTTAAGTATTTTGGGCAACATGTTGCAGTGAAGGTGCAAACACCTGGTATTGAGGAAGCTATTGGTCTTGATTTTTACCTTATAAGGGGTCAATATCTTCTTGATTGGCTAAGGGCCATGTTTGGGTTTCAGGCATGTAGTCTTTCAAGAATAACTCTATCAATTGAAGATAGTGTCATCTTATGTCATGTTTTTGAATCTTTATTTTCGAGAAAGACAATGTAAGGAACCGGAGGGAGCATTTGATATTGCAACTTGCCCATCCTCAAGCAAGGTTGATGCTAAGCCTCGAACCGAGTAACAAGGCATGAACCTCATGTAAAACACGCTTTTATTTATTTTGACCAAACTTTCTTGACTTTGCAATGGTTTATTTATATAATCTGTCAATGTTGTTTTGGCAATGCGTAGGTATTGGCAAACGGCTGGAGAAAAGGAAGGGGAGAATCGAATGAGTAAGCCTCTTCCGTCTGAGAACAGATGTGAGAGACCATTGGCTCTCAGTTTCGATTAAAGAACCAGTGATCTCTATATAATAGATTCTTTCGAGGTTGTTAGAAGTCATTACAGGTAACAAATACAGAAGTTTATGTACACCGTTTACATGTATGCTATTTGGAGTACTAATTTACTATCTTTGTCGTTTAGTAAATGAAACAAGTTAGGATTTTACGAAGTCGTAATATGTTATTAGTTATTACTAAGAATAATATCTTTGCGAGTAAGTAGTGTTTCAATAGCACAAGTTTTGATTCTGGAAGTGATTACATCGGTGTCCGATCGATCGACCCATTGCCTTGCCTCACCTGGCACCTCAAGCACTTTTTCAAATACAGCTTATATACTATGAATATTATACTAGCTACAGGCATATATTAAATCGGATATGAACTTTAGAAATGCTTGACATAATATTGGGTCCATGTATCAAATAGTGTCACAGGTCAAATACTAACACTTCCGTCATTTGCTGCAAGTAAAAGAACATTGGTGTGAATGAATGGGGTCGGGCAATGCAACATTGACATTGTTGACACTCACTTTGAAATTTGAAGGTATAATTAAACATAACAGGCCTAAGTATGACTCTGATTCTTAAGGATAAAATCCTTAAGTTTGTAATTTTAATTTGTATATTTGTCGTTTAAGGACAGAATATAATTTCTTGAAATTCGACTTTGTTATTAACTTTTACCTGACTCACACAGTATATGGTGCAATTCAATTCTGAAATTGTACTGAAACTTTGCTCATGATCGAGTCTATTATAATAAAAATGTTTGGTTATTTTTTGCATTATAATTTGAGGGATTATGTTTGTTGATTGGTTATACCTTTTTAGATATTGCATATCAATGTTTGGCTCACACACAAGCTCGGCGTCCAACAATGAAGGTCATCATTAACGAACTTGAGAAAGCACTAAATTATCAAGTAAGTAAATGTGTTTTAAATACATCATTGATTTTCCTCTTCGATCATATTCATGATCAGACAAGTGAGATGATCATATATAATTGTTCCGAAACAAAATTATATGACAACTTTTACGACTCACACAAGATATGGTGCAATTCAATTGTGAAATTGTCTTTGAAACTTTGCTCATGATCGAGTCTATTATAATAAAATGTTTGGTTATTTTTGCATTATAATTTGAGGATTATGTTTGTTGATTGGTTATACCTTTTAGATATTGCATATCAATGTTTGGCTCACACACAAGCTCGGTGTCCAACAATGAAGGTCATCATTAATGAACTTGAGAAAGCACTAAATTATCAAGTAAGTAAATGTGTTTTAAATACATCATTGATTTTCCTCTTGATCATATTCATGATCAGACAAGTGAGATGATCATATATAATTGTTCCGAAACAAAATTATATGACAACTTTTACGACTTACATTATATGGTGCAATTCAATTCGAAGTTGTCTTGAAACTTTGCTCATAATCGAGTCTATTATAATAAAAATGTTTGGTTATTTTATAAAGAGTAAATTACAGGAATGTCCACATGATTTATAGCTGAAATCCTAAATACGAAAAACTTCAGCCAATATCCACTACTATGAATAATATAAAGAGTAAACTTCAGCCAATATCCACTACTATGAATAATATAAAGAGTAAACTTCAGCCAATATCCACTACTATGAATAATATAAAGAGTAAATTAAGCACTCAAAGACATAACTTTAGCTACAAAAAACTTTTGTGATGACAAGTGCATTGGAGAAGGGAGATATTGGAAGCAATACGTTGTTTACGAGCATGCAACAAACGGAAGTCTCGATAAACATTTGGACGACGTGAATCTTACATTGACAAAACGTCTTAAGATATGCGTGGGTATTGCAACCGGGCTGAAATTTCTACATGAAGATGCTGTCATGGTTCACAGAGACATCAAAAGTAGCGATATTCTACTAGATTACGATTGGGAGCCTAAAATCGTAATTTTGAGTTTTCCTCAAAACTCCATGAATGGTTGAAAGTTGAACATGCCACCGACATGCATCTGACTCATTAGGTTACCTTGGCCCACCGCATAGAACGAGGTTACTTAGACAAAGATTGGATGTGTATTTGTTAGGGTGGTATTCATGGAGATATTGTGTGGGAGATTGGCGTGGGGAGAGAGATGTGAGGATCACTCTGGATCATTAGGTCCTTTGGCTGAAAGGCGATTTGAAGAAGGAAAGCTTGATGAGTTGGTGTTTGATGAGTGTGTAAATACTCATCATTTTTGTACAAAATAAACTGCAAATTCATCTGAAAACACTCAGAAACACATCAAAATGATCAAAATATCACAAATCGGTGTTTTATGTGTTTTAAATTCAAAAATATCAAAATCGGATGAAAAACATATCAAATTTGCAAAATTGCGTTTAGTCCCCAAGTATCAAAATTTGTCAAAAATAGTCCACGAGTCAAAATTTCAAAAGAAAAATCATCAAAGGTCCTTTTTAAATCATAACTTGTCAAATTTGGTCCTTTGGTGAGAAATGAGAAAAGTTTGAGAAATTACAATTTGGTCCTTTAAGTTTGCAAATTGACAGAATTGGCCCCTGGAAAAATTGAAATTGGCAAATTTGGTCCTTGTATTGTCAACACTTGCCAAATTCAGTCCCTAAAACACTTTTGCAAAAATTACAGAATTGGTCCCTTGCTTTGTGGAAATTGCATACTTGGTCCTTATGTGTTAAACTTATCCAATTGGACCCCTTTTAATTGCCTTGGCCCAACTGTTGGCCCAATCCCATCCAGTACCCGGTTTATACCCGAATCCAACCCAACCCATTTGTTTAATAACGGTCAAATTGGGTTGACTCACCCTTTCCCTCTCTCATTCACATGATACACCTCCCATCATTCCATTGCCTGTAATCCCCTGCTCACACTCCATCTTCACAATCATCACCCCTATTTCCCCCCCTCCAAACACAAAGAGCCAAGGTACATTTAATGCACCTCCAATCTCCCACTCAACCTCACAAGCAGTTAAACAACTTTTGGCGCCAAAACTCTTTAAACGGCCAAGATTGATTTTTCACATCCAAGGGCCAGTATTCTTGGTGGGATATGTCCAGAAAGGTGAGAGAAGGAGCCCTGGGTATATAAAGAGTCAAGAGAAGCATGAATGGTTAGTTAGCTTTTATTTTTTTAGCAATGTATGTCGAATTGTAGTTCCATTTGTCTTAAATAAATTTTATACGTAATTTCGGCTTGTTTTGTATCAAATAACAGTTCTCAAGTGTTTACAACTCATTTCAAACTTGAATTCCAAGTTATGATCAGTTTCCATATGAATTGTCCACTGTTTAAATTTTAAGTTCTAAACTCAGTTTTTAAAACCTTTAGCAGCACATTCTTAATTTCAAATAAGCTCATAAAAGCTCATCATAGCTTTCTGTAAGCTTGATATCAAATTTCAAGCAACTTTTGATATTGGTCAACAAAAGTCAAAACGGGTACAAAATTGAAGCAGAATTGGAAATGGGTTGTTGCAGACATAGAATGGGTTGCTTTGGAGTGATTTGGGTTGCTTATATAGGTTAGGGTCCTTGGTTCTCATAGTTGCTAGCCATTGTGGCTTGGACTCTTGTAAGTCATTTTCACAAGTTTATGCACCATCTATAATTGTAATTTAAATAGGTTAAAACCTGTTCTAGTAGTGGTAGTTTAGCTATATTAAGTTAATGTGATTACAAAATAAGTTGGTTACGTGTTGGATTTATCTTAAGTTGCAAAATCAAGTCTAAAGGGGTGTTTGGTTCATAGCCTAAAACTACCCTAAAGGCTTGTTCGAGGGCTTAAGTTTGTTGTTTCATGTTTGCTTGGTCTTAATATGTCCATTTGAATCATCATTTGGTGCTGCTACAACAAAAAGTCAAAATTGATTCTAAACTTGTCTAATCTGTCCTTGTTGGGGATTTGTGATTAGCGAGCCATCGGTTTGTGTTTAGAAACCCATAATCTTGCTTTCATTGTACTTAATATATCACATAACATTAATCTCAGTCACAAAATTTGGATTTGAAGTTCATTTAAGTCAACATTCTTCATTTCATCAAAAGTCAAAAGTGGTTAAAAAGTTGTTTTGGGCTCGGTTAGTAGGAATTGTTTTGAGTTCATAATTGAGTCTTATCAAATGAGAATTGCGGTTTCATAAAGCTCAGCGGGTCTTCTTTCTTATAAGCATTTTGTGGAATTTTGTGATTTCTTTAAAAGCTCCATATAAGCTCTTATTTTGGGTACAAAATCCCTGCACCAAAAGTCGGTGAACACCGACTTTTCCACGTAAAGTGTAGCTTGTGTACGAGCTTATAAAAGCTCACCATGGTCTAATTTTTGGTTTAAGTAATCTCACCCAGGTCTTCTTTGATTCCCAATTTGTAGTTTTCCATTTGAGCTTATTCTTGAGCTTGTGCATGTGCTCAAAGTAGCACTCAGATCTGTCTTAACTTGAAAATCACAAACATCAAAAATCTGTGACCAGTGTGATTCTATGGCTTATGATTGTTGATTTGGGTTGCATTTGGTCATTTTTGGTAATTTAGAGCTTCTGTTAGCATTTGGTTCACTTTGGTACTCAATTGCTTATTTTAGTGCTTATTCCAATAAGCACTTGAAAAGCAGTTTCTGATTTCTTCAAACAAGAGCTTGTTTTTCCATTTTTCTCATATTCCTAGTATTAATTTAGACTTTTCCTGAAATTTTCAGATTTTTCCAAGTTGTTTAGCTATTTTTCTTATTTTAAATTAGATTTTAATCAATTTTAATTAGCTTTTAATATAAAAATTCGAAAAGGTTCAAAAAATAACTTTTCAATTTTCTTAGGTTTAGATAAATATAAGAAGTGAAAAAGTAATTTTCCAGATTTTTCTTAGTTTATTTAGTAATTTTAGTAATTTAATTAGTATTTAATAGTTTAAAATTCATAAAAAATAGAAAATAGTCGAAAAATACAAAATGGTTTTGAAAATTCTAGTTTGATATTTTAGACTTTTCATTTCATAATTTTATTTTTCTAGCTTTGTTTCCTAATTTCTTGTATTTTAGTTAATTATTAAATAGTTAAAAATAGTTTTTGATTAATAATAATTAGATAATTGGTGATAAAAATAGTTTTCTTTTCTAAAATTTTCTTTTATCATTAGGATTGTAAAACATCATTTTCATATTTTTAGGGTTAATATTGCTTTAGTTTCACTTTTTAATTTGTCGTCGCGTAGATTTTAATTTCGTTTATAAAACATAAAACACAAAACATCATTTTAATTATAGTGATAGCGTTTATTTAATAGATTTTATCTTTTTAATTTCTTTTAATTTGCATTTAAGCCTCGTAATTTGTTGGCTTTTCCCGTAGTTATAATATCATTCAAATCCTTTTCCGTTCAAATCTCTCGATCACTATATCGTTTGGTGATCCATTGCATAGCTCATTGGGACATAACGACCGGGAACACTATACTCCTCAGATCTTCATTGATTTCGTGCTTAAATTGTTTTAGGTTTTCTTACGCTTGCGTGAGAGAACTTGACGGTTTAAGCGCATCAAATTTTAGCGCCCATTGCTTGGTGTCTTGATAATCTTACGTTTAGCAGATTAGTGATTTGGATATTCACTCCTTGTTTATACCATCATATATGTTTATATTTTCTTATCCAAAAAAAACACAAAATATTCTTCTCACTCCTCTTATTCGTTGATTCTATTTCTCTTACCTCTTTTGCCGTTTAATTCTATTCTTCGTATCCTCTCAACCATTTGATTCTCTTCTTAATCCTCTATATGTTTAATTCTTATGTCAACATTCGTCAACTTCATCGTCAGAAATGTGTGTGAGCGGTGTGGAGGTCCTAGTTCAAGCGAATTTTGCAATTCGTGCGAATTATCCATCAAAAATGCTTTTCAAAGTTATTTCAACCAACCGCCACAACCTGAAATACATTCTAATCTTGACAAACCAGTTCAAACGTCGGAACTATCCCAAGCACCCATCGAGGATTACGAGGACACTTTCTTTGAAGATAGAGCCCGTAATCTAATCGAACAAATTCAAACCGATGAAAAAAGGTCGAGAATTAGAATTGATTACGATGAACCCGTTCAAACACCGGTGACTAGCAAGAATGACTTGCCTAATCTTCACGTTTCTCAAGAACCAGAAACGGAGACCTTAACGGAAGTGGTGGAAATTGCTAGCTCTCAGAGCACACCACTTGTCCCACCTCCCGATTTTTCAAATGTTCTTGAGACTTGATAGTCATTCGGATCACCATGTAGGTTTTGTTGATCCTTTGAATAAACGATTCCTCTTCATAACTCTCAAATGCAATCGTTTATTCCTTGCGTCGGTTGTGGTGAGCCTCTTTATGGTTCACCACAGTCGTTGGTGTACGTGTGTACAATGTGGTAATGATATTCATAACGGAGTTGTTTGTTTTGTGGTTCGAGGAATTCATTTGATTATGATCCTAATCGAACTCATTTAACGACTCCTCAAACTTTTCCAATTACCCACCACACCGACCTATATTCATATGATCAACATACATTGTGTGAATTTTGTGGAGGTCCTCACCAAGGATTTGAGTGTCAATCCGGAAACACGTTTGTCTATGAGCAGTTTTCGGTGATGCTCGAACTTTGGTTATAACCAAAATCCATATGATTCACATGTCCGGACTCAGCAGTTCTCTTGTTGTAGTCTGTGGAGGTCCCATTCTGACTCGATTGTCAAATAGGAACCCAGGTTCCTTGCAACAATTATGACTCTCACATGTTTGATAATTTCCAACCTCCACGGCACCATACGGCTCAAACTCCACCGAGCCGTTGTCTCATGAAATCTCCGGGATCTTGAAACCGCAATGAAAACACTTGAGGATATGATGAGTAATTTTAAGAATCAAGTGAGTGGTGAAAAGACCATAGGAGAATTACTTGTCAAGAGCGAAGGCCCGAGAATCTAGGGAAGAATTATTAGCCCTAGAGCATGCGGCTCTAAGGCGTTCCCAATTCTTAAGGCCGCTCTTTATGATGATGACGAGGAGGGTTTTATCCTTTTAAGTAATATTTCTCAACCCCTCGATCGGATGATATTCCAGTTGAGATTCCATCTCAAACAACGCTATCACTCCGAGATTCACACTCACTCTCTTATTATGGGGACGAGCATCTCGACACTTTGTTCTGAAAAGGAATCGGACGAATTCATAAAGTCTAGTGTTGAGGGCCTTGTCCCAATCCCAAGAGAGTCACAGGAATTCTTGATCATGTGTGATATTCCTCCTCCTCTTGTCTTCCATGATGATCATGTTGAGATGTCCTCCGATTACGATGATGATGAGTCGTTATCTTATGGAGACATCATTTATGTGGAAGATTCACCTTCCGAGCTTGTTAGCTTAGAAGAGAGAATGATGAAGTTCTTGACACTGAAATCAAAGATGAAGCTCTTGAGCAACATTATTGAATGTCGGTCTTCTCATTTCTAAAATCGAGGCTTTCAAAGAGAAACCTATTTCATCTCCTACCCCATTAAGGGTAATGACATTCTTTCCGATGATTCTATTCCGAAATGAAAGCCTCTGTTTTGATAATATGGGAGAGAAGGTTAGTGGCGGTACCACTTTTCATTCTCATAATTCTCTCCCGATCATGAATCATTTGCTTTTGAGGAGTTCGCGGTGAACCCACTCATATCAATTCGAATATGATTCATTCACCTTCATGGAGTTCTCCGATGAACTCATCATATCATATCTCCACGGAGTATGATAAATTCTACTGATCTAGACACTCCGAGATTCGTCTTGATCACATAAGCTTAAATGATGAGATTCATAATCACGAAAATATGGATCCTCCTATAGATGAAGATGAGTTAGTCATGATGTTTATCATGATTTTCTATCTCTTCTTCACCTATCCCGTGGCTTCTCCTGTTCTTCACTCCTTCGGGAATGAAGACATTATCTTTGATCCCGGCATTTTCATGTACCATTATCTTGAGCCGGTTCTATGTATATCTCATCGGTGTGGAACTTTCACGTACTTCAATGTTTATCCAAACATCTTGAATGAAAGTCCGATGGAGATTGGTTTTCCACGTTACTTTCCCCATGAACAAATGAATGCGGGGTCGAGTCAAGCTAGCGACTCGGGAATCAAAAACAGTAGCATGCCATATGGGTTTTCACCCATATTTACATCTTCTCACCTCTTTCTACCACCCTAGTGTGGGGGTTGCCACATGTGTCAAAAAAAAAAAAAAAAAAAAAAAAAAAAATCTTCTTTCTAAATAATGGCGTAGTATTTCCCTTTACGTTCTTTGTTTCGGCATAACCGCGGTACTTTGAATATTGAGGGCAATATTCATTTCTAAGTGTGGGGAATTCTCACGAATTTTATCATATAATTATACCAATTCCCGTTTTTGGCCAAATTTTTTTTTTTTTTGAGTAAGTGTTCTACACTTTCTCATCAGTTATCGATCCGCCATGTACGTAAGACAAAAGGATTAGCTAATCCAGAGCAAACGGCTCTTGGTAAAGATTTCTCAAATCCGTTTATATGGCTTGCAATTTGCCCAAAATTGTATGGTTCTCAACTCACCATATCCTAAAAAGTGAAGAGTTGGCTAGCCCGCAAGATTATGGCTTGTGGTAAAGGCGATGGAAAAACCATAATTGGTAATCGACTCACCAAAGATAATATTGATAATTTATCTAAGAGTTGGCTAGTCCGAAAGGGTACGGCTTGGTAAAGACAAAATCAAATCCGTTAAAAGGCGGTGGTTTGCTCAAAATCACATGGTTATCGGTGTACCATGGTTCTTACTTGAACTAAAACATTTGGCTACTCGAAGTAATGGCTTTTGGTAAAGAGTTTAAAATCCATTATGTTTTCTCAAATCATTGCTAGGGACTAGCAATATCTCGATGTGGGGATTGATGAGTGTGTAAATACTCATCATTTTGTACAAAATAAAGCGCAAATTCATCCGAAAACACTCGAAACACATCAAAATGATCAAAATATCACAAATCGTGTTTTATGTGTTTTAAATTCAAAAATATCAAAATCGGATGAAAACATATCAAATTTGCAAAATTGCGCTTTCAGTCCCCAAGTATCAAAATTTGTCAAAAATAGTCCACGAGTCAAAATTTCAAAGAAAAATCATCAAAGGTCCTTTTAAATCATAACTTGTCAAATTTGGTCCTTTGGTGAGAAATGAAAAAGTTTGAGAAATTACAATTTGGTCCTTTAAGTTTGCAAATTGGCGAAATGGCCCCTGAAAAATTGAAATTGGCAAATTTGGTCCTTGTATTGTCAACACTTGCCAAATTCAGTCCCTAAAACACTTTTGCAAAAATTACAGAATTGGTCCCTTGCTTTGTGGAAATTGCATACTTGGTCCTTATGTGTTAAACTTATCCAATTGGACCCCTTTTAATTGCCTTGGCCCAACTGTTGGCCCAATCCCATCCAGTACCCGGTTTATACCCGAATCCAACCCAACCCATTTGTTTAATAACGGTCAAATTGGGTTGACTCACCCTTTCCCTCTCTCATTCACATGATACACCTCCCATCATTCCATTGCCTGTAATCCCCTGCTCACACTCCATCTTCACAATCATCACCCTATTTCCCCCCTCCAAACACAAAGAGCCAAGGTACATTTAATGCACTCAATCTCCCACTCAACCTCACAAGCAGTTAAACAACTTTTGGCGCCAAAACTCTTTAAACGGCCAAGATTGATTTTTCACATCCAAGGGCCAGTATTCTTGGTGGGATATGTCCAGAAAGGTGAGAGAAGGAGCCCTGGGTATATAAAGAGTCAAGAGAAGCATGAATGGTTAGTTAGCTTTTATTTTTTTTAGCAATGTATGTCGAATTGTAGTTCCATTTGTCTTAAATAAATTTTATCTGTAATTCTAAGCTTGTTTTGTATCAAATAACAGTTCTCAAGTGTTTACAACTCATTTCAAACTTGAATTCCAAGTTATGATCAGTTTCCATATGAATTGTCCACTGTTTAAATTTTAAGTTCTAAACTCAGTTTTTAAAACCTTTAGCAGCACATTCTTAATTTCAAATAAGCTCATAAAAGCTCATCATAGCTTTCTGTAAGCTTGATATCAAATTTCAAGCAACTTTTGATATTGGTCAACAAAAGTCAAAACGGGTACAAAATTGAAGCAGAATTGGAAATGGGTTGTTGCAGACATAGAATGGGTTGCTTTGGAGTGATTTGGGTTGCTTATATAGGTTAGAGGTCCTTGGTTCTCATAGTTGCTAGCCACTGTGGCTTGGACTCTTGTAAGTCATTTTCACAAGTTTATGCACCATCTGTAATTGTAATTTAAATAGGTTAAAACCTGTTCTAGTAGTGGTAGTTTAGCTATATTAAGTTAATGTGATTACAAAATAAGTTGGTTACGTGTTGGATTTATCTTAAGTTGCAAAATCAAGTCCTAAGGGTGTTTGGTTCATAGCCTAAAACTACCCTAAAGGCTTGTTCGGGGCTTAAGTTTGTTGTTTCATGTTTGCTTGGTCTTAATATGTCCATTTGAATCATCATTTGGTGCTGCTACAACAAAAGTCAAAATTGATTCTAAACTTGTCTAATCATCCTTTGTTGGGGATTTGTGATTAGCAGCCATCGGTTTGTGTTTAGAAACCCATAATCTTGCTTTCATTGTACTTAATATATCACATAACATTAATCTCAGTCACAAAATTTGGATTTGAAGTTCATTTAAGTCAACATTCTTCATTTCATCAAAAGTCAAAAGTGGTTAAAAGTGGTTTTGGGCTCGGTTAGTAGGAATTGTTTTGAGTTCATAATTGAGTCTTATCAAATGAGAATTGCGGTTTCATAAAGCTCAAGTGGTCTTCTTTCTTATAAGCATTTTTGTGGAATTTTGTGATTTCTTTAAAAGCTCCATATAAGCTCTTATTTTGGGTACAAATCCCTGCACCAAAAGTCGGTGAACACCGACTTTTCCACGTAGTGTAGCTTGTGTACGAGCTTATAAAAGCTCACCATGGTCTAATTTTTGGTTTAAGTAATCTCACCCAGGTCTTCTTTGATTCCCAATTTGTAGTTTTCCATTTGAGCTTATTCTTGAGCTTGTGCATGTGCTCAAAGTAGCACTCGGATCTGTCTTAACTTGAAAATCACAAACATCAAAAATCGTGACCAGCTGTGATTCTATGGCTTATGATTGTTGATTTGGGTTGCATTTGGTCATTTTGGTAATTTAGAGCTTCATTAGCATTTGGTTCACTTTGGTACTCAATTGCTTATTTTAGTGCTTATTCCAATAAGCACTTGAAAAGCGCTCGATTTCTTCAAACAAGAGCTTGTTTTCCATTTTCTCATATTCCTAGTATTAATTTAGACTTTTCCTGAAATTTTCAGATTTTTCCAAGTTGTTTAGCTATTTTTCTTATTTTAAATTAGTTTTTAATCAATTTTAATTAGCTTTTAATATAAAAAATTCAGAAAAGGTTCAAAAAAATAACTTTTCAATTTTCTTAGGTTTAGATAAATATAAGAAGTGAAAAAAGTAATTTTCCAGATTTTTCTTAGTTTATTTAGTAATTTTTAGTAATTTAATTAGTATTTAATAGTTTAAAATTCATAAAAAAATAGAAAAATAGTCAGAAAAATACAAAAATGGTTTTGAAAATTCTAGTTTGATATTTTAGACTTTTTCATTTCATAATTTTATTTTTCTAGCTTTGTTTCCTAATTTCTTGTATTTTAGTTAATTATTAAATAGTTAAAAATAGTTTTTGATTAATAATAATTAGATAATTGGTGATAAAAATAGTTTTCTTTTTCTAAAAATTTTCTTTTATCATTAGGATTGTAAAAACATCATTTTCATATTTTTAGGGTTAATATTGCTTTAGTTTCACTTTTTAATTTGTACGTCGCGTAGATTTTAATTTCAGATTTATAAAAACATAAAAACACAAAAACATCATTTTAATTATAGTGATAGCGTTTATTTAATAGATTTTATCTTTTTAATTTCTTTTAATTTGCATTTAAGCCTCTGTAATTTGTTGGCTTTTCCTGTAGTTATAATATCATTCAAATCCCTTTTCCGTTCAAATCTCTCGATCACTATCGTTTGGTGATCCATTGCATAGCTCATTTGGGACATAACGACCGGAAACACTATACTCCTCGGATCTTCATTGATTTCGTGCTTAAAACTCGTTTTAGGTTTTCTTACGCTTGCGTGAGAGAACTTGACAGTTTAAGCGCGCATCGATGTTGAGGGTATAAAGGAACCATTTTTTCGACAATCATTCACTAGATTTCAGGATATTGCTGTAAAATGCTTAAGAACGATAAGTCTGCAGATGTCAAGTGAGTTGGTGGTACAACTTAAAAAGGCATTGGAATTGCAAGTAAGTATTTTCATACTACAACAATCGTTAGTTGCTTTCTCTTCAATGCATTTATGTTCACTCAAACTGTTTTGGTAAATTAAAGGTTCCGTCAATCAAATAAACAAATGTTTTTATGAAAATAGTAAGAAAATATAAACATTTATTTTCATGATAAAAATATATAGTAATAGTATATTTAGCAAAACCTCTTTTTTAAGATTTGTAATTTTGAAAGAAACTTCTGATTGGTTTTGTTGAATTTTATGAATGATATTTCATAGATCAAACTAGAACTCGGATTGACTTAAACTTTTATGAAAACATAACACAAAATTTAAGAATTTTAGCTTTGTATAATTGAAGTAATTCCTTGCCTTTTCCTATCGGTCCTTTTTAGCGCAGATGGTATGTGAGTGGTCTATCAACCAAGAGGTTGTGGGTTCAAGTTTCCTTGGAGACATATGTAAGATAGTATTTGTGAAATAGATGGAGTAGGTTATAAAAGATTGTCGTCATGTTCATGTTTTCTCATTAACGACACATTTGTTATAATTGTTTAATGATTCTTTTTTGTAGGAGGATTTATGGAAGCAGATTTTCCAAGTTGGAAATTCTTGCTTATTGGTCTAATAGGTCTAGCAGTTGCGAGTTAAGAACTTTACAGTTAACGATCTCAAATATTGGTTCCCCAGTGTTGACTGGTGATCTCATTAAAGGCATAGGTGCCATTCCTATAGAAGTGACGTTAATCGACACTCATACTAATGAAGAAGTGATTCTTTGCTGACTTTTAATGCGAAGTTTGTGTTTATTGTAATCTTTGTAGGGAAAAGCATAAGGAGATCTTAAGCCTTATTCCACATGATGTTCAACCTATATGGACAGATTGTTTCAACTATTTGTGAGTTTATCTTCTTACTTTTTGGTCTACTGTAATACAAGTAGTTCTAATGAGAAATATCGTTGGGATTCCTTGTCCGAATTTGTCATGTATTATGTTGGATTTGAATACAATTTCTCTAATCCTTCCGGTATTTTCAGAAAAAAGAAGAAATTGAGTGGTGACATAAATAGCAGGCGACAACTACAACAGAGGGGTGAGCACCTATAATTTACAATAAACAGTTCAAGATTACAATGTACAACTATTCATTAACCTTTTTGCTTATCAGTCTAATACGTTTAGCAGTTGTGAGTTAAGAACTTTACTATTAATGATCTCAAAAATTAGTTCCCCATTGTTCAGTGGTGATCTCATTAAAGGCATAGGTGACATGCCTATAGAAATGACGTTAATAGGCAATCATACTAAGGAAGTAGTGAAATCAGGGCCTGAAAAGCTTCAGAAAAAGTAGAATTAGTAGCTGTTGACGCAATGGCAGATGGTGCCAAAGGAAATGTATACAAAAGCATAATTTTTCATCAAATGAAAGGAAATAGATCTGTTCGTGTGGGTAAGCTACATGTAAACCTAATAGAATACACTCCTAATAGAAGGCACTGTTGTTTTACCTGTTGTTTCTTTGGCACGTAATAAAAGTTGGATGTAGATTTCAAATATTGTCGGTACATGTGGTAAGTATGAGTTTGGGTCGGATAACGAGTTAAAATGGATCAAATTTAGTCGGGTGGTGGCATGTTTTGTGAGTTTATTTAGTTTTTTATCTTATATTTTACAAAGCCAATATTATCACAATATCTAAGTTGGAGCAGTTTACATGTAACTTACCAAAAGTTTAGCTTACTCAATAATTCTAATATCATGTGGCTACAGAGGTTCACCAATGCCGACTCTGGGCTATCCAAAAGGGTAGTTGCCTTGGGATTAGTCGGCTCACATTGTCGTGTCGGAAACACGGGTAACCCAATTTTTTTTTATCATAGGAAATCATGTTTGGCTTATGCATCATTCTAAAGAAACAACTATATTCTACGTTTTCTATGTCATGTTTATGTTTCTAAAAGCCTAAATTTATTTAGGTAAAACATGTTATATTGTTTTGAGAAGTATTTTCAGTTTTGTTTTAATATGGTTTAAATAGGAAGCAAAGGCCAAAGCAGGTTGTTTGGCACATTCGTTAGGGAGATGCTATCCAAGCTGTTGCGACCTTGAGTGATAGGAGTTACTCTGATCCCCTATTTAAGGTAGGTAGTTGTTATCGCTTGCCCAATTATATATGTGAAAGTGGCAAGACCTTCATGATCACTGCCCCACATAACACATGTATAAAATTTAGAAGAGCAGTGAAGTTTCAAGAGATACCAGATGATGGTTTTGTCATCTATTTCTTCAGGTCCATTAAATATGCTCAATTGTCTAATAGACTTGATTACAATGAGATACTGACAGGCATCTACGATTACTATGGCTATTGTTTGCCTAGGAGATGTTGCCTACTGAAAGGTACATCTTGCTGCGCTGACCACTAAAGGTGAGTAACTCTAATTTTACAACCCTAAAAGTCATAAACTTATATGTAACTAATGTTGGTTTCGATTAAATGTAACAGAGCAAGAGAAATCCAGTGGAAGTTAATGCAATCAAGAGGATTCTTGCGACAATAACCAAGTTGAAAAGGAGTGGAATTGCTTGAAAGCTGAGATGCCTGAAATGGGAAATAACTCTTTTGGGTCTTCACTTGGGGGTCATACATTCCTATATCCAAAGATAAATCAGACTGGTCAAGGTATTTTATTTTCTTATGTTTTTAATGTTTATGTATTGTTTTGGAGGTTATTAATCTAAAGAATAAAAATGATATACAGGTTTGTGTGTAAACAATACCCAAAATAATGTTTATGGTAGTGAACCGGAGCAGTATTTGTATACGGCCAAACTATTTAATAGGTCTTTAACTAAGCATTGCATTCTGGTGGAACAATTTTGTACCTAGAAGTGTCTTTGCAATAAGAGTAAAACAATATGTATTTTCCCATCAGTTTGCAAAACCGATGTAAAATTAAACTTCAAATGCATTCCTTAAGCCACCTAAAGCTTGTCAAATCTCTTGGCACTTTAATTGTGCAAAAATTGCTACTCAATTCTACATTTTTGGAATAATCATACCTATTTTACTATTAATATAATTTACAGCCTTTTAAGTGACATTTAAGTATAAATGAATGTTTTGGCCGAGTCTTTCACAGAAGCAGTTACAACGGGTGATTGATAGAGCGAATATGGTCACGACTGCCAACCTGTGAAAGAATTCGGGTAATAACATTGACGTTTTCACCCATCTTACAGTATAGCTCCACTACCATTTAGCTAATGCGTTTAAGTCACTTACATATCTTTGGGTCCACGATGCATTTTTAATTGATAGCTTGCTTAATGTATTTAGTTTGTACCAATTAACGGTGTTTGGGATTGTTACTTTGCATAATCAGTTGTTGAGTTCGGGTATAGTGAAACTGGATATGATTATATAGGGTCAATCATAGATTCTAGGTGATCGTTAGGAGTAAGAGTATGGATATATGCAACAAAGGTGGTTAGGGTTAATACGCAGATCCCATAAATATAATCAAATTTTGTTGGGAAATGAGTATGAAAATATAGTGATCCAAAATCTACGTTCAGTTACTTAATGAAGGTATATTCAAGCGTCACCATGTTTGTGTTATGGTATTTGCACAAACGCTATACATAATTGTTGATAGGTACGTCCATTTAACTATCTAACAATTTCGTAATGTCATACGAGTTTTGAAAATAAACATTGCTTTCCTTTAAACCTCAGAACGCTTGGCTTCCTTTCACATGACATACTCGAATTATACATATAATAGCGTGTATCAGATAACCAAGAATGAAAATAGAATATCAGTTTTTCTTTTAGTGGTACTTCGCTTTACAAGTTACGTTATTATACTATATATGTGTTTTTCAGACTATTATGTAATTTGAGTTGTTTGGGCAATGTGCAACAGGTTATCGGATGACCTCATACGATGCAGTCACTAAGGTCAAAAGTGGAGCTTCAAGGTTGCACAACGAGTCAAAATGGGTAGGTTTTTTCATCAGTTTCTGTTTGCTAGACTTGAGACATCAATATAACTAAATTTGTGTACCACATTAAACTTTGTTTCCTCTCATATTCGATAACCGTTTATTACTTTTCGTTCTTAACGCATTCACCAACACCATCACAAGTAAAATTGTAACACATGTTTGCCCATCGAAGAAGAGAGAGAAAAGATACAGAGAAAAGAAGCAGCTTCCCAATTGCTCTATGAGAATATTGTAGGCCGATGGATGATATGGTGAGTAAAGTTTTGGAAAGAGGAGAAGTCACTATCACATACAAGATCACCAATAATGGTAACACAACACTTTCTTTAGACTTCATCAAGCAAGGTTTACTATACTTCATATTGTTTCAGTAAGATCCATTTGTTTATTTTTTTTCTTGAAAGTTATATATTATTTGTCAGATTAACTATATACAGTTAATAACATAATCCAATCAAAAAGAATTGCGTAAACATGATCAGTTTAGACCACACCAAAAGTACTAGATTTGGCACTAATCTACCCTCCTATCTAATACTTTCTTATTTGTCGATATGCCTTCTAGGCTATCAGTGATGGACCGATCAGTCTTACAGGCTGGACAGTATGGTAAGATGAGTGTGGGATGAAATCAAAAGCTCTTGCTCGAAAGAAGCCACTATATGTTTAAGAAAGCTTTAAAGAACGGTTTACCTTATTTATCTTCCGTGATGGCCATCTGGAGATACCATGTTGTCTGCAGATCCTTTTTAGCGTAGTAGGACAAACTGCAAAAGTACAAAGTAACAACATAAAAACTCAACTACTACGTATTATCTCTTATATATAACAATATAACATATACAATGGCATTTTCTAATTGATTTGGATTTGGGTTATGTTACATATGATTAAGTAATGGATTAACTCTTTTACATAAGATAATATGCTTTGATACTATATATACATATTACAAGCTATATTGATCGGTGTCAACTTTGTATATTACCTTCCTCACATACTAATGGTAGATGAATTGTTCGATGAAACAGATATCGGGTATTCATTGGTGGTATAAGGATGATACTCATGCTGAGGAGCTAACTTCGGGGTACTACAATTTAAATGATAGAGATGGGTATTGTCCCATAGCACGGATGCTTTCAAGACATTGGTGCTTTCAACTTCACTTGCCTCAAGAGTGCACCTCAAGAGCTTCACCAACAGCTGAATAAGAGTGGACCTCAAGAACTTCAAAGGACTCTGAATAAGATGCTACTGCAAAAAGTGGACCTCAAGAGCTTCACCAACAGCTGAATTATAGATAAATTTGCATTTAAAAATAGATGTAACATATAATTTGGTTGACTTATGATGCTTTATTTCCAAAATTCGGTGTTTAACATTGTGAAAGAGAGGGTTTATATGGCGGTGAAAGCATGAACGATATGATCGTGTTGCTTACAACAAATTCTTCTTAATGTAAGGCCTAATGGCATCAGCAAAAAAGGACCACCAAAACTGAAGATGGAAGCCTTGACTTATCTTCGATTTAGGAGATGAGTTACTTAAAAAGGCTAATTTTAGAATATTCAAAGTATTTGTCATAAAACTTCATGCTGATCAGGTATGTCACCCTCAAAGATACGTTATTTTACGCATAGAGTATGGCCCACAAAGCATTAATTTATAATTTTTTTTTCAGCCACACACCTCTGATCCACGTAACTATACAACAGTAGTCCTATTGGACCAATCAAAACTTGATATTCCGATTGAGGAACTGCTAAAGTTAACGAATTGAAGGACGACAAACAATGCATCTATTGAGATGCAAGTGTACGAGTTATTTGGCAGCTATGTCAGGATCAAATGTCGTATTGTTATCATTGTAAATGAGAAACTCATGTCACTATATCCATATTCAAAATAGATAAATAAGGGTGGATATTATATACCAAGTTCCCGTGGCTTTGTAAATCTATGTATGCAACATGTAATAATATTCTCAAGCTTCAAGCTATTTCATATGAGCATTCTCGACTAATGAAAAAACTCTTTCACCATTAATTCACTAGGTTTGTCACGGAGCCTACAGGTCCGGTCCCTATCCAATTTTTTGCATGTAATACCATATGCAAAAGATTTAGTACAATTAATTAACAAATGTGCCTCCAACTAGAAATTGTAACCAATTCCAAACTTACATGTCCCTTCCTATATCTTTTGGGCCTGAGGCTGCAACTACATAAGCTAATGTCACGACATATTCAAGTTCAAATAATAGAATATATGCGGCCTAACCAAAGTATTCCGTCACCGTTTATCAAGAAACATTAGTACTCCCTACCTCAAGTGTCTTGATCTTAGTAAGAATAAAAACCGATGAGGTTTTCCCAATGTTATATTATAAGACCCGAACATTAAATTCAAATTTTACACTAATTTGATTTTTCGTCCAAAAACCTTGAAAACATCATAGATTACTATTGAACCGTTTAAGAAACTTCCCTGTTTGACCCGTTTCGTATTAGTATATTTGTAAGCTAACCCAGTATAGCAGTTACAATTAAAACATGACCCGCATTAACAAAAAATATGCTATTTGTTATTTAATAAGTAATAATTTCATTTGCATGAAAAAAGAAGGGCTCAAAAGGGGGTTGCAAAGTGTCAATTCGTCTGATTATCCGATGATTGAAAATGGTAGGTCTTCTTCCTCATTTGAAGTGTCGGGTTGGGTAATGTGTCGAGATGGGCTAGGTCTTCTTCCTCATCCGAAAGTGGTAGGTCTTCTTTTCCCGCATGATATAATCTAAGCATATGAAATTAATGTTCTCGAGTTTTAGTATCTCATCCTTGAATTGTGCGTGATGTGCACATATTTCTTTACAGAGTTGTAGATTTCTTTAACCAAGTGGACCTCCTTTATAGCAATCTCACCGACTTGCACTTCATCAACACGCCCAACAATGACAGATTTAGCAAAGTAAGTTGCTTAATCATTACTCCCCAGTAAAGATTATACGCCAACAACGAGATATGTTAAATTTGCTTTTAAAAGTGAGTTTAGTACACTGGCACATGATTCGTATTGTATTCCATTATTGATCCAATCTAATATTGTTTGTCGAACATTTGCATATACGAGTACGTTTGAGCATAAATTGATAGGGAATTATTCGATGCAAATGGAAAAGTACAGTAACGCTGCAAGGGATATTCTGACTCTAAAAGCTTATTGGGAGATGAGTTGAAACAGGCGCGATATTGGCTTAGTATTGTTCCAAATAAACCGCAAACTCCTAACGTGGTGTTCAGAAAGCAAGAAATAAAACAAAATGAACCGTCGGTCTAATCAAAGTTATTATGTTCTCGGACATAAAGCGAAAACATTCATGATGTCTACACATTAATTACTTTTAGTATATATTTGTTCTACTAAATCTAAAAATAAAACCACAAGCCACACATCAAGGTCGAAAAGTTCCACCTTAGTTGCACTCCTTCTTCTGATTACCCTCTTTCTTCGCTATAGCAAATTATGTCAACGATAATTACAAGACATGCCGCCCATTGGTGACTTCACCACTAGTATATATATATATATATATATATATATATATATATATATATATATATATATATATATATATATATATATATATATATATATATATATATAGTTTTGGCCGTACAATAGCAACGTACTTTTTCAAATGTACCGATCTAGTACGCATACTATTTTTGTTCCACTTAATGTAACGGACTTTCAACTTTTGTTCCATTCTACCCATAAGATGACCGCTACGGAAAAAGTTTGAAACCCGCTATGCATCATACGTGACATTTTTATTAAGGGTTTTGGTCAGACAATAGCAACGCACTTTTCAAATGTGCCGATCTAAATGCAGCGTACTATTTTTCCCACTTAATATAACGTACTTTCATTTTCACCGTTTCGTCCGTTTTGCCCGTTTTAAATACTTTATGCACATTTCACATGTTTTGCATGTTTTCATCCGTTCTCACACGTTTTGTTCGTTTACATTTTCATTCGTTTTACATGTTTCGCCTTTTTGCACATTTCGTCCATTTTGCATGTTTTCATCCGTTTTGCATGTTTTGCGTTTCGTTCTTTTCGCCCGTTTTAAATACATTATCGCATACGTTTTGAGCGTTTTTCTGTTTTGCATGTTTTAGCACATTTTCATCTGTTTTCGCATGCGTTTGAACGTTTTCGCACGTTATCGTCCAATTTTGCGTTTTCGTCCGATTTTGCCCGTTTTAGCCCGTTTATACACGTTTTTGCTCGTTTTTACGCATTTTTATTTGTTTTTACATGTTTTCGCCTGTTTTTGCATATTTTTCCGTTTGTGGAAAAACATGCGAAAATGTGCAAAAACGGATGAAAACGGACGAAAACATGCAAAAAATAGACAAAAGCGTGTAAAACGGACGGCATGAAAAATGGATGAAAGCGTGCAAACGCTTAAAACGTCGCGAAATGCATTTAAAACATGCTAAACATACAAAATAGGCGAAAACGGACGAAAATATGCAAAAATAGCCTAAAATGTGCAAAGGCGGCGAAATGTGTAAAACATGCAAAAGCGGACAAAACGCAAAAATGTGTAAAACGCATGCGATAACGTGCAAAAGCGTTAAAATGTGCAAAAGCAGGTGAAAACATGTAAAATGAATGAAAATGCGTAAAACAAACAAAAGCGTGTAAGAACGGATGAAATCATGCAAAAGCGTGTGAAAATGTGAAAAAAGCAGCGGACAAAAACGGATGAAACATGCAAAACGAGCCAAAGCGTTCAAAACATGCAAAAGGGCAGCACGGCGTGCAAAAACGGATGAAAATATGTGATAACGTGCGAAAACGTGCAAAAACATGTAAAAACGGACAAAAAAGTGCGAAAATGGGCAAAATAAAAATTTGGTGCCGGTTAAACAAGTTTGGTGGGGTAGATTGGAACAAAAAATGAAAGTACGTTACATTAAGTGGGACAAAAAATAATACGCACACTAGATCGGTACATTTGAAAAAGTACGCTGCTATTGTACAGCCAAAACCCTATATATTAAGGGCATCCACTATGGTTGTTCTTGAAAAGGTTTATAAAATGATGAAGAGGTTTAAGAACTCATAAACCATAGTGAGCATCTATTTCAAGCTTATGTGTCATGAAGAGGTCTAAAATATTGAACCTTTTTATAATTTAATGCATTTGATTATGTGTGATGTTTATATCACTTGAAAAGGTTTATAACATAGGTGGAATAGGTTTATAAAACAAAAAGGTTTATAATTTAATGTCATAACACAAATATAAACCTTTTAAAAGGTTTATCATAGTGGATGGCCTAATGATGATAGCTGTATCTGTTTTAATAATGGATTGCTAATGTTAAGATAAGGCAAATAAAACGAGCAAAAATAAGATCCGTTTGAAGAACAATGAGTTGAGCTAGTTGGCTCATAACACCTTGCTTGGCATCGGAGTCGTTGCAACATTCTCGTGCTGAGGATCCTCATGGTTTTAGAAAACGAGTGTCACGAAGATTTTCTAATTTATTGTTCATATTTTTTTGGTTGTCTTAAATTAATTGTTTGTTTTAAAAAGTAGATAAGGATATAGATTAAGCTTAACATATTAACCTCATTTGAGGTTATTATTACAAACTTTATAAAAGTTATAAATTAATTGGTTAAAGGCAAAATTGTCTTTTGCGCAAAAAGTAATAAAAAGAAAGCTGTAATAATGATGTTTCTTAAGTTATGTAATTTTTGTTTATAAAAAATTATTTTATAACAGATAATATTTAATAAAAAAAAGCGAGTGGCAGTAAGCAACAAAGGGATGTACAAATTTAAGATGTAACATCCGCTTAAAAATCGCCCCGATGAGGAGGGTCAATCCTTTCCATTTTTCCCGTCACGTCGCCTTTCTCTCCAATGACCTTGGCGATTGGATGCCCGATGAAGGCGACCTACACTACAAAAACATACCCACAAAAATACCTTTTATATTTAATAAATACACAAAACCAAGCGATTATCGATCGGCATCACGACCAAGTTTTGTAAAAAGTCACCCACGATCGATTCCCCACAACAAGGGAGATCGATTGGGAATTGATCCTCAAAGTCGATCTTATGCTCTACTGGGGGCACCCTAAAGCCATTGAAAGAATTTATGATGATGTAACGTTAAAATGATAATGGTCGTGAGCAATAGATGCACCGATCACAACGGATAATCTTACTGTACACACTATGAAGTGGTAATATTTTATTTATTTTGGCAATACAATAGATAATTTATGTTTTTAGTTTTAAATGTAATTAGTATTTGTCTACATAAGGTATGTAAATCGGTTTAGAGATGAGATAGAGAAGATTTTTTTTTGTTTGGTTTTTCGTGTTAAACGGTAAGGACCCGATGAGATTGATAAACATCAAGAAGCTCGGGTAACACTTAAATAAGAACCATGTTGCACTGTTGTGATGCAGTATTTGCACAAGTGTGTGAAAAACTTGTGTGATGGTGTGTGTTACTCTCCTTATATATATAGGCTTGTAGAGTTTAGAGATAAACAGTGACAAACCGTATTTTCAGGTCATTATTCAACTTTAAAATGTTACTATTCATTTCACGAAAAAGTTACTATTCATTATCGTAGATTTACTATTCATCATTTTCCGAAAAAATTAATTTTTCAAGTATTATTTATGCGTAACTTTAAGAATTAAATCGCTTAATAAAAAAACATCATTGTGTGCACAACCAATAGACTAGAGTTAGTCTACATATTTTCAGTAACATCATTTTCAATTTAGGTCTTACCTGTTTTACATTTTTTTTTATTTAATTATATTTATTAAATAAATAAACGCTTTTACACTATTTTTATGCATGAACAATATACCCGATATTTTCAACAGTAGTTCCAATATATTTTTACACTCAATACAGTGTCACAAAAATTCAAGTATTATTTTACTATGTATTTTTAATTAATTTCTTATATATTTTTAAAAATATATAATTACAATAATTTAAGTAATTACGAAATAATTTTTATGACTTCATTACACTCTATTTTGTTCCCCTAAAATTTATTACTAGCTAACTCAATACTTAAATAATAATATCTAATTTATTCTATTCTTAATAATAGCTATTTTTAAACAAGAAAACATAAATATTAATGGCACCTTACCTCCCATTCCATTTTCTTTATTTTTTCAGCCAAAACCCATGCCCCCTCCTCTCTTTAGATTTGATTTGACAAAAATCTACTAACTATGTTCTATTACATTACATATATAATAAAATTTAATATTTTGCTATATATATACAAGATCACTAACACTTCATTTTTACACTTAAAAGAAAACACAAAACACTCTCATCTTATTCATAGTTCTCGACCCAAAGAAGAAAAAGGAGAAGAAGATCCAATTTTATTAGTTTCAAGCATATTTCGATAGTTTACGGGTTATGTATAAGTTATATATCGTTTTGGATGAATCATTGGGGGTATATTGTTCATAATCTTTCCAAAAATCTATCAGTATCAAGTAAGTATAAAATAAATTTTATACCTTTCATTATGTATTTTATGCATTTATTAAGTTTAAATCTTCATTTAAACTCATTTAATCACATATATCACCTATATGAATGTTTGTGAATTTTTATGATAAAATCAAGTAAATATATGTTTTACAAAACTATTAGATGAGAAAAATGTGTATAAACAAGCCTTAGATCATTTTTGTTTGATTTATAAAACTATTGTTATATATGTGTTAATATAGATCAATAATTATTTTGCACATTTATTGGTCATTTTCTCAAGATTTACATTTTTGTTATATTACTATGATTATTGTGAGACTATAAAAATTATGAAAGAAATTGATGGAAGAGATTAGGATAATTTTGGAGTTATTGAAGGGTTTTAGTATAGAAAAATGGATTATTGAAAAATATACGCGAAAGTGCTGCCCAAATTTTTAATTTTCTGAAAATCAAGTTATTTTTACAATATTTAGTTAAAGAAATGGAAAATGGATTTTATAAAGATAACGAGATTGTTTGAATGGTTAAAAATGGATTTATAACGAATGAGATACGAGTTTTCTAAATATATTAGTGATAACTATTTTCAGAAAAATAAATAGTTTGTTGTCCGGATTTTCATCATGGCAAAACCAAGCTTTAAAAGAACAATCGAGTCCCCGAGACCTTAAAATGTGTTAGTGTACTTAAATGCCTTCGCGGGGATAGTTAGAACTTTGAAAATGGAGTTAAGACGAATAAGTTATGACACACCGAAATTCTGGACGAAAAGTATATAAAAACACTATTCATATCTTTTTATCGAAAGCAGTCGAAAAACTTAAAAGTGACTAACTAAATGAAGTAGCATTTTATGTATATATTTTGGTCGAGTCAGAAACTTTTCAAAATATATATTACCGAAACATTCATATCGTAGTTACGTTACATACTTGCTAAAATTACAAAACAATATTATATTTTTGACTATTGCTAAGAAATAACGAAGTGACGTTATTTTTATAACTAAACTTGCAAACAAACATGTACGGGTGATATAACTTTTATAAATTGCATAGACGACATCATTTCACGACCTAAATAACATCATTTATATTAGGTTGCAGTTAGATTTCGAGCCTCATTTCAGTGCACCCATTTTGCTTGTATTATATCAGTTGTTCCAGATGAGTTTCATAACCCCATTTTTCAATTGATTATTTCATTTCCAAACTCTCGGAGTGAGAATACATGCACATCTGTTTATGCGGGTCCAAGTATCAAATTAGTTACATTTCTTAAGTTACCTCATTGCTATATTAAAGTCCCCTTTCAGATCATGAACCGTTAATTAATAGTAAGTGAGAATGTAGTGAATAGATCTATTGAGGGTGACTCCTCCATCCGGGTTGGTATTACCAACTGGTCAAATGGATGCATAACATTTGAATCATATTGAGAGTGTCTGGCAAAACACTCGGTGGGGCATTCAGAATTAGTCTAGCTTCGGGGTCATGAGCTTAGAGCAATTGTATTATTTTTATGTGACATTCTTGTCATTTATTTTCTATACTTGTGGTGACCGTATTCATAATTATCATTTACTTAAACCTATGATCTCACCAACATTGTTGTTGACCGTTTTAGCATGTATTTTCTCAGGTAATTAGAGTAAGATTATCATAGCATGCATGGAGTCATATCATAGTGTTAGGTTCCCATATTTGTAACACAAGCATCAATAGAAGAAATAGAAGAGAAGTGATCGGATGAACAAACACACACACACACGTATGAAATATATGAAGAGTTATGCGTAGAGTGAATGAGTGAATTGAACAACCAACCCTCAGTGAGGGTTTACAAGGATTATTTATAGGAAGGAACTAGGGCAACATGCAAGTTCCATTCCTTTCCTTTATGGGCTTGGGCCAAGGCTCATGGGCTTTCTACATAAGCCTTGGCATGATTACTAACATAAAAGCCATATTAAGCTAACTATTACATATTAATTACTAACACTTGAAATCTAGTTTAGGAGTGATTCCAACAATCTCCCCTAAGTGTTAGTGATTGATGATATAAACGTTGTAGGTCTTGATGTAATAGTAGCTTTGGCGTCTTGACATTCTTCTTTCTTGTGAGAAGAAGTGCCTTGATTCGAACAATCTCCCGGTGTAGAAATTGTTTCCTTTGAAAAGTTACGCTTTGGCGTCATCATTTTCTTTGTTCTTTGATCTTTGTTCTTTGTGATGGTAGTGATAGTATGTTGTTGTTATGCGCATCAGTGCGCTTTGTTGCTCCGGTGTCTCCACGTCTTTCTCCAACATGCTCACACGCTCTTTAACGTTGGATTTCGATCTTGATGTAGTTCTCTTAGTCTTTAAACTTTGTAGATTCTTTGACTTGATGAAGAATCATTACGACTTTGTGTTGCCTTTTGAGAGAACTTCCATTAGTGATGTTGTTGGTATGAGCATGTGGAGAATCTGCACGATCGATCCGCTCGAGCTTCCATAAGAAGAAAACATAAAAATGGGTTAGTGATAAGCGGTTCCGGCACTTACAAGTTTGAACTTGAGAGTGTTAACAACATAGTGTGAAAACACAACTCTAATTCTCACAAAGGCATTCTGAGCTGGAGTCCCACAAGTGAGATAACGCGATGTGCAGAAGTACACCTCTGATTCGGATGAGTCGTTGAGGTACACGAAGCATCACCTCACGTTGTAGACCGTTTGAGACACACTAAGCGTAATCCGGGGAGTTACAAGTGACTGCTTTGTCGGGGTTTTTGATGTTGACCACAGCGGGAGTTTCCATTCAATCACGAGGATCACAATTGTGAACCTCTCATAAATGTTCTCGACAGTTGCTAAGATCATGAAGGACACGATAATGTATCACTTGCGTTCTTATTGTTGAGCGACAAGTGATAAAATGTCAAGTGTACCTAAGAGATCTTTTGATGAATCTCGTGGCTCTAGACTCAATAGTGCGCTTTGGTTTTCTGGCGGAGACTAGGAGAGGTCTCCTTCTTCAATACCGGCAATCTCTAAGAAAGCCGATAGTTTACGTAGGGTTCCTGTGAGAATGAAACAAGCTTACATTGAGAGAAACTTGAGTGGCTAAGAAGGTTTAGTGCATGCGTCCTTTGGGTCCATGACGACTTTGATCTTCAATACCGGTGTCATCAAGTGACAACCGGTAGCATATGAATTGAACCCGGTATGCGCCTAAGTTGAATAATCTGGAGGGCTATTTCTTTTCACCCTTTTCTTTACTTTTCTTTTAATTCTTCAACTCCTTCTTTCTCCGATTCTCATTTTCTCCTTTTTATAATCATACCTAAGGACTTCTAATTCTATCTATTGGTGGTGTCCTTGGGTAGATCCCTCCGGCTCTGGCGGATCATAGGACAGTTATTCCTAACCTTAGTCACCTTATAACTCCATGACTAACCTATGTTGCCATAAAACCATTTTCTTGAAAATCTCTCAAAGTGTTTATGAATAAAAACATTTTGAACCACTTGAGAGTTTAAGATTTTATAAATACTCCCCTCCACACGTGCTTAAGTGTTTTGTGAAAATTTGCATGGTGAGAGAAAGCGCGCACTTTTGAATTGATCAACTCAAGATAGACAATCCCCATGAGACACGGTTATGTTGCATAGTTAAAGAGTTACATTGTCGACTTTTAGGTGACAACTAGCTCTAATAACTACCTTGAAGGTGTGGACAAACCTCGAAGGTTGTCAAACCCGTCAAAGTTCATGTCTACCAAGAGTTTCTCGAATGGTACATTCTACTCGGACAAGTCCTTTGCGAGACACGTTTACATCACTAGCGAACTAGCTTGAAATTATTACCCGTCCCGGACAAGTCTTTTCGAGTTACTAACATTTAAGATCTCGTCAATTCATTGGTTAAGTCTGTAGCACAAAGATTCATTTGCAATTTCACAACATATTTCTTATCACATAATTTTTCTCCCCCTCAAAAATGGCATATAAATGTTATTTTTGATGAAATTTTGATATCGAATATGACCATTTCGAGTTTTGTGGGAAGATTACCACGAAGAACAATTTGTGAACAAAGTTTTTAATCAAATACTCCCCCTCAACAAGTGATATTAACTTTTGAGGTTTTGAAAATCATAAGGGGAAGTACTTGTTCTTTTGAGCAAAACTTTGAAAATGAAAGTTTTGATAAGTTTTACTCAAAAGTAAAAGCTTTCGCTCCTTTTATAAGGATTGTGGCAGAAGCGTACCACGGGGTCCTTTCATTACAAGTACGGGTTGTACAACTGTATGTGTGCACAAGCCATTGTCATTAAAAAATCACACATCCAAATCAATATTGAAAATGAAACAGTTCAAGGGTACCGGGAGATTCGGTAGTCCGGCAATAACTCGAGGAATGCGAGCGGGCGTTGATAGCTGTGAGAGAAATCTGGGGCGACCACCTCTGAAGCTCTCCAAAGTTACAGGCGGTCCCTTCATACAACCTTTCATCGATCCGGTGATGATTTTCTTCACATCCGTTTCTCCTCGAATTCCATCGCTTTGGTGACCCAATGCCTTGTTGTATCTCCTTCAACCTATAAGCTAAGCCATCCACGACTTTCTTGATGTGTGATCTCCAAACTTATGAAGCTCTTTACGCCATCAAGCGATTGCGATGTAGTTCACTACGGTGAACTACTCCAAATGGTTTCTTGATGAGAGTGTATTGAGGAAGATGGTTGATGTCGGGAAGGTCTAGGCGAGGTTTGGTGAGGTTGACACGTGTCGATCGATTCAGCGGCAAGTTGCAAGTCTTCTACACGTTCTGGATCACTATGCTTCGATGAAGATGAGCAAGGACTTGATGTATTCACGTTGGATTTACGTCGAGAATTGTCTCATTCTTCCTGTACCTTGGCAAGATCTGGATCTTCAATGTCGTTGAGAGACAAATTACGAAAGTCCGCTTCACGAAATCATAGTCCTCTTCGTCTTGTCTTTTGACCACGATTTTCTTGAGAAAAGTGTAGTCCCATTTAGGCGAGAGAGCTACATGCTTAACAACAACGATCCCTTTATCACTATACACTTCATGTTTAGACTTTTGAACTGGCGACTTTTGTAGTAGATTCTTGACGTTCGGGCCAATGGTGAATCCATACATTGCATCAATGTCATACTTGTTCCATGTTGTTGGCAAACATGTGAGTAGCCTTTTCCTCGATGGCTATGCGGTTGGAGTATATGGCTGCAGGGAGCGGAAGTGTAAGTGATGTAGCGTATTTCTTTGACACATCGCTACCGTGTAGAAGAAATTCGGTCATTGTTGAAGAAGTAGCGGAATGGAATCTTTGGTTGATCTGGTTGTGTCGTTGGTAGAGGTCTTGGTCCGATCGGTGTAGTATGGAGCCTTGTCTTTTCGGTGAAGTCAATGTTAGCTTGAGGTTGAGCCAATCGATGTTGTTAGACATGGCTCGTGCTATGTTTTCAAGATGATATTCAACTTCAATAGCACTTTCGAGTTGTCTTTGAGCGGTTGAAAAGCTTCATTCTTGATGCGTTTAACTCGACTTGGTCATCTTCTTCACGAAACTTTTCTTGAAGTAACTTAGCATGCTCCAATGTTCGACCTTCTACCATATCTTGACCTTGGTGGGGAGGGAGTAGCATCAACAAGTGTAGAAAACCGGTCATATTCGGTGTCATCTTCGTCTAGCCATGAGACGACATCGACTTAGTCGTCTTCTTCTTCTTCTTTGGCCTAGATGAGGATCTTGGTTTCTTTCTTTGTGTCGGGAGAGGTGGGTTGTTGTTGGGGCTCGGGGACTTCCTCATCGTCACCACCGGTGTATTCGAAATGATCACGGTTTTCTCATGCAGGGTGGTAACTCGAGTCACGAGGTTTGTCGTGAGAAGGCGTGGAGGATCGTCTTTGTGTTGGAGTCCTTTGGGGTGGTGGTGGCATGGAGGAGGTTCACGAGACTTCTTTGGACGTTTAGGCTCCTTATCCTTATCCTTATCCTTATCGTCATCGTCTCTTGGGCGCTTAGGCCTTCGACTTCTACTCGCATCTTTGTTTTGAGTTGGTATTCGGCAATGCGTCAAACAGTTTACCTTCGTCGAAGTAAATGTTGCGATCGTTTGACATTTGTATTACCGACTTGAAACCAATTCGACATCGGAGAACACTATAGGATCGATTGGGTTGATTATTACGGTTATAGGTGTTGATCTTATAGTTTGCTTGGCCAATTGCATGAGATTCGGATAGAGTTATCATTGAACATCTCTCTTGTCACTCCGAGGAACAATGTCGAGAAGGAACTTGTGAGTATATCCCTTAATCATCTCGTTCATTTCCCTTGGAGATCACGTTTCATGAACTTGGACATACTCCCTTTCACTTGACATCTTGTCTATCTCGTCATGTAGAAGATTGATCTTGTCGACTAGTTGATTCAACTTTTTGTTGGTCACGTCTTTCTTCGACACCTTGTGACTTTGACAATCTTGGTTTTAGCAGGGATATCCAAGAGTCGGTTGGTTTCTTCACGATTTAGATGTGGATCTGGTTGTGCCTTTGGATGGTGGAGGTGAAGAGTGAGAAGGCGAGTCGATGATGAGGAGACGTGAGGTGGCTCGGGGTCCTTAGGTGGCTCGAAGTTTCCTCCTTGGGCGTCGGGGACTATCTAGAAGAAAATTATCATAATCAACTATCTTCATCATTTCTTGACTTAGCCGTTTCATCGACCTTAGTATCTTCACGGAGTTTTCTCGGACTTTTCCATATCGGTTCCTCAAATTCATAGTTGATGGAATCCTCAATTGCCTTTGTTGTTGTTCGTGGGTGGTGGTACGGTTCCTTATCGGGTTGATTAACGCATCGAGCTGGTGTAGATTGTGTTCCACCACTTGACCCTCCGGGGCCACGAGTTTGATCGATCTGAATTCATCGGCAAGATGTTTGAGTCGAGGTTCTTCAACTTCTTTTGATAGTCTCTTTCTTCATCAAATGGTTCTTCTTGAGCTTTCCTTATCATGCTCAAGCACTTTGGAGTTTTCCCTTTACCTTTATCGACTTTTGGGTGGGAGGTTTTGCTCTTGTTTGAGTGTCATCGATTGGAGTTTGAGTAGATGACCTCTTCGTCGATTCGGTTTCCTCGAGCTTTCATCCATTAGCTTTTGTTGCGGTTCGGGCTTGGGAATAGGAATGGCTTCCTTAGATGGAATTTTCCTTTTGAGTATGTGACCTCTTGGGAAACTTTCTCGACTCTCGATGCTTGTAACACTTCTGCCTTTTCTCTGGTTTTCCTAGTAGGTGTACGGAGGACTTTTCATCAAGAAAACCTACTTTGCCTTCATCAACTGCTACGGATATCTTTTGTATGAATACAATTGTTTGATGTCATCGATGAAGAAGATGATCGCGCAACACTTGCACCTTGTTTCTTTGTTGTTGAGTCCTTAAATCGGCGGTGAGTGTGGGCTCATACAACATGGAGTGTTGATTTGGGTCATTGAGTCTCGAGGAATATCGAGATTATACCACAGAGCTCTTTGGATCAACAGTTTGGTGTATCGATATCACGGGATTTTGGTGCCAAGCTTTTTAAGGTAAGTCATCATGTCGTCCCATATCGAGCTTCAACTTCAATGTGTTTCATGTTGACCAAAGCCCAAAATATTTGTAGTTCCATGAGCTTGGGATGCTCATGACCACTATCACGTCGAAGCGGTTTTGCAATCATAATGTAGAGGGTTCTCCATGGTGGGGAATGTTCTTGAGATCAACGGATGAGTGCTTTGTGATTACCCCTTAGCTTCATCATAGCCGATGTCGACCATGAACTGGAGAACGACCTCTTGATTGGAGTGGCATTGTATTGATGGGTTCGATGGCGGGAACAAGAAGAATAGCCCTCAAATCTGCTGGTGTGATGGTGACTTGTTTGTTGTTGGCGTCACCGTCACAACATTTTGACCTTTGATCTTTTGCATTGTATGCGAAAATGGTGAATGTAGATCTCGATGCGATGTAGCGAGTTAGTGAGCATGTTACGATAGGGGTGAGTCTTGAATATCCACTGCAATCTGACATGAAGACTCGAGAACAATAGAAGCTATCAAAATCAACTTTGAGGTTATTCTTTCCGATCTTCATTGGATAACCATGAGGAAGATATCTTCAATAGTGAGAACGTTTGGTGCTTCCACATTTTGCATTTGGCGTCCATGTCGTGATCGAAAGATATTTAGCCAAAAGAACCAACATATCGAAAGACATTACGTTAGTCAACAGTTGATTTTATTGTCTATTTATTGAATGTGATATGTCGATGATTATTCTGAGTCCAATGTCACTTGTTAGTCCAATAGTCCAAAGGCGTCGTGATAAGTTTAGTGAGTTGATTAACTTTGAGTTTTAAAGTCTAAGTTTTCACTTATTTTCACAACTTATTAAACATTTAAGCTTATTAGTGACATTTTGGTTTCGTGGCGTTATGATTTATTTATTTACAAGTTTGCAGCGTAACAATTCATAATTTTGGTTAAAACTAGGCTTAGGCGTAGATTTTGCAAGCTTATGCGTAAGCAGGGGTGGTTATCGGCGTAAGCATAAGCTTATCGTGGGTTCTTGACTTCGGCGTAAGAAATATTACAGCGTGGGAAAAGAGGGCCTTAGGCGTAAAGCTTACAGCGTGGCGTATATGGAACCTTACGCGTAAGGCTTACTCGTGAAGTGAACCTTATGCGTGGGGTTCTTGTTTACGCATATCCTTCACGGGATCGCGTAGTCCCCATTGTAGAACCTTACGGCGTAAAGGTTACGCGTAAGATTTCTCTTCGCGCATAACATTCTCGCGTAAGGTGATCCTTATCGTAGATGTTCAAGTAACCTTGATTACGAATTTTCACGCGTAGAAACACGAAATAAATTCATCATAACACCAATATTAACACATACATTCAATCCTTTTCGGTTCTAAACATGAATACACAATCAAGCGATTATGCGTAGAAATCATTCTGCGTAAAACTTTAAACCCTAAAGTTCAATTTCTACGAGTAAGAGTTCTAGCCATAGGAATTACACCAAACTTTTTACGGGATGTCTAAGAAGCCTAATGAGTTGTTTTATGCAAGTTTTAACATCAAAACCTAAGTGGATCAAAAATACCCAAATTCTATGAACATAAACCCTAATTTTCAATTTTAACATAATTGGTGTTTACGGGTAAGTTCTAAGCCTAGATATGATCAATTCAACATGTAAACAACATCAAACAACTATCTTTTAACCGAAACATTCACATTTGAAAACACCCAAAATCACGCATAAACCCTAATTTTCAAAATCAATCAATTCGTGTTTACGGGTGAGTATTAATGATAAAAATGGTATCATTGTGATTATACAAGCGTTTTGACACTACCATTTTAACCACAAACACTCAAACTTGATTATGTGTTCATACGCTTATCGTAGAACACAAAATCATCTCTAGGTTAAAATCTAACCGTTGGTTTTCAAAGCGATTCAAAACCCATGTTTAGATGATTACAAAGAACGTTTAACCACTTACAAATTGATGATCAAAACACGGTTTGAAGATTGATTTTTAGGCGTAGGATTTGGTAGTTGTGAAATAAATGTGATGAGTTAATGTGTTTAGGTGGAGTATTTTGTTAAAAATACTTTGAGCTTTTGACACATTTAGTCCCTCCACCTTAACCATTTACATCCAATGCCCATAACTTCCATTTTGGTTACCAAGCGAATGATATTTGGAAAGAAACTTGACGACACTCCCCTCGACTTAAGAAATAATGAAATTTTATAAATTTGAGTCGAGGTGTCGATAAACCAAATGTGACCACCATTATTAAAGAAACAAGCGGGATGAGGTAACATGCAAGTACAAGGTTTTATGAAACCGAAAAATATTTGCTTTCTCCCCTCAACACTTGATCGAAAAAATCTTGAATTTTGAAAGATTAGAGTGTTGACGGAAGATTTGTACTTGCCATGTTAAAAGAAATATAGATAGAAGAATATTTTTGTTGTTTTATCAGTTTTATAATTTTGTATTTTGTTTTGAAAATATTTACAAAAGAGGTTTTGGTGTTTGGTTGGTTTTAAGAATGTTTTAAAAGTTCATCCGGTTCCTCTGAGTCAAACACCGCATACCAATCCGGTGGACCAACTCATTAAACCTAGCGGGGAGCTAAGGCTTTGGTGAGAAGATCGCGATTGGTATTCGATACCCATAAAGTATAATTCAACGGTACCCTTTCCACGTGCTCCTTGATGAAATGATATCGAAGATCGATGTGCTTTGATTTGAATGTTGAGCGAGTTGCGAGATCGCAATAGCACTCCGATTGTCGCGATACATCGGGATTACATCAAATACGTAACCATAGTCTTTGAGTTGTGTTCTCATCCAAATGACTTGAGCACAACACGCCGACATGGCTACATATTACGCTTGGTTGAGGACGATGATGTACAATCCTGCTTCTTGATTGCCATGACACGGTTTATCACCAAGAAATTGTAATGCTCTGAAGTACTTTTCGTGAATCTAAGCATCTGCGTGATCGGCGTCGAAAAAGCTATTAGTTCAAAACCGAATCCTTGGATACGGATCCCAAGTTAATGGTTCCCTTGATGTATCGGAGGATTCTTTTAGCCTCGGAGAGGTGGGTTTCGATTGGTCTCGACGATAGCGGGAGCAAAGATATCTGGCAAAAACAATATCGGGCACTGCTAGGTGTTAGATACATGAGAGACCCAATGATACTACGGTATTTGGTAGGGTCCACCAATTTCCCATGTAAATCGGCGTCTAGTTTCTTGGTATGAGCCATTGGTGTGGCATAGGTGTCACGATTTTGCATTCAAATTTGTTTAAAAGTTCAAGGGCATATTTGGGTGACTCAAGAAAATACCACGGGGTGATTGATGAACTTGCGGTCCTAGAAAGAATGTAAGTTCACCCATCATGGACATTTCAAAATGTTTTGTCATTAGTTTTGCAAAAGCGATTGAGTACTTTTAAATGTGTTGACCCAAAATGATGTCATCCACATAAATTTGAACGATTAAGATGTGTGCCCGTGATATTGTATGAAAAGAGTTGGGTCGACCGAACCTTTGGTGAAATTATTGGCAATGAGGAAGGATGATAACTTATCGTACCACGCTTGGAGCTTGTTTGAGTCCGTCTGAGCTTTGTTCGGTTTGTAGACATGGTTCGGGAACTCGGGATCAACGAATCCTTACGGGTGGTGACATAAACCGTTTCTTCGGTTGACCATTCGAGCGCGTTTTGGCGTCCATCGAAAGACCGTTATATTCATATGAGCATGACGCGAGAAATATCCGAGCGACCTCAAGGCGAGCAGCGGGCGAATGATTCTTCAAAGTCAATACCTCTTCACATCTATAACCCTTAGCCACGGGCGTGACTTGTTTACGATTCGTTCCTTGACATCAATTTGTTTTCCAAATCCATTTGAGACCAATGGCGTAGACCCTGTTGGTCTTTCAACCAGTTCCATACTTCAAGGCGTTTAAAGCGATTGAGTTCTTCTTGCATGGATTCAATCCGGTTGTCTTTGGTCATTGCGTCTTTAATGTTTTAGGTTGATTTAGCGGACGGTGAGTGCATAAATGCAATGTTCACCATCGTGTGAAGGCGTTGTCTCGTTCTGTTGGTTGATTCGGGTTACCAATAATATTCTCAAGAGGATGGTCTTTTGTCCAACGATGTGTAGAGGGTTGATGTTGGTATACATTGTGCGATTTTGAGGATTCAAATGGCTTGTAGATGATTCCGCAACATCGGTGCGGCGATTTCATTAGCAAGCGGGTTAAAGAACGCATTTGGATCAAAATCTGCGGTGGGGTACTTCATTGTTTAGAACATCATCGGTGGTTCGGCGTCGTTGGATGCGGTTTGTTCAAGCTGTTGTTGTAGAGTCAGCGGTGGTGCTTCTTCAACGATGGTTGTTGTAGCGTGTATCGGTATTGGAATATGATCGGGTTGAGCGGTGAAACATTGGATACACACAGAGCACGTTCATCAATATCATCACTAAGCGAGAGGAGCAAATAGCTTTTCCATTTGTTGTGAGTAAGTGGGGGCTTGGTTCGGTGATGATGGGGTTTGAGGAAGTTTAAGCGGTTGTGACGGGTTCCAAGTTGTTATGCTCGAAGCCATTTACGTAAGCTCATCGAAATTTGCATGAATCGTTTCCATAACTTTGCTTTGTCTGACGATTCGGATCCGGTAACCTTTAGAATTCTCACAATATCCAATAAAGACTCAATGTCGACTTTGGCTTTGAGCTTTCCAAAGTCATCACGATCATTATTTGGGTAGCAAAGGGATCCAAATACATGAAAGTGTTTGAGATTCGGTTTTCTGTTGTGGATAAGCTCAAAAGGTGTTTTGTTGTGGCGTTTAGTAATCATTGAGCGATTTTGAGTGTAGCATGCGGTTGATCGACTTGACCCACAAGTGTCTGGAAGTTTAGCATTGATTAACATTGTTCTTGCGACTTCCACTAACGTGCGGTTTCGTCTTTCAACAACTCCGTTTTGTTACGGTGTGCGTGCAATAGATGTTTGATGCTCAATTCCACTTTCTCATAAAATTCTCGAAGAGTTTGATTCACAAATTCGGTTCCTTTATGCATTACGATTTGTCGGATGTGTTCGGGTGAACTTGAATTTTCGTGAGAAGGTGATGATCATCTGTGGAGCTTGATCTTTACTTGAAGAAAGTAGACCCAAGTCCATCTTGAGTAGTCATCGACAATTACCAAGATGTAGCGTTTGCCATTAATCGTTTGCACGCGCGCGGGCCACACAAATCCATGTGAAGAAGATGAAGCACATCTTTGAGGTTGTGTTCCACCTTTGAAGGAAAATGAGCACGAGTGCTTTTCCCTTGTTCACAAGTGAGCATAGGTGATCTTTAGAATATCGGAATCTCGGGAGACCTTCACAAGTTTGTATCGAGCAAGGTTGGTTATGGTTTGAAAGTTTAAATGTGAGGCGTCGGTGCCATAGCCAAGATTTTGTTGATGTTGCCTTTGAAAGTAGACAAATGGGAGATGAAGCAATCATGTCTTGCATGGAGATAGTGTAGAGACTTGAATTGCGAGTGCGGACATAAGATCGTTTCCTTGTAGATCACGAATGAAACAAGTTTTCTCCCGAAAAGCAACTTCCAAATCTCCATCACGAAATTGACCTCTTGAGAAGAGATTGTGACCGAGGCCTTCCACATAATAAACCACTAATTTCGATGTTTCCATTGATGTAATCTCCGTAGCCCATGATAGGCTGCAAGTGATCATTCCGAATCGGCGGTGCCAATGAACTTTGCAATAAAGTTTGATAACAGATTTGAGATTGCTGTCATGTGTCGGGAACATCCGCTATCAACAATCAAAGGATGATCTGTATCACTGCATTACACAGAGGCGACACGGATGGAATAGAAGTAGATGTGGAACCCGAAGAGTTAGAGGTTCGAAGCGATTATAGTAGAAATACACACATCAATGATTTTAGGCATCCATTTAAATCCTAGTGTATTATGTATCCATTTACGCCATCTCCAACTAGTCTTTGCTTTAGTCTTAGTGAATGCACTAGGTGGTACTACATTCCTTGGAGGTGATCTGGAGCTACGGGGACATCAATGCGTTTCTTAGAATCTAAAGAGGCGGTTTACCAAGCACGGACTTAGAAGCATTAGTGGGCCTAGAGGTATTCCGTTTCTTAGGATTCCGTAAGCGAGACAAGATAGCTTTAGCAACACATTTATCATGACAATCGAAAGCATACTTTTCGACATATAACACAAGAAGCTTGGACTTAATATCAAAAGTACTTAAGGTTCAACATTCGTTACATCACTTTTCCATTACATTTGTCGAGCCTAATATCTAAAGTGGGTGCAACTTGGGTCTTATTCAAAGTCCTAGGGTGTTCTTCTACTTGACATTCTTTATTGTTCTTTTCTTAGGTCGCAACTTCCTATTCTTCCTTGTATTGCTCTAGGTGTGAAGTGCGGACGTTGGGAAAAGAGGCAACTATTCTGTTTCGATGAGGGAAGCACATTAGTATCTTGTGGTTTGTCGGTAGGCATTCTAGTGTCACTTTTTCTAAGTGTTACAGGTGCAAGTTTCTTAATGTTGCTAATCTGAACTTGTTCATACTTTCCTAACTTCTCTTTTAACTCAATGATAGTGTGCAACAAATCTTGATTTTCAGAACGAAGATTTCCAGAAAAATTCATGACTTCTTTAGTGTGTGCAAGATAATGATCAAGTTCGTTTGATGCTTCATCACGAGTCTGTTTGAGTAAATCAAATATGACACCATATTCCTTTTTAACTTTTGCAAGTTCTTGTTCATATTTTGAGATTTGACATTTCAAAGACGCGTTTTGATCATCCGGTTGCTCAAATTTTGGATTAAAAGTTTTGGAATGCAAGCTGGTTGATTTTGTTTTGCAAAGCAAGTTCACGATTTTGACAATCTTTTGACACCATTGAAGGCGACGTTTTGCATTTGAAAGCTCGTTTAACAATCGTTCATTTTCAACTTTTAAAGACTCGATCGATGCACATTATCGATATTCTCAACAATTTCAACGAGAATCAACGAATCGTGAGATATAATCAAATGCATATGACAAAGAATGCAATAACACAACATTATGGATATCGGCACATATAACATCTTCCAAGAGTCGATCAACATCTTTTCGTAACATTTTCTTTTTACGTTTTGTATTTGAAATAGATGTTTACATTTTCTCAAAACGATTTTCATCAATCAAGTTCCTTATGAAATTCCCTTTCCCAATACAATGCACAATTTTTCAAAATTTTAACATGGGGTAAAATTCTTTTACGAAAAATATCTCTTTGTTCTCGCGCTGAGGCGATTGAAAATGTTCAACTTTTATTTGAATGAAATTCAATCTCACGTTCTAAAAGTTTGAGGTCGAGTGAAAATGTCAAAATATCTAAGAATTTGACGATTTTCGGGTTTTGAATTTACTTCACTGAGTGAAGGTAAAGGACCATAAATTTGTGCATAATTTGGTTGGGGAGCAACATTAGAAGACTCAGACGTAGGTGTGATAATCCTAGGTGTGTTAGAAGAATCCTTTTGTGTGACGAAAGTGACGGCTTTTGAATAGTTAAATGGTTTGTTATAAACAACATTTTCTAATTTTGATCGACTCTCGTCTTCTGCATCTAATTCCTCTTGACGATGATATTCAACAACACTCATATGAGAATCATCAATTTTGTATTACTGCTTTGGAAACTTGAGTTTGGTTTGAATGCTTTGTTTGAAAGCTTTGGTTTATGTCGACAAGATTCGGTCCATATCCATTTGGATTGGGTTTTAAAGTAAACTTTTGAATAGTTGTGATTGACTCACCATGTTTATAAACAACATTTGAAACTCTTTGAGTTTGTTTTGTAAGCCGACAATTTCTTCAAGATGGTCATCTATTCGTTTCGTTGAATGCTTTTTGTCTGTGAGAACTGTTTTGACAAGTTAACAACTCGACCTTGGCTTTTGAGTTTCAAAGTAAGGCGTTAAGTTGTTTTTATGTTCATGTTTGAGTTGTTCTATTTGAGACAACAAAGCATTCTTCGATGCGGCTAGATCACGTATCTGTCGTTCTAAAGATTTTTCGTTTTGGTGTGATTTAGCAAAGCGACTTCAAAACCTTTTTCACGTTTTCTTGAGTTTTGAAAAAATTGAGTTGCCGTTTTAAGCATTCAATATCCACAGTTAACGATGCATTTTCTTGTGTAATTCTTGATTTAATGCACAACATTCTTCCATTCGGGATTGTTGGTCTTTAAGTAAGAGATCAACATCTGGATTAGGCAAAGGTTCGGCGTGTTCAGCGTGAGTCACAACATGATCACTATTCGGATCCTCAAGTATAACCACGGAGTCAATTTGAGTATCAAAGGTAACCATAAGGTCATCTTGATCATCAAATGTAACTACGGGGTCTAGTTGAGAATCGTCGAGAATGAGATGTGGACGGCTCATGTTGAACATTCGAGCCTCGTCGGATCGGATGTTGGTGAGATATTAGATCGATGATGAATATGGTTTGTTCGGTGCACGAGACAAGCCATCGATGTCATCTGCTGGGCTGTGTCACTCATGTGGAGTTCGTGCATATTAGCCATCAACATAAGCTGCTTGCATTAGCACAAGTCCTCCATATCATCATCGAGTGCGCATCGCCATAAAGCTCTGTTCTTTGTTTGTGAGGTTCCACCGACTTCATCCTTAAGAGCCAAAAGTAAAGCCTCCTTGTGATAAGCACGCCTCTAGTCCTCGGCTTTGGGCATGCATTAGCGGTGACCCTTCTCATTACGGTTAGCAGCGAAGACCATTCATCCCATTACGAGCATTCCCTGTTCAACCACTTGAGCTCTCTGTTGTTGTGGAGCACCCATGTTATTCCTTCCCATAGCATTAAACCCTTGACCACCTCCCATCGGCGACCATAACCACGATTACGAACTTCAACACGTCCATTGTTCACAACACTGATTCCTTGTGTTTGATGAGGAGCGAATGCGATTGTTGGATTTGTTTGTATAACGGCCGAAGGCTTTAGCAATCATAACAAATCCTTGTTGCAATGCATCAAAAGCATCGAGTCCTCATTAGCTTCAACTTGTAAAGTGCTTGATCATTGTTGTTGTTGTATGGAACCAATTGAGTTTGTTGAGATTGTTCTTGTGACGGATCATATGGTGTAATTGTTGCGATTGGTTGAGGAGCGGGTTGAGGAGGATAACTAGTTTGAGCCCACAAAGCAAGTTGTTGATTGTCCGGAAGTGACGGTGGGCCGGGAGTCCACGGATAGCCCTTTCTTTGTCAACTTCTTTTGGTGGGGCTTCAAATAGTCGTACAACAATCCGTATGTAGCATGATGAAGATTCTTAGCTTGCGGATGAAAATGACATACTTTTCCCAATCGGGACCAAGACTACTTAGGAACTTAGTGTTGTTGCAATTCTTGGCATGATGATGTTGTGTTTGTCCAAGTCATTGATGATGTCGAGAATCGATGATGATAAGACTCTAATGTCTCTCTGGTTCAATCATGAAGTGTTCATAAGCCAAGTAAATTTTGGATTCCATATCCTCTTGATTGAGTTCGATGCCTTCCATGAGAAGATGAATATGTTCCCATTGCTTTTGCGATCTTTTGAGCATCAACACTTGAAGGATTGGATTGGGTAATCCTAAAAGGATATATTGCATTGCTAGCTCATCGACTTGAAATGTAGAAGTTCATCACCGAAAGGTCGATGACATTTGCAATGTTTGTGAGATCATCTCTTGGTGGAATAGCATTTGGATCTCCGGTGTAACGACAATAGGCATCGAAATGGACCTTCAAGATGACCTTCTTTAAGAACTTTCCATGTGGCTTCTTTAGATCACAAAACCTAAAGAACCTAATTACCCATTGATCATAGTTTCGGGAGTGAGCATTGGAGGTCTATCAAGTGATCTGCCTCATGAATGGATTGTTGGCTACTTAAAGCTTCACACATCTTTGCAAACCAAGACGGTTCCTTCATAGTATTCTGGATGGATGTTGATTGTAAAAGTTTGTGTAAGGTTGTACTTGAAGACTAGGTGGTGGTTGAACCATTTGAGGTTGAATTGCTCCTTGTTGTGGATAATGTTGTTGATTAAATTGTTGTTGATAAATTTGTTGTTGTTGATTGAATTGTTGATGTTGTGGACTTAGTTGTTGTTGTTGTTGTTGATTATCGTGTAAGGAAAGTAGTTAGAGTATGGTGGTTGAGACATGTTGAAAACTTGTGTTGTAAAATGGATCTTTGTAGTCGAATGAAGCGTTGTTGATGAAGTATCCTTAGGCGTAGAAACCAAGTTAAGGCAAAGTAATGCTTAGGCGTAAAACACCAAACTTACGGCGTAAAAGTGATATTCTGGCGTGGGATTAGCTTCTGCGTAAAATTGAGAAACACTAAGATTAGGCGTGGCGAAAGTTAGGCGTAGAAAACTTATCGTGGGATTAGCTTATCGTAAGACAAGGCTTAGGCGTAAGAAAAATCTTAGGCGTAAAGAGTTCTACGCAAAGTTTAAGCTTATGCGTAAAATTAGGGTTTGCCCAAAAATCCTTTACACTATCACGGTGTAAATGATATCCAAAGTCGAAGTGTTTTCGGGCTTATCCAAGCAAGAAAACACTTGTAAACAATTGGCGAAGATCAAACCACGGATGACTTACGCGTAACTTTAGGGTTTTGTTACGCGTAAAATTTAACCAAAGCGATTTTAGCCCAAAGTGTTTCTAAACCAGATTTTTGTGATGAAACGACTTCAATATCACCAAAATAACACAAAAGTGTGAAACTTGATGATCCAAAACTTGTAGACACGTTACGCGTAAAATGAACACGTTTAAAATCAAGCTTAAAATCAATGAAATACACGTAAAGTTTGAAACTTTTGCCAAAAGCAGAAATTTTAACACCTAAAAACTTTGAAAGTACAAGAATCTTGGATTGAAAAGTGTAAAAATGAGTTTTAAGCGTGACAAAGTTTGTGAACCGTAGTTCTGCGTAAGACCAAAAAAACTTCAAAAACAAAACCTTTTCACCCAACTATTTGGCGAATGATACCACTGTTAGGTTCCCATATTTGTAACACAAGCATCAATATGAAGAAATAGAGAAGAAGATGATCGGATGAACAAACACACACACACACGTATGATAATATATGAAGAAGAGTTATGCGTAGAGTGAAAGAGTGAATTGAACAACCAACCCTCAGTGAGGGTTTACAAGGATTATTTATAGGAAGGAACTAGGGCAACATGCAAGTTCCTTCCTTTCCTTTATGGGCTTGGGCCAAGGCTCATGGGCTTTCTACATAAGCCTTGGCATGATTACTAACATAAAAGCCATAATTAAGCTAACTATTACATATTAATTACTAACACTTGAATTCTAGTTTAGGAGTGATTCCAACAAGACATTTATGGTCTGGGATTCTTTACCCGTGTATAGGGGTTGGATATGTAGATACCTGCTCTTCTTCCATCCTTAGCTAACGTTACCATCATGTGGGTGTATGTTGATACCGTTGGATTTTTTCAAGTGATTGTTAGGATAGAAGACGTTGAGGGTCTTGCATCGGACTTCCTATCATCTTTCAAATCCTATCAAGGTGATTTGGTCATCATGATGAGAGACCTAGATGTTACACCGTATATGCGGGTAACGGTTGTAACTCGTATTCCGACAGGGGTGTGACCATGCATGATCGTGATAACAGTGGCTCGACCGTCTTGGGTACCTTTTCTAAGTGAAGAAATTTTAGTAGGACGGGTCATAGCCTATTGTGGCTATGCGGAGGTAAACAGAGAACTGATGGTTGCAATTGGTGCGACCCATGCGAATTCCCGATAGCGGAGTTGGGTTCTCATTTATTAGAAAGAAATCGCTCCTTCTTTCGGGTCATCCTACCTGGGGTGCGACACCAAGGCCTTGTCAGTTCTTCTTCCTTTTATTCCTTGTCGAATGTTTGCACATGTTCTATACTGGTGAGGTGCATGCCAACAAGGGCCGCTTCCGCATGCTAAAGGGGGCCTCATGCCAAGGGGTCTGGAATTCCCCTGGTTGGTTCGCAGAGCGCACTCTTCCTTTTAAGTTTTCCCTTTATCACTGTGAACAGTACATGTAACCAAGTTCATGGGCCTGGGTTTTTAGTTAGGATGTTGTAACCTTGGACTCTTAATGAAATGACCATTTTTGAGCCAATTTATTGTATGTATGTCACCAGGCTCGTGTAGGCTTGGGTTTTTAGTTAGGATGTTGTGATCCTGAACTCTTAGTGAAATTAACTTGTCTAGCCAATTTACTGTATGAGTTGTTTTTCTTGTATTTAGTGATCAGTAAAACATGAAGAATATCTGCTATCTAAAGTTTATTTAACTTTAACACGATAACAAGTACTTCTGTTTTGCAGTGCATATTATAACCAGTAACTATCGTCTAGCTATCTTAGAGCAACTCACACATGGCAAGTTGTGTGTATATGTACCTCAGAATAGCTTTCCTGATGAAACCATATCCAAGGTGTCGTTTGGTGTATTCCCTGATTTATGACCCGTAGGCACCTTTTGTTTATGAGCATGTTCATAAAGGCTAATTTATGTTCGAGTAAATGTTCGCTTGTATGAATAGTCAGTTAAATGTGACACTTACTATAAAATAATTTGTACGACCAAGCTTTGCGATGGTGATCGAAGGATAGAGGGGTGTGTGATCTAGCCAAGCTTGCTCGTAACCTTAAAATAAGAAATAATAAGACACTATGTTAAGTGATTGCGGAGGGGTTAGACCGTGCGAACCACCTTCGGTGTGCAAATAAGTATTTTATATGATGAGTATGTAAGTTGAAGATAAATATTTAAGTGTTTAGTGAGCATACCAAAACCAATGACCCGTCCAGGCTTTTTATAGGAGATAAAATAGGTCTTAGAGGGCTGATGCACAAGACTTGGGGAACATGGGGGCGTCCCATGATTTTTAGTAACTGCTGGGCTTAGTGACCTACGTTCCTAACCTTGGTGGAAAAGCTGAGGTAAAGGGGAAACGTGGGTATGACCAAGTCAATGATCTTCTTTATATTATTGTCTTCGAAGGATCCACCCCGAATGGTGGGAGGCTTTGATTGGCTAATTCCCAAGTGGTAACTATTGTAAATAAATAGTTTGACACCAAATAAGGTTGACTTGAGGTCCGAAATGTAGCTTTCGAACATGTTCGAAGGGGAGGACTTCGAGTAGTTTAGAGGGTAAGTTGTCAAGTCTCCCCCCCAGTAGAAAGTGATGCATATACACTTTGAAATGTATTGCATTCATCTTCAAATCAAAGACAATTATCTGTTGCCACATTTATCAATAAATAGGTGCTTGAATTCAATTTCCACATTAAATGCGGAGCACTAGTGTGCTAACTAAGCATTGCAAATAGATTTCCTGGGTAGGTGCAAAAATAATGGGATTAACTCCCTCAATTGTCATTTCAAAATTTCAAAAAAGCGTTTTTTTTGTTTTTTTTTTAAATCGGGATGACTTGCACTTACGAGACAGGTGTATGACAAAAAAACCCTTCATCCTTCCTCTACATATATGTTTGCCCTCTAAACCCTGAATCACTTTACTCTTCGATTTCTTATACACAGCTCAAACCGTTACCATTTGAAATAGTGTTATCAGCTTTTTATGATGGGCGTAAAACGCATTATCAGGAGTCAAAAATATACTTTGTCAAGGGAAAAATTGGATTATTTTTTGAAAAAAATATCCCATTTCTAATGAGCATAAAATTATTTTGCCTATCGATAATCAATCCATCTTTGATGCCCCAAAGGGGTACATAGGGCTATATATACATTCGTTCCTTCAGTCAAACCTAAGAATACCAATCCATTTGGCATAGCCAAACTTACCACATTCATTGTTATGTGCAAAGCTTATGGATTGGAGCCTTCCTTAGATATTCTAAGGGGCTTCCTCAACTTAGGTCCTGCTAGTGACTGGCTAACCCTTTCTAAAAGGGGCGAAGCCGAAATCCCAGACCTATCTTGTAAACCATTCGAGAATGGAAATGAAACTTTTCTATATACAAGATACAATTGTTCCTGAAGAGTATCCTACTTTACTAGATGATTCAAACCAACTGGATAAGAAATATTTCTAAGATTTATTACCTTTTACTGTGTTAATACAAATAATGTCAAAAACGTTATTTATATATTTTGACCTCCGTATGTTTTGATAATCACAAAATGTAAAACACGTTACATAAGAAATATACGTAAACAAGTTTTTAGTCGTTAAAGTCCATTTCGACACAATATCAATTAAGGTATGAATAAACAATATATATATATATATATATATATATATATATATATATATATATATATATATATATATATATATATATATATATACGAGGCATTTGGCATTAATGTCACCTCAATGCCACCTAAGCATTATATGTCCACCTAAGCAATTTAATAATTCAACTATTAATCCAACTATTTTTCCCGGTTTTAATTTTAATGTATAATTTATATTAATTTTTAATATTATTTTTTCAAAATTCGTTTTTATAAAAAATGTCATTAGTGAGATTTGAACTTGGGTTGTTTTTAAGAGTAGCATTAATAACTTGTGTGTTTACCAATTAGGCCACAAGTTATTTTGATAATTATGTTGCATACTATAATATATAAATGGCTATAATTTTATTGCATGACACAAATTTTATAGAACATATCTATTCCTTAATTATAGCTTAAATTATATGTTAACCTAATCACATCATTCACTAAATCACAGAAATCCTCCTAAAACCCACGCATGAGTCTCCTTCATTTGATTATTTTTCCCAGGTATTAATCTTTGTATCTCTTTTTTTTTTTAGTTTTGTACAGATCAAAAAAGGTATCTCTTTTCCCTCAAAACTATGATGATGAATTTGTGTTCATGCATGCTAATACATTGTTTAAAGGGTATATATTGATGAGCATCATTCTCTAGAACTCATCATATACCTAAAAAACCACTACTTTTCAAGGAGTACATCAACTCAAGAAAAATCATGCTAGATGAGAACTACAATGCCAAGGTAAAGAGTTTTACTTCTTTTTAGTTTATATGTGATAAATAAGTAATTGGCATCATAATTGTTTAAAGTAGGATTGTGTTGTTTTGGTTTTTAACATCGATGTTAATTTTTATGATTCCATGTCCATGGATGTAGCTACAACAACCATAAGGTAATCTCTTTACTTTTCTTATCTTTTTATATTTGTTAATGGTAGTAAGTAAAAAGTATGTTTAATTAAATATATTATAAGTGTTTGTTAAACTGTCTTAGTAATAAAGTTTTGAAATTTATGATGATACATCATGCTTTTTACGAATTGCAACAAATCCTGGAATGGGCCTTTAGAAGCTTAAAGGTATCCAACTTTATTTTGTTATATCATTTGATGTTGCTATTATATAGAGTTCAATGCCCAAGTCAGTTGTATGTAGCTGTTTCAAGGGTTAAGAGCCAAGTCAGTTGATGTTATATACATTTCACCAATTTAAACATTTTTCCATCTGATGGTATCTAGGTGGTCTATTAAATATTTTAGGAACTACAAGATAAACTAGAATTGGTGAAGTTGTGAATGAAGCCCATGACCAGTCTAAGGAGGAAAAGAAGGTATGCATCCAGTTATTTTTGTTTAATTGCTCAATTTTGTATATAATTCGGTGACTCTCTTATGGAACTAACGCTCATCGACTCAAAAGCTAGATTCGAAATTAGTGTTATTTTTTGTATCTTACCTGCATATCAGTGGTCCGGTGTTGATAATGGTATTTGATTCTTGATGCTATTGGTGGAGAGTTGTGTAGGGAGCCCAACTGATCTAGTACTGATTCGAATGCAGACTGATATCGTCTGATGTCAATGCTGCAACAGGGCCACAGGTTGCCAACAGCTATCTACAACAAGAACATTTGATGCGTATTAGTTCACTCTTGATACGGGAACTGAACATATGGGATCATGCAATGTTGAGGCTGAAGGTGAATGTGATTTTTGCAATATTCTTTATATCACATTATATTTATGTCGGTCTATATTTCTAAAATTAAAATTTTTATTTGTATTTGGCTTTTGCTTCTGACTTTATAAAACATCAGCTGTAGGTGCGTTACATTCTTACACTGATTTGGGTGATTGTAACTGGGACATGTGAACATTGCAAGGTAGAATTTGGCCGCATAATAGGATGTACGCGCTTGCTTTAGAACTTTTTGTTGTTTTATGATGTATCTACTTGAAGTTTTGATTTCGATGAGCCAAATAAATTGTAAATTGAGCATGAGTAAAACAAGTTAAACCATTGTCACTGTTAAAATTAACACAACACTTATTATCTGTCTTTGTTTCAAGCATCTGTCTTTGGTTAGCTGTTACCATAGTGAGTGTAGTTTAAACAATTTAGATCATATTTTATGTTTCGTTTGTCAAGAGAGAAAATAAGTGAAGTACGTTAAATGCGTCACCAATGATTATTCTGTGATTTAGGTTCGAATCATATAGTTTGACAATGATACATAATCTATTGATCAGAGGCCCATTTAATTAAACATATTGTTTGGGTGTGTCAGGTTAAAGAAGCTGAGTACTGGTCATGTTTATTTTGTCTGGAATGTTCCATCTAGGATTTTACATTGTGTTTGGATTAAGAATAATTTGTGTGCCTTCTCTCATGCCTCTAGTCACCATTTCATACATTGATCATCTACTTTTCTATTTGTAACAGGCCCACTTTTTACAGGGACATAGCAGTGGAGACCCTTATGGTGCTTACGGTAGTTATTCCCTATGACGCAATGGTGGTTTTGGGTGAGTCTTTGCTTAGTATCTTTTTGTTTATCTTTTATTTGGTTTTTTTGTATCAGTTTTATAGTATTCAATGATCTTTAGAAATCATGTCTCTGCAAGTTTAGTGCCTCTAGATGCACACTATGAAAGAATGGCTTCACATGATATCTTAGCGACTCAATCTCAAAAAGCTAGCTAGCCTACCCTTTGAATGTTGACCAAGTTGACAGGTCCACCGCAGTACATGTAACATTAACTAATTGCAGTTTCATTTTCCAGTGATATTACGTTAGTATATTTTGTTGTAGATAGAGTTGTTTATCTGTGGTTGCTTAAAAAACACTGGTCCCGGTCTCGCTCTCAGGAAGAAATCAAAAGAAAAGAACAACTCCTTAAGTTTCAGGCACTTCTATATTTGGAGAATTGGTCACGGACTCGCTGTCATGTCAAATGAAGGACGACGGAAAATGGTGACCGTTACTACCCCACTTACTTTGGTTTTCTGGAACTCAAAATCTAAAACTCAAATAGTCTGATTATAACTGATTTATGTGTTGAAAGTTAATAGTTGCTCATAGATAGTAGAAGCACTTTTGGTAAAGAAATAAGGATGATACTGATGTGATTAGAAATCCTGTGGTATGATGAAAGAAGAGGTCGATTCCGTCGAATCGAGCCCCAAAAAGAGTTACTTTCGGATATTGGGGTGATTCGGGTCAAAATGATGTCAAAGAAGAATCGATGAATTCAAAACCGATAGTAGAAGAGGGTGATAGTACCAACAATGGCTAGGATGAAATGAGATTGAAGGGATAAAGATATCGATACTCTCCCACAAAATTTGCCAATTTGAATCCAATTTTGCGTTTTTCGGTCGGGTCAGAATTGTTTTGGCGTTGTCAACTGCTCTATATTACTTAATTCGATGGGAAACAAGTGCCCATAAGAACGAGGTTTCGATGAAAGTAGTAGTTCTCATAAGTTATGCTACCAAAAGCAAAGAATATGCAAGTTCTTCCATTCGAACGAAATCACAAACTCTAAAATGTCAATCGAGATTCTTATTCTCAAGGAAGCTTTACAGTTGAGAAGATGATTATCAAGAAATAGGTAATTTCTATATGTCCATCCAATGTTTGATAATTGATAATTTTTCAACGTATATGTTTGAGAAGATGAAACAAGTGTATACTAAGGGGTTGTAAACTCTTAAGGAATTATGTATATGTTTGTGATTTTTTTTCCACTATGATGCAGAGGAGAAACATATTGAAACCAGTCTCAATGCACAGATCATTAATTGGACTGGAACTTATTTAGGGGACCTAGCAAATGACTCGGATTCTATTAAGTTGTTTCTTCTTTCGTAAGATGATGAATTGATCAAGGAAGCTGCAAATAAAGTTTCGGATGAGGGCCATGGTTGGAATCATCTGAAGAATAGGATAGCTATGATAAGGAGGAAACAATGTTTATTCTTTCTATGTTGTGGTCGCCAAAGCTTATTTCCGGATTTATGCAAACTGATGTGAAAATAGTTGATGCTCCATCAGCTAAGAAAGTGGTCAGTACAGTACAAACTTTTGCTCTTTGGTTATTTAATATTGTTACGTGTATGGGTCAAAATGGGTTTACATAAAGTAGTGACAGTGAGCAGTCAGACAATTTCAGGATAGCTTTTTGGGTGCCAATTCTATTATTGAAAGTAAGCAGTTTACTTTATTTTTGTGATATAAAACTACAATATATATCATATGGATTTTCAATTGTTCGGTCATGGGTGTAGGTTGTAGCAGACACAGAAACAAAGGTATTTATTAAATATCGAGAACAAAGAATCCAATTACTGAAAGCCAGTATAAAACGGTGTCTTTTAATCATGAGTTATTGGAATCAATACCGCAAGTGTCTACTATTACAATATACTATGCTGCAATCTGGCATAACACATCAGTAAGTATCAAATTTTAATATACAACGTGGATCAATTCTTTATTTACCTGTTTGAATCAAGAGAAGATGCTACTAGATGGCAACCATGATCCTCGGTTCAAAATTTGCAATTTTGGATACTCTAAGGTACAACGCATCCTAACGATATTGGATTATTTATGCATCTAAATTACATATTTCATTAGAGCTATATTTTTTTCATTGTTTAACCCATATAAAAAACCTAAGTTGACCCGTTTATAAGTTAAGGGTCGAAATAGGTTTAGTGTGCAATATGTGCTGTTTAGGCAGAACTGTTTTAAGGACTGTTCAAACAGAAAGACTTTTAGGACGTGTTTGATTGTTATTTAAAGGTTTTGGAGTGATAGGCAAAGAGTTGCGATATGGAGCTGCAAATTAGACATCCAATACAAGTGACTATGACGGTCACCGAGCAAGTTGAGGCTGCTGAAAGAAGAGGCTGCAATATGTGATCTTATTACTACAAGAAAGAGGTAAAATATGAAAACTTATACATTTTTTTTTGTTGTTTGAAAATTAAAATATTTCATGTGTTATACCATTTGATAACACATACGAGATGCATCGTTAAAGCTCCCTTGTGCATCTTTGTTTGAAGCTATACGATTAAGATAAGCAATATGGTACAACTTATTGTATATAGCTTAAGTAAGTCCAAACAATATTATGTTAATGCAATTATAAGTTGATAAACTACTATATGGGTTTTTATGTTGGAAGGCTGGACAAAAAACATATATACCCATAAAACTTCTATATATGCTAACAAAAACACAACAAACAAATAATTATAAGTCATGCCCCGCCATTAGGTGACTTAGTCTATTATATATATATATATATATATATATATATATATAACTTATTATGATCAAAGAAATAATTTTGTCCTTAAAACTTACATTTTTATAAATGTGACAAAACCTTTTTACGAAAATAAATTATACAAATTATTTTTGTAATTATAAAAAAATGTTTTATTAAGAAAAATAAATTTGAATTTGAAATCTCCAACAACCATTTTTCCCGCCCAAGGAGATAGCACCTTCACCAAAAAAACATTTCACCACATCAGGAAAAAACAAGAGCATCCTGAGGGACAATCCCTTATATATAGGGGATCATCCATATTTAAGGGACCGTCCCACTCCTCTTGGTGCATATAAATTCTACACTATTTCAATCAGATTTTCTTAACACTCTAGCACACAACTTTCTGATCTTTCTCAACCTCTTCTTCTACCCTCTTTGATCACATTAACTTGTATATATTTGTTTATAAGTGATCTCATTGTTTCTTTCATAAAAGTTCTAAGAGAAGAACGCTCGTATTCGCCAAGAAACGAAGTGTTGTAGATTAGGCATTACACACGTGACCATTATTACGTTTCTCCTCTTTATCTAAACTCTCTCAATCTTCATTCTTGTATATTGGTAGATTCGACTTGTGTGTAAGTCGGGTATAGTATTGTTGAGTGTAGATCCGGACAAGGTGTAAGTTCAAGTAGTGTTGTGTGTAGATCCGGAGGAGGTGCAAGTCCGAGTAGTGTTGTGTGTAGATCCAGACAAGGTGTAAGTCCAAGTAGTATTGTGTGTAGATTCGTACGAGGTGTAAGTCCTTGAAGTGTTGTGTATAGCGGTTAGCGGTGTGTGTAGTGTTGTGAAGATTGGTTCTAGCTAAGATTAGGACTCGAAATTTAACTTAGTGTCAGAAATCGGTGTAAGCTACGGTGTATGGTTTTCTCCTCCATAAGGGAGTTTGTTGACATAGTGATTGTGAACTCTTGAGTGTGATACTTGGGGAGTGGTGTAGGGAGAAGAGTGAGCTTCATATCTGAACTACTATAAATATATGTGCATTGGTATGATCATTCTAACTCTTTATCATCTTTACTTTCACATTTTATGTTTAGTTGTTATACTTATAGCATTCATACATTGTAAATTGATATCACATAACTTCGAATGAAAAAGATTTTCAAAAAGAACAAACTTCTTTTAACACAAATTAAAAACGGTGAAACTATTCAACCCCCACCCCCTCTAGTTTCTACATACTCTAAAAATAAACCCTACATATCAATGCTTGGCTTGCTACCCTATAGATGTGCAAACCTTCCCTGGACCTATATTATAATGGCCGGGATAATTAAAACGTGGGAACATAGACCATTGGAGCCTGTGATTCTTCATCATGGTGAAAGTATGTGATATTTCCTTTCTCCTTTTAATTATAACATATCTACTGATATTATTCTTTCACATTCTATCTTGCAGTGATGGCCTTCCGAGACTTTTTTGTGGCTGGAAATGACAACTATATGAATTTCATGACCAAAGATCCTACCGAAGGAGGATATGGTGTTGGTTCTCCTTCCGTATCTGTTAACAATGATCTTCTCGAAGCTGTTGCCATAGAACCATTAGTTGTTGCAGAACCTACCCAACTTGCTAAAAATGTGGCAGATTTTGAGGATCCCCATAGTGATGATGTAGACATTATTAGTGTAAGCTCTTGTGGCATATGTGATCGACTCAAAGATCGCAAAGGTAGCAACTCTGTATTAGCTGAAGGATCATCTAAAAGAAATATGGTGGCTCCTACTCCTCCTTCGAAACCAAAAATGTTGAAGCTGTCTAACAAAGCTAAGAGGGCAGGACCCTCAAACCTTCTTGAGATTCCTGATGAGGATGATCTTCATGGGAAACGTCTGCTATCATGTTCTTTCTAAACATCCTTCATGCTTCTAATTAACTAATTTTGTTTCGCAGGTCTTCCCAACATAAGGGAACTACCTAATGTTCTATCCTGTCATATTTTGGTTTCCCAAATTACCACTCCAACTTGACCTCCTGGGTCTTGAGAAGCTTTGTGACTTGCATGACAAAAGTTACACTTTTCAAGTTGCTTTGGATAATGAGCTAAATGATAGGACCAGGAATCTGTTGAAAGCTGTGAAGAAGGTTTGAGAAGAAATGGATGTAATACTTGCAATAGAGTTAGACAGAGACCAGAAGTATAAGGAGTTGGGACAAAAATGTGTAGAGGCCCTGGAGGATTTTGAGAAAAACCCTCTTGTTATTGATCTTTGTCAAGAGGTTGACATACTCAAAAACCAATGTGAGTACTACCAGACAGAATATGGGAGGTTAGTGTTTGAAGAGAAGAAATGGGCCGGCCTTAAAGAAAAGTTGGCGATACTCGATGCCAAATGTGAATGTTTTGAGAAGGACATGTCTAAACAAGGAGAGACGGAGATAAAACTTCGAGAGGAGATCGATAGTCTCAAGCTCCGATGTGGTATACTTCAAAAAGATAGGGCTGGAGTTGTTTCGAAGGTTATTCCTTATATTGCTATGGAGTTTATCCATAGCGATTAGGTTGGTGCTTGATGCGCGTACAGGGCGTGTTCGGGGTCAAAGGAACTTCCTTTTCGTCGAGCAAGTTTTTAAACACCCTAGGCACTGAACCTAATCGTTGTAGTATATTATTGGGTAAGCCTCGGGTATTGATATCGTTCTCTAGGGGAATAGGAATGCTAGTAAGAAGTTTATTACGCTAAGGTAGAGGTTGAGGAAGATTATTTTTTATCTTTTTATATTTTTTTAGAAATCTAAGGGAAAAATCTTGGGGTTTGGATTTTGGGGGGGGGGGAGGGTGGTACTTCTACTATCTAATTATCTAAACTATGGGTAGTCTATGTCTTTTTGATGTGTGCTCGTATGATGATTAAAAATGTGCTCACCTAGATTCTATTACTCCCTAGTTATCTTTTATTGGTGGTTGAATTGTCACGTTGATGCAGGTTTTACTGACCAGGTTTTAATATTTATAAAGTCTCGTTATACATATGGTCTACTCTAATGCACTAACGGGCATTGTCACACCCCAAAATATCGCAATGAACGATAGTGTCATTGGGGTATAACGTCATAGCACAAAGTATGGATACGACGACCTCTAAAATGAGACGTTTTAAAGAGTTTACCATTCGATTTAATAAGTTAAAGTTTACAACACAAAAGCAATCCCAAAGTTTGATAATACACAAAGAGTTTACAAAACATGTCGAATGGTAATTGTTAAAAGCACAAGACTTCAATGTATGCCATGCACCCAAAAGCTCCATGAAATGCTATCACCTTAAGACACGAGATAAAACATGCTAAAAGTGTCAACACAAAGGTTGGTGAGTTCAGAGTTTGTTGAAAATGATTTGAAAAAGTCTATAAGAAATGTTGATGCAAGAAAGGCCGTGCAAATCCACTCGGTTCCAAGTTCCGCCCATACAAAACTTGCAACTGTGTGTTTACAATCCATTGCCAAAATATGTAATTGTCAATCTTGTTTGTAAGTAGGACATAGGTGCATACGATATATACATAAACTTAATGCAAAGAATCACGATAACTGAACCTCACGATGAAGTCTAACTTGTTTGTTGTTATTGCCTTGAATAACTTGAATACTGATTATATTCACCCAAGGTCTCGTCTATCAAGGACACAAGGGTGGGGCGTCACCAGATAGTACTATCAATACCTCTCTGCGCTCCCGCAGGAGTTAACCAGCTGCTAAAGTTTGTATGTTGATGCATAATTGAAAACTAGTTTAGCACATTAAGGCACATATCGCAATAAACCACACATAATGTCCGAAGTGTATAAGAAGTATATTGTAACACAATTGTATAAATGGTTTGAGTATTCGCAAGAGTGAAACAAGTATTTAAGCATGTATCTCCCCAAATAGTTTGTAAGAATTTAAACGAGTAAAAGCGGGTATGAATTCACGATGGTATGTCAAAGTTTAAAGTACTTGTGATAGTGAATGAAAATAGTTTAAGCATGTATCTCCCCAAAAGTAGTATAAAACAATTGAAAGTGGGGCTATGAAAAGTCACGATAATATGTAAAAGTTTAGTATATTGTGATAGTAAAACAAGTAGTTGAGCATGTATCTCCCCAAAGAATTTGTAAGTCAAATAAGTAATAGAAAGTGGGACTCACGAACTCACAGGTATGATGGATATGCTAACAAAATGAAGGGCACGAAAGTGAGACTCGAAACTATCCGCGACCTAGAATGAATGGTATGACTTGAGTTATGATATGTTGTTGTGAATGCATGATTTTGAAAACGATCACCCAATATGCTACTTGAAAACTAGTTATATAAAATATTGTTATTTGAATGTGTGACGGTTTCATGTCGAAAATAAATACTTTTGAGCTAATGGTGAAAATATAGTTAAAACTACGTAACGGTTTTAGTAATTGACAAATCGCTTTACGTCGGACTTGACGTAATATATACATAGGAAAACTAACTTTCGTTTTAAGGTCCGTTTCCCCGAAACGTCCGTTTAGGCTCTCAAAACCTTGATTAAAATCCTGACAGCTTACTAACGCTGTGAATAGTGTTTTCAAGACGTTTTCGACTCAAAGTTCGGTTAACCATAAATCACTCGTTTTAAGTCCGTTTTCAAGTTCTTTATATCCACGCGAAGGTAATGAAGAGTACTAATATATTTTTAAACTTGAGACTTCACAGAAATTTTAAGGCCACTGTTTGGGTCAGTTAAAATTGGACTGTATAAACATTTTCGGAAAAATTATAGTTTTAAATCGTAACTTGAAACCACGTATATTTTTCGTTATAACTCCGTTTAGTCCGTTCAAAAGGCCACGTTCATAACTAAAATCTATTTTCTAAAACTTTAATAAAACTTATAAAATGACTAACTTTTCGGAAAATTATAAATTTCGACAGCTCTTCGCTTATTTTAAAATTACCATTTTATCTACTTGATTAACCACAACTTCACCACAAAATCCTTAATCTACTCATCACCAATCCTACTAGTAAAACAACTTCATTTGATCCTAACCAAAATAAATATTCATTGTGAGGCTAAAATATAAATACAAACTTAAATAAACATATATAAAATTTATGCAATCATTTCCTCCAAAAATCACAACTAGACTTTGATGATCCATTTTCAAACTTATCATTTTATAAACTTCTAACTAGTACATACTTGTTATAAAAATTAATAGGACACATATGGGTGATAACATTTGATAAACATGAATAAAAACTACAACTTGAGCAAATATGATCATATGGACTTCATAAAATGCATGAAAATATATATGAAAAGTAAGAGATGAAGTTTTAGGCTTACAAATTGCTTGATGAGGTTTAAGAACAAAGGATTTATCCTAAACACCCTAGGTTTTATTTCAAAACCTAAACAAAGAGTGTTACTAGATTGTGTAGAACTTGACAAGAAATTTTGATGATCACCTTCTTTATCTACTATGGTGGCGGATTTGGTGTGGAAGAAAAGAGAAAAAATTTTGATCTTGACTTTCACACTTGAATTATTGTTGTATGTGTAGAATTTTTGGAGTGTAAGAGTATATAAGTAAGGAAAATCTTGTAAAAATCTTGGTGCATCATGTATTTAATAATGCATGTCTTTTCTTTTATTTTATGATGTAAGTAAAATGTAAAAGTAATGTAATGAAAGTTACTTGAATGGAAGTAATAACTTGTAACATTGTTAAATAATATTAGTAAGTTGTATACACATTTGAATATTTAAGGTAGCGTTAGATAAAAATAAATTTTTACGGTCAAGATAAAATATATTGTAGTCATAAAATTATAAAATACATTTCTTGTAAAATTTGAGTGATATAATGATTATCGTGTAGTTTTTTAAGAAAAGCGTCTTAATAATATAACTTTAACGATTTATGTACAAAATAAATTTAGAACGCTAGTTGAACTCAAAATATAGTTTTATAAACTAAATGTAAGTTTTAAATTATGTCGGGATCATTTTGAAAGTATCGGATTAAATGTTCAAAATAATACTTACGCGATAACGTTTATTTAATATGAAATTTTACGCGTTTAATGAAAATGCAAAACCATGTACGAATCGTTATGAAATGTTTGAATGTGAAATATGAGAAATGACCGGAAATTGCGAATGTGACATTCTTCCCATGTCAAAGGAATCACGTCCCCGTGATTCGATTAATGATACTATGGCCCAAAACGCGACAAGGGTTCTAAAAGTTTATGCTCATGTATGGTTTAAATGATTATGTCAATGCTCATGCATATGTCGTGACTATATCCCATTCTAAAGACATGCTCCCTTATGATTAGGCTCGATGAGGCAGGCTTTCCCATTCTCGAGCAAAATTTCCAAAAGACTTTTAGGTAACCGATTTTTGCTTAATCCCACAACTCATCAAACAAGAACTGTCATACGATTAGGCTAAATCGGTTTAGGTAACAACTTGTTTCTAGCTTGATCTTTGCAACTCATCAAACAAGAACTCGCCACGCGGATCAAACCGGAAACAAGTGGTTTGAAGAAAATCTTTGAAAATTTGGCTCGATTACGGATTGCTTACTCATATGAGACTACTACTCCTTCATTGCATGATTCTTCCCGATTAGACATAGGTGATCGGGCTATGTATAATTTAGGAGTAACTATGCAATGCTTGGACTAATTGACTCATATGATGTTTGGTGTTGAGTCATAAGTTCGCATGTATAAAGAATATGCACTTGTAATGATATGATGAGATGCTATGATGGTGTGGTTATAGTCTAGGGTCAATGATGCAACCTAGTTCTCTATAACCGATGCTCGATACCAATCATCACACCCCAAAATATCGCAATGAACGATAGTGTCATTGGGGTATAACGTCATAGCACAAAGTATGGATACAGAAAACGACCTCTAAAATGAGACGTTTTAAAGAGTTTACCATTCGATTTAATAAGTTAAAGTTTACAACACAAAAGCAATCCCAAAGTTTGATAATACACAAAGAGTTTACAAAACATGTCGAATGGTAATTGTTAAAAGCACAAGACTTCAATGTATGCCATGCGACCCAAAAGCTCCATGAAATGCTATCACCTTAAGACCTGAGATAAAACATGCTAAAAAGTGTCAACACAAAGGTTGGTGAGTTCGTAGAGTTTGTTGAAAATGATTTGAAAAAGTCTATAAGAAATGTTGATGCAGCAAAGGCCGTGCAAATCCACTCAGTTCCAAGTTCCGCCCATACAAAACTTGCAACTTTGTGTGTTTACAATCCATTGCCAAAATATGTAATTGTCAATCTTGTTTGTAAGTAGGACATAGGTGCATACGATATATACATAAACTTAATGCAAAGAATCACGATAATCGAACCTCACGATTAAGTCTAACTTGTTTGTTGTTATTGCCTTGAATAACTTGAATACTGATTATATTCACCCAAGGTCTCGTCTATCAAGGACACAAGGGTGGGGGTCGGCCGATAGTACTATCAATACCTCTCTGCGGCTCCCGAGTTAACCATTGCTAAAGTTTGTATGTTGATGCATAATTGAAAACTAGTTTAGCACATTAAGGCACATATCGCAATAAACCACACATAATGTCCGAAGTGTATAAGAAGTATATTGTAACACAATTGTATAAATGGTTTGAGTATTCGCAAGAGTGAAACAAGTATTTAAGCATGTATCTCCCCCAAATAGTTTGTAAGAATTTAAACGAGTAAAAGCGGGGTATGAATTCACAGTAGTATGTCAAAGTTTAAAGTACTTGTGATAGTGAATGAAAATAGTTTAAGCATGTATCTCCCCCAAAAGTAGTATAAAAACAATTGAAAGTGGGGCTATGAAAAGTCACAGTAATATGTAAAAGTTTAGTATATTGTGATAGTAAAAACAAGTAGTTGAGCATGTATCTCCCCCAAAGAATTTGTAAGTCAAATAAGTAATAGAAAGTGGGGCTACGAACTCACCTGGTATGATGGATATGCTAACAAAATGAAGGGCACGAAAGTGAGACTCGGAAACTATCCGCGACCTAGAATGAATGGTATGACTTGAGTTATGATATGTTGTTGTGAATGCATGATTTTGAAAACGTATCACCCAATATGCTACTTGAAAACTAGTTATATAAAAATATTGTTATTTGAATGTGTGACGGTTTCATGTCGAAAATAAATACTTTTGAGCTAATGGTGAAAATATAGTTAAAACTACGTAACGGTTTTAGTAATTGACAAATCGCTTTACGTCGGACTTGACGTAATATATACATAGGAAAACTAACTGCGTTTTAAGGTCCGTTTCCCCGAAACGTCCGTTTAGGCTCTCAAAACCTTGATTAAAATCCTGACAGCTTACTAACGCTGTGAATAGTGTTTTCAGACGTTTTCGACTCAAAGTTCGGTTAACCATAAATCACTGCTTTAAGTCCGTTTTCAAGTTCTTTATATCCACGCCAAGGTAATGAAGAGTACTAATATATTTTTAAACTTGGAGACTTCACAGAAATTTTAAGGCCACTGTTTGGGTCAGTTAAAATTGGACTGTATAAACATTTTCCGAAAAATTATAGTTTTAAATCGTAACTTGAAACCACGTATATTTTTCGTTATAACTCCGTTTTAGTCCGTTCAAAAGGCCACGTTCATAACTAAAAATCTATTTTCTAAAACTTTAATAAAACTTATAAAAATGACTAACTTTTCGGAAAATTATAAATTTCGACAGCGCTTCCGCGCTTATTTTAAAATTACCATTTTTATCTACTTGATTAACCACAACTTCACCACAAAAATCCCTTAATCTACTCATCACCAATCCTACTAGTAAAACAACTTCATTTGATCCTAACCAAAATAAATATTCATTGTGAGGCTAAAAATATAAATACAAACTTAAATAAACATATATAAAATTTATGCAATCATTTCCTCCAAAAATCACAACTAGACTTTGATGATCCATTTTTCAAACTTATCATTTTTATAAACTTCTAACTAGTACATACTTGTTATAAAAATTAATAGGACACATATGGGTGATAACATTTGATAAACATGAATAAAAACTACAACTTGAGCAAATATGATCATATGGACTTCATAAAAATGCATGAAAATATATATGAAAAAGTAAGAGATGAAGTTTTAGGCTTACAAATTGCTTGATGAGGTTTAAGAACAAAGGATTTATCCTAAACACCCTAGGTTTTTATTTCAAAACCTAAACAAAGAGTGTTACTAGATTGTGTAGAACTTGACAAGAAATTTTTGATGATCACCTTCTTTATCTACTATGGTGGCCGGATTTGGTGTGGAAGAAAAGAGAGAAAAAAATTTTGATCTTGACTTTCACACTTGAATTATTGTTGTATGTGTAGAATTTTTGGAGTGTAAGAGTATATAAGTAAGGAAAATCTTGTAAAAATCTTGGTGCATCATGTATTTAATAATGCATGTCTTTTCTTTTATTTTATGATGTAAGTAAAATGTAAAAGTAATGTAATGAAAGTTACTTGAATGGAAGTAATAACTTGTAACATTGTTAAATAATATTAGTAAGTTGTATACACATTTGAATATTTAAGGTAGCGTTAGATAAAAATAAATTTTTACGGGTCAAGATAAAATATATTGTAGTCATAAAAATTATAAAAATACATTTCTTGTAAAATTTGAGTGATATAATGATTATCGTGTAGTTTTTTAAGAAAAGCGTCTTAATAATATAACTTTAACGATTTATGTACAAAATAAATTTAGAACGCTAGTTGAACTCAAAATATAGTTTTTATAAACTAAATGTAAGTTTTAAATTATGTCGGGATCATTTTTGAAAGTATCGGATTAAATGTTCAAAATAATACTTACGCGATAACGTTTATTTAATATGAAATTTTACGCTTAATGAAAATGCAAACCATGTACGAATCGTTATGAAATGTTGAATGTGAAATATGAGAAATGACCGAAATTGCGAATTGTGATGATGTACCCGGTCGCGTGTAGTGTAGTATTCGGTAAGCCGAGGTCGTCCCAAGAGCTATGTGTGTTTAAAAATTACTAAGTCTAGGTGTCACGATTTTAAATATGATTTCGATAAGGAATTATTTATTTATCTACTAAAGCGTAAAATAGCAAATAAAGGCAAAGGATAAATCAATAGAGAAGAGTGGTGCTAACCTAGTTATTCCGCCTAGCTAGTTATGTCACGCTACTTACTTCCAATTACTTAAGGTGGGGTCAAAGTCGAGAGGACAACATTTGGTCAATTCGCCTAACCTATCGAAGAAAGATGCCACCACAGAAAAGTCGGTGTCCCTCATAAGTCCTTGTTCCCGGTCCCTAAGCCAAGCCATTAAGTACCGCTACATGGTAGATTTATAATAGTGAGTGCTCGGACGTTAGCAACTTAAACACTCACCCCTAATTCTTAAGTTCATCCAAACGGTAGTGATCGGCTGGTCAAATCGCACAAGTAGAAAGGGTCGTTAGTTGGTCATATCTTACCCTTCCCGTCTCGGCCCTCTCACCTAGGGTCGATTGGTCATATCTCCTAGGCAATTGACCTCATCGCCATTCAAAACTACACGAAACAAGGGTAGCTACCAATAAACTATGCATGCATACACTTAGAAATAATTATACTAAGTAATGTAAACGCAAACAAAACAATTAAGGAATCATAACTAGGCTAACTAGGCCAAGACCAAGAGGTGCTTAGTCATCATATTAACCATACAAATCAATTCAATATTCAAAGGTACGAAATACATGAATCAAAGTAAAGAATAGATAAATGCTAATGCTTATCGTGAGGAGTGATTTCTCCTCGAGACAGACTCCGTATGCTCCTCTAGACCCGCCTTTGGCTTTTTCCCATGTTCTCTCGATTGTTGTGTATGGAATGAGATGATTAGAAATGCCGGAATTGTGGGGTATTTATAGGCCATATCCGGGTTATGGCGTAACTAATATAAGACTTACGCCGTAACCATCAATTCCTTCGTATTTTGCACTAGATCATAGTTACTACAGCGTAACCTTATTAGTGGTTACGCCGTAGTCTTCAATATACTTGGTTACGCCATAGTTGATGAAATAGTTACGACGTAGTTATCGCCGACGAGAACCTCATTTGACCTAATATAGTTACGTCGTAGCCTTTGGGGAGAGTTACCCGTAACCTTCCGATGAGTTGGTTTTCGAGTCACGCTTTAGTTACGGCGAATGTGAGAGATGAGTTACGCCAGTAACTTCTTCAAAGTCGACATAATATGATAAATCTTTTGACATTTCTCCGCCTGCCTCTTTAGCTCCAATGCTCGTAATTTACCCGAAGTGGAAAACAATGGATAACAAGCGTAAATCCATATAAATGATATAAATTACAAGCATTATCTGGGAAATTGACACTTAATATTCGTGACTATTTGATGTTATCAAATATCCCCACTTGAACTCTACTTGCCCTCAAGTAGACCTTATTAGAAAGATTACTAAAAGATATCTCCCATAACTTGGAAAATATAAGTTTACAAATCCTTTATGCTAGAATAAAACAAAGCCGAACACCTCATGAAATGGGAACAAAACACTCAAATCTCTCAACTATTGTAAGTGTCGATTCGGGTGATCACCAATCGCACAATCATAGCATGTATTCTATCATAAGCTTGGCGGTTACACAAATCTCCACCACTAGAGTTAAGGGCTAAACAATTCTAGAAGGCAATATGGGTAGACATGACAAAGGTAAAGGGTGACTCGTCATTACTAACATGTCACGGCGAAGTGGACAAAATCAATGATACATGACCAAATCCATGGCCAAGACACCAAAGATTGCTCATTGCATCACCTAGACACGCTTCATGACTAAATAGTAGGATAAGACATGGATATATAAATGGTGGAAAATAAAAAACAAGCAGGTAGTCTAAATCTATAACCAAGTCATCACCACTTCATCCGCCCAAAGTTCAAGCTTTGAAGTCAAGAAACCGGATCATGAAATACTAGGTAGATGTGTCATTAGAGGACGCCGTGATGGGCACACTAACTTTTCTCCAACTGCTGGCATAATCACCAACTCCAATCTTCAAATGTGACCAGGTGGCCTCCTCGATACTAAATCTATAAAGCTCATAACATAGTGCTTATAACATCGCACTTTACAATAACTAAATAACATAACAACTATTTTTTTTCCAACATAACAATGATAACTAAACATACTATCCCCACTTGAGATGAACAATGAATTTGGGGGTCTTCAATGATCTTCGTGAATATGTCGTCGATGAAAGTGTGATTTCAACCTTTCCACTTGAACCTTGAACTTAGGCAAATGATGACTTCCCAATCACAAATAAAGACTACGGGGTAGGCTAAGGTGTATAGTGTATCGAAACAATATATTGGGTTAACAAAATGAAAGGAATGGCTCGATGGGTGTATCTAGGGTATCTTGCACTAAAGGTGAGTGCAACAAAAGGGTTTCACATGGGGTCGAGACGTCGAGGTAACTAATCGATAGACACACAATGGTATGCTATTTGGGTGATAATCCTATAATATTGCCTTCTAAAACCGAAAAGTCCAAATACATCGAGCTAACTCAACATACCTCGCCTATGGTCTCGAAATGATGCAAAGGCCAAGTTCTAAAGTTTACAAGCTACCCAAGACACACATAATTTGGTTGATTTGGGGTAAAATATTGGAAACGGATAAGGCTAATCTCACCATATAATATCAAGGGTTGTATGTGCTCGGCTAAGGTCTAATCTAGTTAGGTTAAGAAAAACATGTCAAGATTTTAAAATGGCTTAATTTTTCAAAATAAACTAGAAAACGAGGGCAAAATAATGTTCAAGAGATAATTCTACTCCGTCCCCCACTTGAATTGTACAAAGTCCCTTTTGTACTAAGCATTAAATAAAGGTGAAGAGAAAAGTAGAATTACCTATGCCCTTCTTTATTCTACTTTATGTCTTCTCTCAAGATGCCAAGACAAAGAAGAACCTTGACTTGGTCTTCCCCACGCTCCCACTATTTCCTTAGCTTCCCGCCAAGTCCGAGATAGTGGGATGAAGCCCTAGCGGTTACCACAAATCGTGGACGCCCCATGATCTCCTAAACGTGTGCTAACACTCTCCAAGCTATTTTCTTCACCTATAAATAGGTTGGACGAGTCATTTCAATGGTATGTTCATTCAACACATTATTTCACATACTCCATATTATTTACAACACATATCACATACTTACTCTCACGCCGGAGGTGGTTCGTAGGCCCAACCCCGCAAATCACTTAACGGTGTCTACTATTTCTTATTGCATTGGCTACAAGTTTGGCGCAAGCATATCACCCTCATACCCTTCGATCACCATCAAGGCCCGGTCGCATTTAATTATTGTACAATCAAGGCGCCATCCGTGGGACCCGCTACTATTGGTCTCGTTATTCCAAACTTACACCCAATAATCACTCTCACTAGTTTCACGGCATGAATCAAGGAAGAGAGGATACACCCTCCGGGTTTCTCGACCTTGACACCAATCCCACCAATGATCCTAACAACCTTCCCAATATAACCGCATCCACCTTTACCACACGATCTCACCCCAAATAACTCCCAACAACCATGCTTCAACCTCGCTAACCCCGAACCGTAATCACCCAAATTTGTCAAGCTAACATCAAGCATTAGAATCTTTATCGAGGGCTCAAGGAGGCAAGCTCGAAATGCGGAGATGCGTAGGAGTTAGAATACCAAGCGATGAGTATGACGAAGAGTTGAAATGGAGGCTAGGCCCTTGGCTCCGGGGCTACACGCTCGCAAAGGATAGGGTCTCCGAGTAGTCGAGGCCCAGTGGAAGGTCGGTTGGTTTTGAAGATGTTCCGAGAGGGCTCCACTGAAGGGAAGGCACGATAAAGGCTCCAATGGAAGGAGTCACCAAGGAATACTACGGAGGTTAATTTGCCACCACTTTGGCGGCTCATCCGGGAAGAACCGAGGGGGTTTCACAGCACCTTCTCACGCATCCGCGAGAAGGCAATCCATCTCAAATGAATGGGGAGGAAATCTTCCTCCTCATGGTATGTACCTCCTTTCGTGCTCAATCTTACCCTCGCGGGTTTATCCCCACCTAATGGGCGTGCTAGCAACCCCGCTTTACTCAACCATACGGAAGCATGCCCTACGGCAACCTATGGTATATCCTTCAGACCGCCTAAGTCACCCACCTTATATACCTACCGCTACCCTCAATATGTTAACCAAAACCCCGTTGGAATACCTCCAAATCATAACCCGCATAATGCTGCCCCTACCTACATGCCACCTTATAATCGCTTTTATTCGAGCCCATGGGCTCCACAACACCCTTCGAAGATGGATAAAGACTACCCTTTGCCCGATGGGTTGAAAATGCCCGCACATATTGGTACTTATGATGGGAAGGGGACCTGATAACTTCTTACACTTGTTCAAGGGCTATCGAATGCGTAAATGGGTTATGCCCATTGCTTGCCACATGTTTACATATACCCTACGAGACTCGTCAGATATGGTGGAACGGCAAAACCAGTAGCATTGTGAATTTGGATGATCTCAAGGCCAAATTCGATCACATTTCACCAATGTAAAAGTTTACAAGAACGCACCTAACAAAGGCACAACATCAAGCGTAAGGAAAACGAGAGCACCGTGGCTTTCATTACCGACACACCGATGACACCTTACAGATAATGGGCTTGCACGAAGACCAACGATCTCGTGCTTCGTGCATGGCCTTCAAATGTAAGTCTGGTTGAATTCTCCACCGACCTTCCCGCAACTTATAAGGGTTTAGTGGAGAAGGCGACACCGGATCAAGCCAAAGAAGTGTCTACCAACGGGCTCCGGCCGAAAATAAAGAAAGTCACAAAGAAGGCCCCAAGCATCCTTCGTGGGAAGGGTCAAAGAATGTATACAAAGGAAGGGACAAGTTTACACCATACCATAAAACATCAACCACGGTCTCTTAGCTAATCTGTCCAAATCTCCAAGGGAGATACTAGCTACGGAAAAGGCTGCGAAGACCTTTGATCCTCCTCCTCGCTTAGCAAATAGAGGAAGGCCCATAGATACTTCCAAATACTGCTACTTCCATGACGATTACGGACACGACACCAACAATTGTAGAGAGCTCAAGAAACAGATAGAAGAGGCCGTGAAGTCCGGCCAATTGGGACATTTGGTGAAAGGTATAAAGAAAGGTAAAGAAAAGATCTCCGACACGCAGCTGGGGAAAGACACCACACCTACCGAAGCACCTATCCTCATGGTGTATAAGGATGATTCTGGTTTAAAGAGAAAAGAAGCGGAGGAAGCACTATGCGGAGTAGGAGATGTCACCTTTCCTTCAATCACAGGGAAAGTTCTTTCAAATGACCCCGTGGTCATCAAGGTCTTGATCTCCAACAGAGAAGTAAACAGGGCCTACCTAGACTGTGGTAGCTCTTGTGAAGTGATCTACGAACGCTGTTTTCTAAAGCTCAAGCCTTCGATAAGGTCGAAGAGAGTAGATTCGAAGGTACCCTTGGTAGGGTTCTCGGGGAACACTCATGGCCCTCGGGAGAAGTCCCTAGAGGTTACGATTGAGAAGGAAGGCTAAAAAGAATGTAAACTCGGTTTTCACGATCGTAAGGTCCGAATCTCCTATAACCTATTGATAGGAGAACGGCAATGCGTAAGATGGGCATCGTTGTCTCCACCATACATGCCGCGGTCAAATTCCAAACACCTTTGGTATTGGAACGGTTTTCTCCACCACAACGTGAAGAAGTCTACGGAAGTAGGCAAAAGGATCAAACATGTTTCGAAGAGCCTCCGAAGATGTTCTCACCGATCGATGTCAAGAACGATTGTAGTAAACGATCTCTATCCCGATCAAACGGTGGTAATCGGAAAGCAGCCCCAACCTCCTTTAAAGCGTAATTGAAAAGGTACTACGGCCAATGCGTATGTCTTCGCATGGACCTACTCGACATGACGGGGTCCCTGTAACTCTCACCATAGACGGAAAGCCCTTCGGCAGATCGAACACAAGCTCAATGAGTTCAAACATATTGAACCTATCAAGCAAAAGCGTCAAGCCTCGGCTCCTCGAAAGAAATGTCGCAAGATGCAAAGAAGTGGATGAGCTTGTAGCAGCAGTATACTTGGGAGGTGAAGTATCAAACTTGGGTGGCCAATCCGTGATGGTCAAGAAGCATGATGGAGGGTGGCGAATGTGCGGACTTCACAGATATTAACAAAGCTCGTCCAAGGATCGCTATCCTCCGCCGTAAATTGATTGAAAGTAGAATCCTTGTCGTGGTTTCGATCAAGTGTTTTCTCGACGCTTATAAGGGTTACCATCGATACAAATGGCGGAAGAGGACGAAGAGAAGACAACCTTTTCACAGAAAAAGGCGTTTATTGTTACAAAAGATGCCTTTGGTTTGAAAATGCAGTGCCACCTACCAACGCTTAGTGGACAAAGCCTTCCACAAGCGATAGGTAGGAATCTAGAGGCGACGAGACGATATGGTTATCAAGAGTAGAACGGAGGAGGACATGCTCTTCGACATCAAGGAAACCTTCACCAGCCTTCGCGCCATTAACATGAAGTTAAATCCCAAGAAATGTTCCTTCGTGTGAAGAAGGACAATTTTGGGACATCCGATCACCAAGCAAGGTATTAAGGCCAATCCTTCAAGGTTAAGGCCATCACGGATTTGCACCTCCTAAGTCCCTAAAGGAAGTGCAAAGTCCGAACGGAAAGCTAGCGCCCTCAAGAGGTTCTTATCGGGGTGCAGACAGATCTTTGCCGCTCTTCAAGACACTCAAAGGATGCACGGATAAAAGATGTTTCAAAGGAGTACGGATGCGTGTCGCCTTCCAAAAGCTCAAGGATTTCATGGTTATTCTACCTACACTTACCGCCCCAATCAAAGGCTAAGTGTTGTTTATGTATATCGCAGCCTCCTTCGAAAGCATCGTCACTGTGTTATTGGCGTAGGGAGAAGAAGCAAATCCCTATCTACTTCAAGAAGGTGGTTCTACAGGAGTCGAGCTAAATTATCCAAAGATTGGAGAAGCTAATTTTGGCCTTGGTCCATGTCGCGAGACGCCTTCAAGGTACTTCCAAGCTCACCCCATAACCGTATTTCATCGACAAACCCATTAAGCAGATACTTTCAAAGCCGAGAAATCTGAAGGATAGCTAAATGGGCTATCGAGCTAGAGAGCACGAAATTGAATACAAGGGTAGAAACTCGGTCAAAGGGCAAATATTGGCAGCCTTCTTAGCGTAAACACCCTCCGAACCAAAGCATGACACAAAGGTTGCTGAAAAGAAGCCTGATAAGGCGGTCAAGGGTGGAAACTTTATATCGACGGAGCCTCCAGCCCGACGGTTCGGGCGCAGTCTCATGCTTGTTGACCCCAAAGGAAGGAGTACACTTATGCACTCCGCTTTGAATTGATGCTACTAACAATGAAGCGTAGTACTAAGCCTTGCTAGCGTGCCTCCGATTAGCTAAGGACATGGAGGTAGAAGACTTGGCTATTTTCGTTGACTCACAATCGTGGCCAACCGTATAAAAGGCTCCTACGAGGCGAGACAACCCGTGATCAAGCAATACCGGATAAGGCCAAGGAAATGCTCAAGGGTTTACATCCTACAACATAGAGCATGTTCGAGAAATCAAAACAAGAAGGCGGACGACTTAGCAACCGGCATCAATGGCATTTGCTCATTTAACTAAAGAAGTTCGGTCAAGTGTTGGCAGATAGGTCCATCGTCCGAAAGGAGGTGTCCGACGAATACAGAGGAAGACTCAAATTGATGACTCCAATTAGAGAATATCTAATAAGTGGTATATCGCCGAGGATCGAAATTAGCTCGAAGGTCCGCATCAAAGCACCACAAGATGTAATCATGGGAACTATCTATACCAAGATCCTTTTGTCCCCATGGCTTCGCTGTAGGACCTAGGCAAGCCGCCAACATCATTCAAGAAGTGCATGAAGGATCCCGCGGCTTCACGCAGACCCCGCCCGTTGTTTCTAAAATCATGAGGATCGGATATTACCGCCTTCGATGCATGTGGACGCCGTCAAAATCATTCGTAAGTGTGAAGCCCGCCAAGTTCACTCAAGGGTTCCAAGGCTACCAAAACAAGATATGACCTTCAGACGTCCGCATGGCCCTTCACCAATGGGGATAGACATCGAGGTCCTCTCGCCAATTGCTCCGTGAGGAGTAAAGTTCTTGGTCGTAGCCATCGACTACTTCACTAAATGGGTGGAAGCGAAGCCTTTGGCATCCATCACAGAAGGCACATGGAAAAGTTTGTGGGAACATATTATCCGTCGGTTCGAGTACCTCACATCATCATTTCGTATAATGGGAAGCAGTCATCAAGGGTATTCCTAGTGTTTTGCGAGGCCTCGAATATCAAACAATCCTTCACTTCCGCCTACCATCCTCAAGGTAACGGACAAGTGGAAGTTACTAATAGGACATCATCCAAGGAATAGAACGAAGGTCGGGATACAATACCACGGTTGGGTAGATGAACTACCTCAAGTACTTTGGGCTCACGTAACGCATACAAAGTCAAGTCATGGGAGACGCCTTTAGCTTGACATATGGCACTAAGTCGCCATCCCTTCTAAGTAAGTGTCGAAACAGAAGGGTCATGAACTTCAAGCAGAGACAACGAAGAAAGACTCAGAACAACCTAGACCTACTCAAGAACGAAGGAAATAGCCTCAATCGTGGAGGCTATCCATAAGCAAAAATTGAAAGATACTACAACAATGGGTTCGGCCTTCGACCTTCAAACCGTGGGAATACGCCTCCGACTCAACAACGCAAGTAAAGTCGAGTACTGTGGTAAACTAGGACCCACATGGGAAGGGCCCTACGTTATTAAGGAAGCATATGGCAACGGAGCCTACAAGTCGGAAACCTTGGATGGAGACGCTATTGATAGAACTTGAATGGCACTACCCTTCGTAAGTTCTACGATGAAACTTACAATGTCTAAGGACATTTTTATTTTGCTTTCAATCAATGTATTTGCATTCTTCTCACTGGGAAAGAAGCATTAATGGTAGGCGCCTAGTATTCATTTCTTAAAATGATGTAATCCTCCCTACCCACTTAATGATATAACGATTTCAAATCTCTTGTTTCGCTCAATACAACAAAGATTTGTCCACCAAGTCGCTTTATAAGTTTCAATGTCGAAGGGATGTACAAAGACTAACAACATGTCTTGCTCATATGCATAACATCCACCTCAACTTCACATTAACTTTCCTATATGGCCTTAAGGTATTTTAAGCCATTCGCTGCCCAAAGGATTAAGATGGAGTGGGTCGCAACCCTCTGTCAGCAGTCAAATTATACGATTGCTAATATTCTTGGTGAAGTAACTACACACAATGAGGCTATGCATCTACCATACGCCTTAGGTTGTAAAAAAATTTTACGCAAGTAAAATAAAAAGAGAAGAATCACACATGGCAAAATGCAAGCCCTGGTGGCTTTAATGTAGATTAATGACTAGTTTAACTAGTCTAAACAGGCCGTAGCCTTAACGATCCAACCAAGTAAAACATTGTCTTAGGCCGTAGCCTACATCACACACACCAAATGTTAATTGTTTCATCAGGCACAAAGCCTGGAAAGGAACACAGACAAATTGTTTTAAACAGGGTACATACCACCCTGGGGATCAAATTACAACCACATGGTTGCCTTCATCAAACTTTGGAATGAGTGGGATCAGCTGAAACCGGGGAGGGAGCCTTGGGTGACGGAGTCTTCTTAGAGGGAGACGGAGGCTGGACTTTCCTTGGCTTCTTGGCCAGCAGGTCCTCAATAGAGGCCGCTGGGTCCTTCGTCACATCTGTAAGGAAAGGGAACTCTAAAGCAGTTAAGTGATTACCTGCATCATCATACTCTTTCTCATGAGTTGCCTTGTAGTAAGGAACTTCCTCCAGCTTCACCGGTTCCTCCGTCGCAGCTATCTCCTCCAAAGTGGTACACTTGCCATGGAATATGGCCGCATTCACCAGGTTCCCAATTGCAATCCCCACATCATCGCTATGGTAAAGTTCCATAGCAACGTAGGGGATCACCTTGGTTACCAAGTCCACCCTATCCTTCTTCAAAGATCTTCGCATCGAAGGTTTAACCCATCTACCTTTTCTCCGAGCTTGATCTCTTGGTCCAACAACTTCGCCTCTCTCCTTCGAGGCCTCCACACTTGGATGAAAGAATGATATCCGCTTTTATAGCCTACGACCTTTGAGCCTTCGATAGTTAGCTCGCCGATTCACCGCCGCTGCCACTGACCTTTGAGCTTTTCATTCTCGGCCCGAGATCTTGCACCAAGGGTTCTTGTCAAAATCCTCCAAGGCATCCTCACACTTCTTCTCCGTGTCTCGCATACTCGATCCCTAGCCTTCTCCCTTCTCAAAGATAACATCCATTTCTTCTCGAGCTTTGGTGACAAAGACGGAGCAACCCCTTGTCCTAGCATTGAGTTGGTTGTCTAGCATGCACCGTCGGACATAACTTTTGTCATGAAGGTCGCAGAGCCTTTCTATGGACATGTTGTCCATCACCCCTTCCACTTGGGTGGGATTACATGGCCCACGAGTTGGTGACAAGCTGGGAGAGGAAGTTCTTTCGATCGTGAAGTCCCGCAAAGATATATAAATTTGTTAACATATTATTACCGGTATCTAATTTTTGTTACAGTGCAAGAAACATTACCATGGATATCATCACCACTGGGCCCTTCGATGGTCGGAAATACCACAACCTTACCCCGGGCACTCTTTTCCGGTAGTTCGAGAGGAGGAGTAGGTAGGATAAGCTTCTCTTCAAGCGGACTTCACAGCCTTTTGCACCGGTATTTTTCTCGCTTGGACCCTCTCACCAATGCCGAGGGTCCCACGATGACCAACCGTCCTTCGAGACCGGTTCATCGAATCAAGAACATTCTCCACAAGTTGGTCTTCCACATCTATGGGTTCCTTTGACGGAGGAGCAGAGGATACAGTTCGATGGGTCGGGCTTCCACATCATTGTTATTTATTGACATTGACGGAGAGCCCACGCCATAGCTCGCCTCGGGGATTCTTTGAATGAAGCTCACCTCCTTTGCACCACCGCCTACCACAAAGTTTCGAATGACATTTCGCATCAAGGAGCAAATAAGATAAATATCGAAAGATAAGTTTTATTTCTTATTTTAATCAAAAATACATACTTTCTCCATCACAAATAATCTCAGTACCAAAGGAGATCCTCCCATCTTTCAAAGAATGCCACCATGAAAAGAATTGGCTCGTGGAATGTTTGGCAATCACCGATGACGAGCCAAATGTCGATACAAAGGATTCCTTCTCACAAGATAGGCAAGGATCGTTGAACCTTTTTCGCCATATTGAAATTCGGGTTTAACAATGCAGGAAAGTCGGAGGATAATGGTGTTTTGATATAAAAGAATTTGCCTTTCCAGCCTCGATGTTCAGAAATGGCCTATCTATGAGAATGGGCACATCCTTTCACCCTCTTAGCCAAGGTCAACCAATCTCCTCCGGGTATAAATTCGTAAACCCTAAGCACAATTAATGATGGTTCAAACCCATAAGCTTTGCACATCACAATGTATGTCGAAGCTTGGCTAGGCCAAAAGGGTTGAACCTAGATATGTGTACCTCATAGTACCGGAGGAATTCTAAAATCAAAGGGTGCAACGGTATCCTAAGGTTGGAGGTGGTGAATGCATGGGTATATGTGCCTACATAGTTTTCGGGGCATCAAATATCCCTTGATTTCTACTAGGTAACATGATTTTATGTTCTTTTGAATTGGGTAATCGGTGAGGAACGCTTTGAGCTCCTCCCTTGTCAAGGTGCAACCTTGTTGTTTGATTACAAATTTTTATTTGTAGACATTGATCCTTCTAAAATCCACAATAACGTATTTGAAAATGATACGAAGGAACACTTTACCTTGTTTGATCGAAAGCTTGATCGGAAGAGGTTTTAGTAGGTGAAAACTTGGGCGTGAGATAAAATTATGTTAGGTTTTACTGCTTTTACATTTTATATACCCTCACATATGTTAAATCTCGCCCTACACGTGTCCTGACTTATCCCCTTACCACCGGATTTCAAACCTTTTTTAAAATTTGAAATGAAGTTTTCTTTTACCGAGGAAAAGGGAGTGGTTAGGATAGGTGTTTGCATTAATTACGGTCAATAAGTACAAGACTTTTCATCTTCGTTCGTTTTTTGTGACGAAGAGGAGGTTTCGTTTTTATTTCTGAGTCGTAAGCAATATTTCTTGTTCGTACATATCACTTTCGACCGGGGCTTGATGACGCATCTCCGATCAGTCGAAGGACCCCTTCGCCTCACCGAATTTGCATTACGAAGACCCAAGTCTTTCTTCATAAGTCATTGGTGGCGAAACCATTCATCATTGACATGGTTACCATTGGGATTCGCCACCAAGGCCTATGCCCTTCGGTGTCTTCTCTGAAGATGCCAAGACAAAGAAGAACCTTGACTTGGTCTTCCCCACGCTCCCACTATTTCCTTAGCTTCCCGCCAAGTCCGAGATAGTGGGATGAAGCCCTAGCGGTTACCACAAATCGTGGACGCCCATGATCTCCTAAACGTGTGCTAACACTCTCCAAGCTATTTTCTTCACCTATAAATAGGTTGGACGAGTCATTTCAATGGTATGTTCACTCAACACAAGATTTCACATACTCCATATTATTTACAACACATATCACATACTTACTCTCACGGAGGTGGTTCGCAGGCCCAACCCTCGCAAGCAATCACTTAACGAAGTGTCTACTATTTCTTATTGCAGACACAAGTTTGGCGCAAGCATATCACCCTCATACCCTTCGATCACCATCAAGGCCCGGTCGCATTTAATTATTGTACAATCACTTGTGAGGGTATATCCATTCATTTTCCTTCCTTTCACATTCATGAAAACGATTATACGGGGGCCATGCTGTTACTGATTCGTTATTCTTGGTTAATATCGAGTTGCGGAAATGTTTGTTTGGAACTGGAGTTTCCTCAATACCTTGGACAATCTTACCCTGTTTCTGCTTGCAATTATCAACATTCTCTCTACTATCATTAGTAATAGGATTAAAATGCAGAGGGGGATCTAGTGATTGAACATTAACAACATCGATATTATATGAAATTTCAACTTTTGGTTTTAAATGCTCTTTCATACTAAAAGTTATTCGTTCATTTTCAGTTCCCAAAGAAATTTGTTTTTCAAAACCTTAATTTGAGCCCTAAGTGGCGAAAAGGTCTTCCAACAATTAAGTTGTAAGCCTCCGTTCCCCATGTCAATAACCACAAAATCGGTCGGGAAAAGAATTTTCCAATTTTAAAAGCACATTATTCACAATTCCCCAGATGCGACTTTTTAGAGGAATCACCATTTCAATCATAATTGTTGTTTCTTTTAAATTGGTAAGTTTTATTTTATCAAATAAATTGGTTGAGATAAGGTTTACCCGCCCCAAATCATTGTAATGGGGAATCTTAATATTACCAATAGTGCATGGAAGAAGAAAACTTTCCGGTATTGTTTTCTTCGGGAAGTTGGCTTGGCAGACCTCGTCGTCTTCGATTTATCATCCTCTCTTAGGTAGTTAATCCCGGAAAGATCATTTGTGATAGAGGATGTGCACTGCTCTTTCTTTGCTTTATCTTGCGCAAATATGGCTCTGCAGGCAATGACTTTAGCATTACTCATTTCAAGGTTTCTAGCCAATTGCCCAATTTGTGTTTCGAGGTTTTTAATCGCAGCATCTTGGTTATGCAGGTTCATATTGGTGTCCTCCTTCACTTTGACCATCCATTCCTTGAGTTTATCTCCCTTTTTTGTAGATTCTTCGATGTGCCTGTGTATTATTTCTTCAAGGCTAGGTTTAGGAGGATTGTTGTTGATTCTTGTGTAGAATCCTGGGGATTTTTCTCGATATCTGGGCCCGTTGTTATTGTAATTGTTGAAATGGTTCTCTCTTGCATATTTAACTTCTCCGGTCCTTTTAACTTCCTCGTTGGAGGAACATTCTTTAGTAGGTGGAGTTCCATTTTGTTCAACTTGAATGGAATGCACATTTTCCTTAAGCTTCTTCATGTCTCTTCCAAGACTTTCTAATTTGTTGTTTATTGCTGCAAGACCTTCCATATCTCCATTCTTACTTCGGTTGTTCCTTCCATTGTGCCATTTGTGAGAGTGGTCTGCCATCTTTCGAAGAGTTTCTAAAGCCAAAGTGGGTGTCATACCAGGAATCGGTCCCTGAGAATCAACCATTTGTAGAAGACGTTCACCTTTTGTTGGTTGTTGAGGTCATGAGTAGGGCATTTGTATAATAATTCGTTATACCTTTCCCAAGCTTGGTATACCGTTTCATCACCCTCTTGCTTGAAGTTATGGATTTTTTCTAATTGCTTAGCCGTCTTTGATGGAGGACAGTATCTCTGAATGAAACACTTTTTTAGGATGGGCCAGGTGTTGACAATCCCTGCAGGTAATCGATCAACCCATCTTTTAGCAGCTCCCGTAAGATAAATAGGGAATACTCGTAACATGATAGCATCGTGTGCGACTATGGGAATTTTGAATAGGCTGACAATGTATTCGACGTTGCCTATATGTTCATGGGCATCATCGGTGATGCTTCCAGAGAAGGGATTTGCACGTAATTCCCTCATGAATTGACGTTTGATTTCGAATGGAGCATCTTCTGCGATAGCCGGCCTAACAATTCCTGGTCCTTGTTCTTCCCTTGTTAATGCCAAATATTCCTCAAGAGTGAGGTTATCGATGTTAACAACTTCTATGGTTCCCGAAAACTCGAAATATGATCGTGAGAATAATAAAAAGTTTAAAACAAAACGAAAATGAAAGACTTAATATCAATCCTAATATAACTCCCGTGTGCCAAAAACTTGATGCGTGTTTTACTAACGAGTTTTAATATTTATAAAGTCTCGTTATACCTATGGTCTACCCTAATGCACTAACAAGTGCATGTACCCGGTCGTGTGTAGTGTAGTATCCGTAAGCCGGGTCCTAAGAGCTATGTGTGTCGGATAATTACTAAGTCTAGGTGTCACAAATTTTAAATATGATTTCGATAAGGAATTAATTATTTAACTACTAAAGCGTAAAATAGCAAATAAAGGCAAAGGATAAATCAATAGAGGAGAGTGGTGCTAACCTAGTTATTCCGCCTAGCTAGTTATGTCTCGATACTTACTTCCAATTACTTGGTAGGGTCAAAGTCGAGAGGACAAACATTTGGTCAATTCGCCTAACCTATCGAGAAAGATGCCACCACAGAGAAGTCGGTGTCCCCTCATAAGTCCCGTTGTTCCCGGTCCACTAAGCCAAGTCATTAAGTACCGCTACATGCTAGATTTATAATAGTGAGTTACCGGGCGTTAGCAACTTAAACACTCACCCCTAATTCTTAAGTTCATCCAAACGGTAGGTGATCGGTTATCAAATCGCACAAGTAGAAAGGGTCGTCGGTTGGTCATTTCTTACCCTTCCCATCTCGATCCGCTCACCTAGGGTCATTGGTCATATCTCCTAGGCAATTGGCCTCACCGCCATTCAAAACTACCTAAACAAGGGTAGCTACCAATAAACTATGCATGCATACACTTAGATATAATTATACGGAAGTAATGTAAACGTAAACAAAACAATTAAGGAACTATAACTAGGCCAGACCAAGAGGTGCTTAGCCTCTCATATTAACCATACAAATCAATTCAATATTCAAAGGTATGAAATACATGAATCGAAAGTAAAGAAAAGATAAAATGCTAATGCTTATCGTGGGGAGTGATTTCTCCTTGGAGACGACTCAGATGCTCCTCTAGACCTGCCTTTGGCTTTTTCCCACGTTCTCAGTTGTTGTGTGTGGAATGGGATGATTAGAAATCTTTGGAATTCGTGGGGTATTTATAGGCGGATCGGGTTACGGCGTAACTAATATAAGAGTTACGCCGTAACCATTAATTCCTTCGTATTTTGCACTAGATGCGCTAGTTACTGGTAACCTTATTAGTGGTTACGCCGTAGTCTTCAATATACTTGGTTACGCCTTAGTTGATTAAATAGTTACGGCGTAGTTATCGGCGTGGAACCTCATTTGACCTAATATAGTTACGTCGTAGCCTTTGGGAGAGTTACTGTAGTAACCTTCCGATGAGTTGGTTTTACGAGTCACGCTTTAGTTACGGCGTAATGTGAGAGATGAGTTACGCCAGTAACTTCTTCAAATTCGACATACTATGATAAATCTTTTGACATTTCTCCGCCTGTCTCTTTAGCTCCAATATTCGTAATTTACCCGAAGTGGAAAACAATGGAAAACAAGCGTAACTCCATATAAATGATATAAATTACAAGCATTATCGGGGAAATTGACACTTAATATTCGGGACTATTTGATGTTATCACACGTCCTTATTCTTAACGTTGTGTTTTCTAAGGTCATAGGGTGTGCCTTTTTCCCAACTCTTTGAGACGACCTTAAGGTTATTGCCTACGAAATCCTCTATGATTCATAAGCTAACTTTAAGGGTTATCTTTGGATGTTTAGACTACGAAATCCGCTAAGTGATTCATAAACTAAGGTTCACAAAGATTACTCAAGCATTTAAACACAACGATGGTCTAATTGCACCCTAAGCCAATTACAATTAAGATAAGAGACAACCAATCAATAATTAATACTAGGTTTTATAGATCTAAGCAAACACACAAGAAATTTAGCCGACATGTTAAACACGCAAGCATACACACATTCAATGGAAGACATAATGAAATAAATGAAGTAAAACACTTACCTTGATGTAAAATAGGGTATGAGAACCCTAAGATACTTGTCCAAGTCGGACTACAAACGTTTAGGTTTTTACTCCACAAGTCTAACTCTTAAAATTCGAAAATTCGATTTCTATATATAATTTTACACTTGCGATGGCGTCGCCGCTTATAGGTGGGGCGCCGTCGGATCGCCGCCTTTAGGGTTTTCGTCTTGGCAGTAATCGCTGGGGCGGCGCCACGTTGTAGTTGTGATGCCGGTGCCACTGAGTGATATCGTCGATTACGGATCTAGGCCGTCTCGGATGAAAAGTCTTAGTGACGCCTTCCTCTTCAAAGCCCCGACGCCATCGGTGTATTTTAGCAAAAGTCTCTTGGCCGTCGAGATTTTATTTACAGATAAAGGGCGATGTCGCCCTTTAGTTGGGACGTCGTCTGGTGCAATTTCAGCAGCTTGAGTGGCTTCGATCTTGACTTTGCCATTTTCTTCATATATTCACTCCTTTTCGTCCAAATATGCATCATTACAGCATTTTACTTCCAAGAGACCTAAAAAGTGAAAAGGAATGAAATTAAGCATTATGATGAGTGTCTAAATACTCATCATTTTGTATTATTAGAATGCCAAAACATCCGAAAACACTCGAAATGCTTCAAAATGATAAAATATCACAAACAAGTGTTTTATATGTTTTAAATGCAAAACATCAAAATCGATGAAAAACGATTAAGTTTGCATAATTGGCGCTTTAGTCCCCAAGTTTCAAAAGTTGTCAAAATTAGTCCACAGTAATTCAAAACTTGTAAAATATCATTTAAGGTCCATGAGATTCAAAAGTTGTCAAAATAAACCCTTCAAAGTTTAAAATTTACAATATGACAACTTTAATCCCTGAACTTTGAAAAATGTCAAATATAGTCCCTGGTTAATTTAAAAAGTGAAAATTATCAAAAATTAACCTTGTACTATTTATAAATGACAACATTGGTCCTTATGGTAAACTTTTGGAAAATTACATATTTGGTCCTCAAGTTTCAAACTTGATGCTTTGGTCCTTGGACATTTTAAATGGAAAATAATTACATGTATGGTCCTTGGATTATCATATATTGCAAGTTTAGCCCTTGTGTAAACCTTGGAAACCTGTCATTTTCAGTCCCTCACTTTTTACCAAATTACAATATTGGTCCTTGTGTGTTTAACTAAACCAAACGGACACCCTTAATATTTAAACCCAAATCCAGTCCAAATCCTATAACCCGGCTGGCCCATTCCCAAATCCAGTCCACCCAGTGTTTAAATCAAATACCGCGCTCACTGTTACTATCTCTCCCTCACCACTGCAATTCCAAAACCAGAAACCATTGATGGTTTCTTTTCACCTTTCCAGCTGCCAACCTCTCACTATCACCCCCCTCCACCTTGCAAGCCCACTCACCATCTCAATTAATGAAAAAAACCAACTCCATGACTTTTCCCGCCAATTTTACACATGGACGATTTGGATGATTTCTAATGATCCAATGGTTCAATTATGGTGGGAAAGATTCAGAGTGTCGACAGAGGTTGAAAAGATCAATATAAAAGGGAAAAAGAGCAGAAGAGAAGAACCAAGTAGTGTAATTTTATTTTTCATATGTCGTTTTCATTTTTCAAGTTTTTCAGTTTAAGTTTTAAGCTTTTAAGTAATTTGTAATCAAACCTGTGTGTAATAAAAACATAATATCAGTTTCAATTTCAAGTTTTGTATACTAATTCGCTTTATGAATCTTTCAACGCCTAAATCCTCAAAATACTCTATTGTTGTTATTAAGTGTTGTTATTGCTTCTTAAGCTCTTTTAAGCTTTTGAAAAAGCTTATAAGCTCTTGGAACCTTCAAGGAATCAGTTTTACTCTACAATCCTAAAATTACCAAAATTACCAAGAAATTAGTTAAAAATAAAAATACCATGGGAAATGATCAAGAGGTTGATGCAGAGGTTGTTTTGGGTAGGATTTGATTAGTATAGTGGTACACTGGGTTCTGAGATAAGCTTAAAGATAAGCTGGACTTTATGTGAGTTTTATTCTAAAATTATAATTGTTTTGCTGCTCATTTGAATTAATCCTTGATGTGCTTGTTTTATTAGTATATATCTGATGTTGATAGCTTATTATTGTTTGTTTTGCTTATTTATTTGTAGTTTAATATGTTAGGTTAGGTCATAATTTTACTCAATTCTAAAATCTGCAATTGCTTCTATGTTAATCTGAGTAATTTCTAGCTTATAGTCCTTATGAGTTTTTGTTATTAAACTCTCATCATTTAGCTTTAATTTGATCTAATGAATCTGTTTAAGTAGTGTTTAAGCTTGTTTCACTTCTTTGGTATAGATTAGTTGCATAACAGCCTTTATAAGTGGTGTTTGGATAAGCTTGTTAAACTGTGTTATAAGGCATAATTGTCATAGCTTGTTATTGCTTCATGTAACTCTAGTTCTAAATAACTCAGTCAAGTCCTTAAAACCAAGTCTCATTAGTTAAAAGTCAAAATCCTTGTTAAAATTATTTTGCCTGTTAACTGTTGGAAAGATAGATAGCATAATCATGCATTCTAGTGTATAAGTTGTTTATTTAGCCTAATTCAGTCTTATAGTAGCTTATTACATTATATTCAATCATTAAAATCAATCCTAAGTTCAAATTAGTCAAACTGCTTCATAAACTGAAAAGTCAAAATTTCAGAATAAGTGGTTTTTGAATAAAATGAATAATTTTATATAGGATTCATTACTAGGTTTTAGCTCAAATGATTTTGGGATAGTAAACTTTAGTTGCTCTAGAAAATTAGAAAAATGATAGCTTACTCGTATTCAGCTTATTTCTAGCTTTTCCATCAGCTTATTTTGAGACCCATTTCTGAAACATGCTCTGTGCACCACCACCACAGTGGCTTTCACCACCACTTTGGTGGGTCCCACAGGCCACACCAGTGGACTTCACTGGTGGTTCTTGGTACCATATCACTCACCACCCAGCTGACTATCCATTTCAGTCAATCTTTTGAGCTTAAGCACTGTGGACACCACTCCTAGATAAGCCTTAATGTTGTCCCATTTTTGAGTCAAAACTAGTTTCACTTTGCTTAATTCTTGGCTTAAACTGCTTTTCAGAAGTTTAGGATGGTTGGAATATGTTAGTAATTAGTTAATATAGCATACCCTAGCTTATGTGTTAATTTGGTGGTCATTTATGGCTTTTAGCTTATTTTGATTTGCTTATTTATAAGCAGTTTCACAGCAGCTTCATTTTTCCTCCAAATAAGCATATGTTTTTATATTTTTTATAAACTTAGAATAATATTTTAGCATTTTCCTGAATTTTTCAGATTTTTCCATCACTGTTTAGTATTTTTCTTTATTTTAAATAGTTTTTAATCCTTTTTAAATAGCTTTTAATACTAATAAATAATAAAAAGCTTAGAAAAATATGTTTTCAATTTTCCTAGATTAAGATAAATATAAAAGTCATAAAAAGTATTTTTCCATAATTTTCTTGGTTTAATTAGTATTTTCTAGCATTTTAATTAGTTTTAAATAGTTTTAAATTAATAATAAATACATAAAAAGTCTAAAAAATATATTTTCAGTTTTAAAATAAGTTTTATCATATTTTAGATTTTTCCAAGTTATAATTTCATTTTTCTAGGTTAATTTTGTATTTTCTTGTATTTTAGTGTATTTTAAATACTTAATAAATAGTTTTAATTAATAATAATTAAATAAATAGTTTTAAAATAATTTTATTTTTCTAATAATTTTCTTTTATTATTAGGATTGTAAAATTTCATTTTCATATTTGTAGGCATTTTATTTCTTTAAAACTCACGCTTTATTTTGTGCGCTACGTAATTTTATTTAAACGCACGTTTTAGGTTTTAAACGCTCATCACTTTAAAATAGTGATAGCGTTTATTTAATATATTTTATCTTTTTATCTCTTTTAATTTGCATTTAAGTCGCTGTAATTTATTAATCTTTTCTTTAGGTAATTATTCAATCCAAAACCTTATTGATCACTATCCTTAGTGATTATTCGACATCTGAAGTTGTTTAACACCAATTCATCCTCCGTGGGACTTAACGACCCAGGAATCCACTATATTCCTCTGATCTTAAATTGCATTGGTGTGTGAGCTGTTTTGAGTTTCTTACGGTTGGTCATTCATGTGGCTAGCATGTGTGAGATAACTTGACGGTTTTGCACCGATCAAATTTTGGCGCCACGGGGAGGTCAGAAGCGTGTTTTAAGCATTTCGCATCCATTCTTGCACATATACCACCTTTTGTAAACAGTTTTAAAAATCAAAAGTTCATTAACACTTTTTCTAAAGTGTTATCAACACCAAAAATATTTTCATTCTTTGTTTTATGGCATGTTTTTCAAAAATCCAAAAATATTCATCTTTACCCTCTTACCCTTTTGATTCTTTATTCCTTTACCCTCTATCCATTTGATTCTAACTTCTTCTATTCTCATGGAATCTCTCGACTACGACGAATTCGGAACAAGTTGAAAAACTTCCTATTTTATCACAAATGTCAAGAATTCGTGTTGTTCGTGATGATCCATTGATTCTGCGTAGGAAATAGAACGAGAAACCGGGTGACAAAGGACCGGTACTTCCCTCTAATAATGGAGGTGCTAACACGTCCAACCTACGGTTATCCAAAGATCTAAACCCTCAATTGCTCCTAAGCCGTCTAAAATTGATCCTACACTTTCACGATTTACGGTTAAAAGCAAACATGCAGAGTTTAGACCGGTGTCTAGTAAGAATGACTTGCCTAATCTTCACATTTCTCGAGAACCAAAACCAGAGTCCATAACGGAAGTGGTGGAAATTGCTAGCTCTCAGAGCACACCACTTGTCCCACCTCCGATTTTTCAAAATGTTCTTCGAGTCTTAATAGTCATTCGATCACCATGTTGGTTTTGTTGATTCTTTGAATGAACCGATTCCTTCTCATAACTCTCAAATAGAATCGCTTTATTCCTTGTGTCGGTTGTGGTGAGCCTCTTTTTGGTTCACCATGTCACCGTGTACGTGTGTACAATGTGGTAATGATATTCGAAGCGGAGTTGTTTGTTTTGTGGTTCGAGGAATTCATTTGATTATGATCCTAATCCGAACTCATTTAACGACCCTCAAATCTTTCCAATTACCCACCATAGCCCGACTTATCTTTATATAATCAACAATACTTCTGTGAATTTTGTGGAGGTCCTCACCAAGGATTTGAGTGTCAATCCGGAAACACGCTTGTCTATGAAGTTTTCCCATGATGCTCGAACTTTGGTTATGACCAATATCCATATGATTCACCAATCCAGCCTCAACAGCTTTACTATTGTGAAACTGTGGAGGTCCCATTTCACTCGATTGTCAAACAGGAATCCATTTCCTTGTAACAATTATGACTATCCATATCACGATCAACCTCCATAGTGCCAAATGACTCAAACTCCTCAGAAGCCCAACAAGACACTTATCTAGAGCTTCGAGTCGGTGAAAAGAACTGAGGAGTTAAGTAAGACATCATTTCATAATGTTCCTAGTTTTTCTTGTGTATATTGTGGGGTCCTCATGATGATTATCAATGTCAACCTTCCGGTTTTGACAAATCTCCACTCCCACAATATCCCGTCATTCAAAATTCACATGAGAAATCCATGGAAGAATTGCTAGGCAAGAGCAGCGTCGCTAAAATAAATTCCCAAATTGCCTTTGAAAAATCATTAGGGAATCAATTGCAAAAGAAAAAGCACCAGATCTAGCTCTCAATTTCATTTATTCCCGATGATGTTGATGATGAAGATATACTTGAAGATTCATCAAATTCATCGCTTGATATCCCAAAGTTGAGATTCATTCTCAAACAACTGCTATCACACCCGAGGTTCACACTCACTCTCGAACATGGGGATGAGCTTCTTGACACTGCTCCTAAAAAGGAATCGGACGAATTCATAAAGTCTAGTGTTGAGGACCTTGTCCCAATCCGCAGAGAGTCACAGGAATTCTTGATCATATGTGTGATATCCTCCTCTTCTTGTCTTCCAAAATGATCATATTGAAATGTTCTCCGATTCGATGAGGACTATTCTTTATCTTGTGGAGACATAAGTTATGTGGGGAATTTCCTTCCGAGCTTGTCACTAGGAGAAGAGAATGAAGAAGAATAATCCAAGACAAGCTCTTCGCCTTACATTATTGAATGTTAATCTTCTCATTTCTAGAATCGAGGCTTTTAATGGAAAGCCTACTTCATATCCTATCCTTTTGAGGATAGTGAATTTTGTTCAATGATTCTATTCCGAATTGCAAACGCTCCATATTGATCATATGGGAGAGAAGATTAGTGGTATTACCACTTCTCATTCTCATAATTCTCTCCCGATTATGAATCATTCACTTTGAGGAGTTCCCAGGTGAACTCGGTCAAATCAATCACGAATATGAATCATTCTCCTTTGAGGAGTTCTCATGAACTCACTCATATCATATCTCCACCGGAGTATGATAACTTATTTTGATCTAGACACACCCGGATATGTCTAGACCAATTGAGCTTAAAAGATGAAATTCATGCTATCATGAATTCCCTTCCGATGATGATGAGTTAGTCAAGATTATTATCATGACTTTCTTTCTTCTTCACCTATCCCGTGGCTTATCCTGCTTCTTCACTCCTTCGAATGAAGACATTATCTTTGACCCCGCATTTTCATTTATCATTTGTAAGTCGGTTCTATCTATATCTCATCGGTGTGGAACTTTCACGTACTTCAATGTTTATACAAACATCTTGAATGAAAGTCCGATGGAGATTGTCTCTTCCACTTACTTCCCCATGAACAAATTAATTCTGGGTCGAGTCAAGCTAGCGACTGGAAATCAAAAAATAGTTAAACCTCGGGTTTTCACCGTGTGTTCCACCTTAGTGTGGGGAGATGCCCCACATGTTGTATATAGATCTTAAAATGAATGAAAATTGTAAATATTAAAAGAGAATAATTGTTGTGTTTCCACACTTAGCTAGTAATGTTATCTTCTTACGCTCAAGGATTCGCATAATAGCGGGACTTTGAATATTGAGGACAATATTCATTTCTAAGTGTGGGGAAATTCGCTAATTTGATCATAAATGTACCCTTTAGTCCCTCTTCCCCAAATGGCCAAATTTTAAATTTTTTTAGTGGAAGTACTATGTACTAAACACAACAAATGGTAATCACCCACCATGTCTAAACCACATAAGGATTGGCTAATCCAGAGCAAACGGCTCTTGGTAAAGATATCTCAAATCCGCTTATGGCTTGCAATTTGCCCAAAATTGTATGGTGTTCAACTCACCATATCTTTAATTAGTAAAGAGTTGACTAGCCCGCAAGTTTATGGCTTGTGGTAAAGGCGATGAAAAAACCATAATTGGTAATCGACTCACCAAAGATAATATTGATAATTTATCTAAGAGTTATTAGTCCGTACAAACGGCTTCGTAAAGACAAATCAAACCGTTCATAGCTTATGATTTGCTCAAAATCATTTGGTTATCATTGTACCAAGGTTTTACTTGAACTGAAACAATTGGCTACTCCGAAGTAATGGCTTTTGGTAAAGAGATAAAATCCATTAACTTTTCATAAAACATTGCTAGGGACTAGCAATATCTTAGTGTGGGATTGACGAATGTCAAATACTCATCATTTTTGTATCGTTAGAATGCCAAAACATCCGAAAACACTCGTAAATGCTTCAAAATGATAAAATATCACAAACAAGTGTTTTATATGTTTTAAATGCAAAACATCAAAATCGATGAAAACGTATTAAGTTTGCATAATTGGCGCTTTAGTCCCCAAGTTTCAAAAGTTGTCAAAATTAGTCCTCGTAATTCAAAAACTTGTAAAATATCATTTAAGGTCCATGAGATTCAAAAGTTGTCAAAATAAACCCTTCAAAGTTTAAAATTTACAATATGACAACTTTAATCCTCGAACTTTGAAAATGTCAAATATAGTCCCCGGTTAATTTAAAAGTGAAAATTATCAAAATTAACCTTGTACTATTTATAAATGACAACATTGGTCCTTATGGTAAACTTTTGAAAATTACATATTTGGTCCTCAAGTTTCAAACTTGACAGTTTGGTCCTTGGACATTTTTAAATGGAAAATAATTACATGTATGGTCCTTGGATTATCATATATTGCAAGTTTAGCCCTTGTGTAAACCTTGAAACCCGTCATTTTCATCCCCTCACTTTTACCAAATTACAATATTGGTCCTTGTGTGTTTAACTAAACCAAACGGACACCCTTAATATTTAAACCCAACCAAATTAAATCCTATAACCCTACCGCCCAATCCCAAGCCCATTCCCAAATCCACCCACCCATGTTTAAAATCAAATACCGCTCATCACATTATCTCTCCTCACCATCGCATTCCAAAACCGAAACCATTGATGGTTTCTTTTCACCTTCCACCGCCAACCTCTCACTATCACCCTCCACCTTGCAAGCCCACTCACCATCTCAATTAATGAAAAACCAACTCCATGACTTTTCCCGCCAATTTTACACATGGACGATTTGGATGATTTCTAATGATCCAATGGTTCAATTATAGTGGGAAAGATTCTGAGTGTCGACGAGGTTGAAAAGATCAATATAAAAGGGAAAAAGAGCGTAAGAGAAGAACCAAGTAGTGTAATTTTATTTTTCATATGTCGCTTTTCATTTTCAAGTTTTTCGCTTTAAGTTTTAAGCTTTTAAGTAATTTGTAATCAAACCCGTGTAATAAAACATAATCTCGCTTCAATTTCAAGTTTTGTATACGAATTCGCTTTATGAATCTTTCACCGCCTAAATCCTCAAAATACTCTATTGTTGTTATTAAGTGTTGGTATTGTTTAAGCTCTTTTAAGCTTTGAAAAGCTTATAAGCTCTTGGAACCTTCAAGGAATCGCTTTACTCTACAATCCTAAAATTACCAAGAAATTAGTTAAAATAAAAATACCATGGAAATGATCAAGAGGTTGATGCAGAGGTTGTTTTGGGTAGGATTTGATTAGTATAGTGGTATATCTTGGGTTCGAGATAAGCTTAAAGATAAGTGGACTTTATGTGAGTTTTATTCTAAAATTATAACTGCTTTTGGTCGCTCATTTGAATTAATCCTTGATGTGCTTGTTTTATTAGTATATATCGATGTTGATAGCTTATTATTGTTTGTTTTGCTTATTTATTTGTAGTTTAATATGTTAGGTTAGGTCATAATTTTACTCAATTCTAAAATGCAATTGCTTCTATGTTAATCTGAGTAATTTCTAGCTTATAGTCCTTATGAGTTTTGTTATTAAACTCTCATCATTTAGCTTTAATTTGATCTAATGAATCTGCTTAAGTAGTGTTTAAGCTTGTTTCACTTCTTTGGTATAGATTAGTTGCATAATGACCTTTATAAGTGGTGTTTGGATAAGCTTGTTAAACCGTGTTATAAGGCATAATTGTCATAGCTTGTTATTGCTTCATGTAACTCTAGTTCTAAATAACTCACCAAGTCCTTAAAACTAAGTCTCATTAGTTAAAAGTCAAAATCCTTGTTAAAATTATTTTGCTCATTAACTGTTGGAAAGATAGATAGCATAATCATGCATTCTAGTGTATAAGTTGTTTATTTAGCCTAATTCAGTCTTATAGTAGCTTATTACATTATATTCAATCATTAAAATCAATCCTAAGTTCAAATTAGTCAAACTGCTTCATAAACTGAAAAGTCAAAATTTTAGAATAAGTGGTTTTTGAATAAAATGAATAATTTTATATAGGATTCATTACTAGGTTTTAGCTCAAATGATTTTGGGATAGTAAACTTTAGTTGCTCTAGAAAATTAGAAAAATAATAGCTTACTCTTATTCAGCTTATTTCTAGCTTTTCCATCGCCTTATTTTGAGACCCATTTAAAACATGCTCAGGCACCACCACCACAAACAAGCTTTCACCACCACTTTGGTGGGTCCCACAGGCCACACCAGTGGACTCCACTGGTGGTTCTTGGTACCATATCACTCACCACCCAAATGACTATCCATTTCACCAATCTTTGAGCTTAAGCATGGGACACCACTCCTAGATAAGCCTTAATGTTGTCCCATTTTGAGTCAAAACTAGTTTCACTTTGCTTAATTCTTGGCTTAAACCGCTTTGAAGTTTAGGATGGTTGGAATATGTTAGTAATTAGTTAATATAGCATACCCTAGCTTATGTGTTAATTTGGTGGTCATTTATGGCTTTTAGCTTATTTTGATTTCTTTATTTATAAGCGCTTTCACAATGACTTCATTTTTCCTCCAAATAAGCATATGTTTTTATATTTTTATAAACTTAGAATAATATTTTAGCATTTTCCTGAATTTTTCAGATTTTTCATCACTGTTTAGTATTTTTCTTTATTTTAAATAGTTTTAATCCTTTTTAAATAGCTTTTAATACTAATAAATAATAAAAGCTTAGAAAAATATGTTTTCAATTTTCCTAGATTAAGATAAATATAAAAGTCATAAAAGTATTTTTCCATAATTTTCTTGGTTTAATTAGTATTTTCTAGCATTTTAATTAGTTTTAAATAGTTTTAAATTAATAATAAATACATAAAAGTCTAAAAATATATTTTCAGTTTTAAAATAAGTTTTATCATATTTTAGATTTTCCAAGTTATAATTTCATTTTTCTAGGTTAATTTTGTATTTTCTTGTATTTTAGTGCATTTTAAATACTTAATAAATAGTTTTTAATTAATAATAATTAAATAAATAGTTTTAAAATAATTTTCTTTTTCTAATAATTTTCTTTTATTATTAGGATTGTAAAATTTCATTTTCATATTTGTAGGCATTTTATTTCTTTAAAACTCACGCTTTATTTTTGTACGCTTACGTAATTTTATTTAAACGTCGTTTTAGGTTTTAAACGCTCATCACTTTAAAAATAGTGATAGCGTTTATTTAATATATTTTATCTTTTTATCTCTTTTAATTTGCATTTAAGTCATTGTAATTTATTAATCTTTTCTTTAGGTAATTATTCAATCCAAAACCTTATCGATCACTATCCTTAGCGATTATTCGACATCCGAAGTTGTTTAACACCAATTCATCCTCCGTGGGACTTAACGCACCCGTGAATCCACTATATTCCTCGATCTTAAATTGCATTGGTGTGTGAGTGTTTTGAGTTTCTTACGGTTGGTCATTCACAAGTGGCTAGCTTGTGTGAGATAACTTGACGGTTTTGCACCGATCACATTAACGGATATAAAAGTGGGCAATTAAGGGCTTAAATGACCCCTTAAAAGTGTACATTTTAAATCCTTATCAAATATCCCTACACTTGGTATTTGCTTGTCCTCAAGCAAATGTGTTTTTGGCCAATCAATTTATAAGTTAGGGGGCATGAAGCATTGGTTTAACATAATTCACAACAAGTAAAAGCACCGCAATAACAAGCACGAAAATTATATACTAGCACCTCACAAAGGGTGTTTGGATTCTCTCATCTCTAGGGTGTATATGAAATATAGTAAATGGAAATGGAAGATAAACAATCATTACCTGGTCATAGTACATAGATTACCATAGGCTTGAGACTAGATCAAACCTCCATCGCTTTGGCTTAAGCACCTAGGAACAACTATCTAAGAGGTCTTTTAAGGGGTTGTAATGTTAGGCTTACGGTAGGGAAACAAAGGGTTTGGTTGGATAGGCGATTTAGTGGTGGCAAGTCAAAAATCTTATGTTACAAGCATGAAAAGAATGGAGTTGCTAAGCCAAGACTGACTCACTAAACTCCGTGATACTTTGACACAAACAAACATAAATATAAAGGTAAATGTAGAATGGTAGCCCGTATGTTTTTTTTTCAACACTCTTTTTTCTATTATTTTTTCGCTTCGCTTTTTTTTTTTTTTTTTTTTTTTGCATACACTTTACTCTACCATCCTCTAAGATAACATCAAAATATAAGGGATTTATAGGAGCATCCATACACTTGAGTTTTTATTAGGCTAATAACCTTTAAAGACTATACTTGTCAAGAATGGCAGCTCACAGTAATAACTAAAAGAATAACTCTTTGACATTAATGTTGACATTTTGTCTTTCTTTAAGTCTTATGATCATATTATGACCATTTTATCCTTTCCTAATTTTTTCAAATATTTTTGAAACTTTTTGATTTTTTTCAAATTTATGTTCCAATTTTTTTTTCAAATACTTTTTTTCATTTTTTTTCCCGAAATGTGTTTTTTAGAATTTTCTTTTTGTGACACGCGAAAGAAAATTGATTTTTTTTGTAATAAAAAATTCGATAAAAAAACTCACTTGTGACAAAAAAAAATAATCAAAAGTGAATAAAAAACAGGTGAAAACGTAAAAAAACGGAGAAAACGTATAAAAGAATTTTATGAATTTTTTTTCAAATTCTTCTTTTATTTGAAATTTTTGTTCAAATAATTTATTTTAGAATTTTTTGTTACATGTCGTATTTTTTTTAGATTAAAAAAAATTGAATTTTTTTCTAAATTCTTTCTTTTTTGAATTTTTTTCCAAATAATTTCTTTTAGAATTTTTTTTATGACATGCGAGTTTTTATTTTTATTTAGATTAAAAAAAAATTCTGAAGTTTTTTTCGAAATTCTTTTTTTTGAAATATTTTTCGAAGGGTAAAATGGTCATAATACTTAAAGAAAGAACAAAAATGTCAACATAAATGTCTAAAAGAGTTATTTTTTTAGTTCGCTACGCAGAACTGACATTTTTGACAAGTATAGTGCTTTAATAGGTTATTAGCCATTTTTATTACTCTAACACTAATTTGACCCGAATTGAAAAGATCAAAACACTTGGAGTATTTAATTACGTAAATAAAGGGAATTTGAATTTAACGTTATTTCCCGTCACTCCATAAAATTTTATTTTTTCCCATGAGTCCCAATCATCCCAAAACTGTGTACAAAAGATATAACTCGACTTAGCAACCATGAAGTAACTAGATAATTGAACTAATGGTTTAGTATGATAACAATAATGCACTAAAGGTGAGTGCATATGAGGTAGGCTAAGGCGATTTGGGTGTACATTTGGGGGTGGATTGTAAACAATGCTCTTCATTGATATTCCGGAAAACCGAAACATCACAAGAACCGCGGAAAGGATAGGCTCTGAGGGGTTAACTAGGGGTATCGTGTACTAAAAATGAGTACATCGCAAGGGTGTGGGGTAATTACTCAACCGATATGGAAGAAGTAATTATAATACGGGTATCAAACAAGGAATATCCTAATGCCTCTTATCATTTAGTTATTCTACACAAGTGTTGTCTCACTAGCGATCTCGGAATGAATCACAAAACAAGTTCTAGAATCTATTTACTATCGGTACACTTTCAAGCATTAAAGGTGAATGCTTTAATTCCTATAGATCTAGGGGCTAACCTTACATTTTGGGGTGGAATTTGAGTGGTAAACGGTTTTTGTGCTAGTCATATAACTCATATCCATGAGACGCTTTATTAAGACTAAAGTCCCACTCGTACATGTCATAAAAAAATTTAAATTTGGTGCTAAAATTGCCCTAACAAATAATTCTCATAGCTTATTACACAAATAAAATAGGACAAGACAAATATTCAAGGATAAGCATAGTTTCAAAGTTCTCGTTTTATTCTCCTCCCTAAACTTAAACTGAACATTGTCCCCAATGTTTCCAGAAAGTATCAAAGTTATGATAATGGAAGGTAATTAAAAGAGAAATAAACTAGTACTCCCTTGATTAGCTCGGTAGGATCCATGTGAAGTAGTGGTTAAATTCTTTCCCAAGAAGAATGTATGCGTGATAAGCTTCATCCAATATTATGTTTCTTTTTCTTGATAAATAAAACCTGCACACTTTAAGAAAACAGACGAAACCTTCGCGTAAAATTGTCGGTAAAACTATTTATGACTCAACTACACTAGGATATAATGCTTGTGGAATGGATGTTTGCGCTTTTCCGGAAAATTAAGACCGAGAATTTCCAAAATTTATACTTAGCACGTAAAACGAGAAAATTTTTATAAGTTGTTTCGCTCCTCTTGACGCCGCGGTGTTCTAATCTCGACGCCGTCAGTTATCCCGACGAAACCGGTTTGTTACGCTTTTCTGGAGAAATTCGAGAAATTACACCTTTAATATATGGAAAAATTCCTTCAAAACATCCATTATGACTAGATACAAGCATTTGACTCTAACAAACACACATATATATCAATTTCACTAATCGTAGTTCTCATGTTCACGTTTTTAAAACGTGTGGAATCCTCCCTACACTTATCCTATTGTAAAATACCTTTATATGTAATTAAGACGAGGCTAAAGACAAAATAAAGCATTTTCACAAATTTAAACATGAGAACATACAACAATGAAAAGATATGTGACACAAAAACAAGCAAACAATTAAGCATGGGTTGCCTCCCACGAAGCGCTTTTCTTTATTTATGAGTCTTGTAGCTAGACTCAAGTCGTGCTCTACGTGACTCCCTTACCGTTCTTATTTTCTTTCACTAAGCCTTCATCATAAGGTTGTAAACGCTTTACGCTACTGAATTCTCTCCATTGTCGCCTAATATGATAACGGTTTCATTTTTTATATTAGTTTCTTTCACGTGATAGGGTCCAAACCATCTTGCCTTATTCCTTCCTCTTAATGCTTTTATTCTTGATTTATACAAAAGCACATTTTCTCCATTCAAAAATTCTTTAGGTTCTTTTGAGGTCGTGGCTTTGTCATGTAGTTATTCCCAATTTTTATCACGCTTCCACGATGTCGCATTTAACCCTCGACCAATGAAATCTCTAAGCCCTCTTTCCCATTCATTAATTTTCTTCTTAACAAGATTATTGGAGACCCGCAAATTCTTATCATTTATCTTCTCCATAATCTTTAAACGGTATCTCGGAACAATAGGTATCCTAATTTGTCCTTTGCCACCTTTGAATATCCCGATACCTTCGCCGCATTTGATGGTTGCCTTGGGTCAGAGCTGAAAAGGTGTTCCAAGAATTAATGGCATGTTTTTATCTTCCTCAATGTCTATGATTATGAAGTCTACCGGATAGACAATATTGGCCACCTCAATTAAGACATCCTCCGCTATTCCTACGGGATAAACATATGAGTGATTTGCTAAGGAAAGTCTAAGATTGGTCTTGGTTAGCTCCTCCTTAGTCAACTTACTATAGACTGATAGCGGCATTATGTTTACATCAGATCCCTAATCGGCTAAGGCATTTATATTCTCGAAGTCGCCTATGCTACATCATATTACGAAGTTCCCTGAGATCTCTTGTTTCTTAGTTACTGGCTTTCTCAGAACCAACTCGTACATAGGTCCCATAGGCATGGTTTCATATTCTTCTTCTTTTATTTCACCTAAGAGGGCTTTACTAAGAACCTCATTGTACCTAAAGTTGTTCACTTGGTTAGCAATTGTTTTCTTATTGATCTCATGCTTAAGGTAGTATTCAATGATCTTGGGTTCATTATTAGTCTCAGCCTCATCCTTGTCCTTACAACCCTTGCTGCTCTCAGTCTCCTTCTTCTCAACGACTCCACCCTTATCGAAAGCAATGGAAATGGCGTTAACACACGAAGTGGGGGAAGCGTTATCATCGTTCCTCACCAACACCTTATCGGGAACCTTCTTCTTAGTGTATTCTTTCACCAAGTTCATCATCTCAGCCATTTTTTCCTGCATTTCCTCCCTTTGCCTATAAACCTCTTCTTTAAATTTGGCTAATTTTTTCGAATGGGCTGCCATGTATTCTCTCATTTGTGCCTTGAAGCTTGGTGAGAGTGAAATTAGAGAGGTAGAATGAAAGCGTCGTACGGAATTGGGATTTTGTTCACGGCTTGGTGATTCAGAGAGAGGTGTTGGGTGGTTGGCGGAGTTAATGGAATTAACCATTGCTCGATGAATTGGTCCAGGTACTCTCTTTTGCCTCTCAATTAGATAGTTGATCCTTCTCTCAAGAGCACTAACTTGCTCTTCAGTAATGTTGGAAGGCTCATGGGGAATTGATATGACATTAACCATTCTTACAGGGGTTTCATGAGATTCACTCCAATTTCCGTAGCTTTGACTGGCAAGCTCTTCTATTATATCCCATGATTCTTCTGCGTTGAAATCACCGAGCCTTCCACCGCCGCTCGATCAATGGATCTCTTGGTTAGAACTTGGCATGATCGTAAAAGATTTGGACTTGAAGCCAAAGATCAATGCCATGATGAGGGAGTTTATGGAGCAAGTCCTTGAATCGAGTCCATGCCTCGTAGAGATTCGACTTGATGTTGTTGAACGCCAAGATGTCCTTCCTAAGTTTAGTAGTTCTCCCGGTGGGAAAATTTGGGCAAGGAAACGAGTGGTTAAATCATCCCAACTTGAGATAGATCCGTGGAAGTCGCTTCGCCAATTACTAGTTTCGTCCCGTAGAGAAAATTGGAAGAGACGCAGCGCGTGATTTCCGTGTGGTAGCATCAAGGTCGATGGAATCAAATATTTTAAGGAAGTCCTTGAGATGCTAATTAGGATCTTCGAACGAAGTCCATGGAATGCACATTCGCTTTGCACCAATCGGATGATGTCGGATCGCGGGCCGTAGTTTGAGCTTGATCGGGAGCTCAATGGTGTTCCTATAGCCTCGTGGCTCGGTCTAGAGTATACACCAAGAGTACGACCTATTTGCGGGTAAATGATTGGTGGGTCGATGGGAAGTGGTGGATGTGGTGGCGGTTTATCACCTTCCATGATGAAAAGTGATGTGATTACTAACAAAGTCACGAACCATCACCAAGGTGTTACCCGAACAACCAAATACCACCACCACTTTGCCACTCAAAACCGACCAAAATCTCAAAACCAAACCACCAGAGAAATCACACGTTAACACGCCGACGACACAACGCTTGGAACACCACGAGAGATCGACAAAAGTTGCCAATCACGTTTCTCCGCCATTGTCATTGTCGGAAACGACCGACCACCACCGACGTGAGAGGTGGTGCAACTACTATATACCAGATCTGCAACTTGAAACACCGATTAATAAACCTTAAACTTCGGATAACTAATTGAGGAAATATGTGTTGGCGGTTTTGTTCTGCAGTCGCGCTTTGATTTGGCGGTTTTGCCACAATTATGATTTTTTCTCATTGTGAGATTTAGTTTTTTAGAAAGAGAGTGGTATATATCATAGTTGTTTGTGAGAGAAAATATTATACCAAGTATTTAATTGGGTCTAATGATTGAATATAATTGATAGTGTGTAAATACTAATTTGGTGGTGTTGAAACCCACCGAGCCTTTAATTTTGTAAGAAATTTTGGTGAGGTTAGGTGGCAATGTCTCTATCTCGTTACTCTTCTCAATTTTCAATGCAAAAGCTCCACTATTTTGCTTTCCTTCATAGAAGATTCTCGAACAAACGTAAAACATTGTATACTACCTCCGTCTCAAACTTTATGTCTATTTTGACTTTATAATCAAACTTTGACCTTAAATATATTTTTTTGTATTATATAATGCTTAATGAAAGTTATATCAATGAAAATACATTTAAAACCCAATTTCATTTATATATTTTACATCAAGTATTATATAACACAAAAATATATATTTAAGGTTAAAGTTTGATTGAAAAAGTGAAAATGAATATAAAATTTGGGACGGAAGGAGTATTATTTATATGTAATAAACAATCATCACTTCTTCAAACGGTAAAGTTGAAAATAATGGAATTCATTACGATAACATATTGGTCGGAATTAGCCTATACAAAAACAAGACTTCGTCTGGCACAAGCACGAGCCCTCTCAAGACGTGGTCAACAAAACAAAGGGTGGAGCGGAGTAATATAAACGAAGGACCCAAGGCCTAGCGAAAATGTATAAGCCTAAAGCGAGATGTTTCATTACTAATTCCTTACGAGGATGAGTAGATTTCAACTCACGAATCACATGACCAACTTGAAAGAGAGGGAATATATTGTGGGTTTAAAGCTTGGTTTCGATGGGGCACAATTCGATGGCGGCTAGAGTGCACGCCGCAAACAAATTAGTCGGAATATCAAGGTTTAAGGTATCGATCTCAAGGCAAGCAAGTTATTGTCCACGGACAATAGTAGGATCCGCCACCGTGATCCGGGAAAAGAGAAAATACCTTCCAAACAATTACAAATCAAATAATAAATAATAAAATTATTAATTGGCATGACGCCCAACTGTGAAGATTTAACATTTCCTCCTCTTGGTTCTTGTGTTCACGCAACAAAAAACACACCCAACCATGTTCACGCTGCAACATGCTCTTCCCAATCACTCACTCACAGTTTATGAGCCTAAGATAGTACCGTAGTTTTTTTTTTTTTTTTTTTTCCTATTATTATTTTATATATATATATATATATATATATATATATATATATATATAATACTATTTTGTTTTTATTCTTTCCTGTTAAAGAGTGCATGTGATATGCACATTGAAAATATGGAAAAGCAAATAAATAATTGGCCATGTGTAATTGTTTATTGAATAATTGTTTCAAAAGGTTATCTTGTAAACTGAATCCATCGCGTTTCACATGTTAAATGATTTATTCAAGAACAAGAATGGTCCAGAACAGTACCAGCAAAAGTGGGAAAGCAAAAAGTTGAATAGACTAAAAACCATTGACTTAAACCTAACACGATAAAGAAACGTGCATAATGAGTCAATAATAATCCAGTTTACGACATATTTGATAACACGATAGTAACTATATTTTTACGAAACATTCTTCATAAAGTTGAAAACATGTGTTTTTTTCCTGGTAACTAATATTTCAAATCTTTTGGGCGATTAGCTTATTGGGTTATGCCGTTGTCACATGAAATCAGGGTAAATTCTCCACTTTTGAGGAAGATTAGCGTGTGACCGATTCAAGTTTTATTGCACCAAACTAAGCAAGAAATTTAAAAGAGATGATATGCATATAAAAAATTTAATGTACATACCACAACTATATATAATGTTGTAGTATATGCATGATGTGATATTGTGATATTAGGGCCTGTTTGGTTAGGGTGTATGTGTATGGGTATGGGTCCATTACTTTTGAAAGTTATTAACGTTGTTTGGTTGTTTATAGTGCCCATTACAATGAATGAGTGATACCCAAACGCGAAAGCTTTGATATTATATGTATGGGTTGCTTCTTCATACCTTACATTATCATTCCACTTTATACCAACAACTATACCTATCGTGATTCAAGTCAAACCAAACGCACCCTTAATATCTTTTGTTGAGATATGAATATCACTTCTCAAAATTTAACTTATACCTCTAGTATTTAAATAGACTGATAATTTGTACACTTCACAATTTGAATGACATACTTCATTTTCATGTGCATTGCCATTTATGGCCTTACATCATTCATATTTTTTTTACTCCTCTAAAAATATAAATGACAATACACACTAAAATAAAGTATGCTAATTAAATTATAAAATGTACAAATCATCTTCTATTTTAATAACAATAACAATAAATTTTAGCACTACCAACCAATCCACTATAATTGCTTAAAAACACGTGTATGTTATTACTTTATGATGAAAGTACTTTATTCTTTTTCACGAAACCTCGTTAAGTTATAATTGTATATGGCTGTCTAATCGATTTAACGAATGTGAAACCCGCGCTGACGCAATGGACGGCTTTTAAGACTTACTAGAAATGACACTTAAACCTTAGGGACTAATTTTGCCAGTTGCTATAGTTAGCAATTAATTCTACGAGACTTACGCTTGAACGGCTTAAACCTTAAGGACTATTTTGTCATATTGCTATAGATTGAAATTAATGACGCAGACTTATTTTGCAAACCACTGAACCTCGCGACTATTGTTGTCGAGTTGAGAAAGTTTGCAATTAATCGCTTGCTTTGCATACAAAAGTGTACGCTTTTTAGTATATAGATACAATGTAATTGTAGTTGACAATTTAATATTAAATGGGTCATACTATTAATACTGCCCACCCCCTACCCCCAGCGCCGGTGCTTTTGTCCCTTTCTCTCTCCCACCGTGGGTCCCCACCCCACATGCTAGTACTGTACCCAAAACTTTTTTTTTTTTTTTTTTTTTTTTTTTTTTTTTTTAAAAGGTTTATAAAAATGGCTAAGGATTATTTGATTGTGTATAGTTTATTTTGTGTGTTATATTTAATTTGTGTAGTGTTTTATATGTATAGTGATTTATTTGTGTGGATATTTAATTTGTGTAGTGTTTTATATGTATATAGTGTATTTATTTGTGTGGTATATTTAATTTGTGTAGTGTTTTATATGTATAGTGTATTTATTTGTGTGATATATTTAATTTGTGTAGTGTTTCCATTTAATTAAACAATAACAATAAAACATTTTATAAAGTTTTTTACGCTACTTTTATAAACTTTTTTATAAATTTTTATAAACTTTTATAAACTTTTTATAAACTTTTTTTTAAACTTTTTTTAACTTTTTTTAAACTTTTTTTAAACTTTTTTATAAATTTTTATAAACTTTTATAAACTTTTTATAAACTTTTTTTAACTTTTTTTATAAACTTTTTTAAACTTTTTAAACTTTTTATAAACTTTTTTATAAACTTTTTATAAACTTTTTTTATAAACTTTTTTTTAAACTTTAGAACCATTTATAAAAAGTTTATAAAAAAAAGTTTATAAAAAGTAACGTAAAAAAAGTTTATAAAAAGGGGACCCATGTAAAAACACTACACAAATTAAATAAAAAGTAACGTAAAAAAAGTTTAAAAAAATTTATAAAAATAAATACACTATACATATAAAAAACCACACAATTAAAAACACTATACATATAAAACACTACACAAATAAATACATTATACATATAACTAAACACTACACAATTAAATTAAAAAAAAAAAAAAAAAAAAAAAAACAAAACATGTGCGATGGACCCATACCCATACCGAAAATGGGACAAGTGGAAGAGAGAGAGACAGGGGACAAGGGTGGTAGACCCTCTTTATAAAAATATACCACCAGATTAATAACCCATCCCTATTAAATTGTCAAGATAGTTGTATTCCGCTTTTGCTTTCACATATCGGGTGATTTGTATATTTTACCATTCAAATTCATTTAAAAGAATCTCACGCTACCGAAAGCAAGCACAGCCCCATTAAAACTAATCATCCCACAAGAACCTCGCCAAAGTGATTCTTTTCATGAATGATTTTAAGTAGATGTAGATTAGTGATTTTACAAAGTGATTGAAACACTTTAATTAATTATGTTTGGACACTTATATTTTATATGGGTGAAAGAGACTTTATTTCATGACACTCAAAATTTCTGTGATACTAAGGGATAAATCTCCACCTTCCATTTAGTTTGATCTAATGGTGGGGATTAACCCAAGATTTAATATCTCTAAACCCAAGTTCATGTTTTTCTTGTTTTTCTTTTCTTTTATCTTTTTTTATTTATTTTCTCATTATTTGTATTTTTTAACCACTTTTTTAATTTCACTATTTTTTCTTTTCATTTTTTTTTTAAATTTCGCTTTCATACGTTTTGTCCGCTCTTTCCGCTTTTATACGTTTTCGCCTCGTTTCATACGCTTTCTTACGTTTCGTCCGCTTTCACACGCCGTCCGCTTTCACGTTTTCGTCCGCTTTCTTACGCTGCTCGCTTACACGCCGTCCGCTCGCCTTGCTTTCACACGCCGTCCGCTTTCACACGCCGCCCGCTTTCACGTTTCGCGGCCTTGTTACGCCAGATGTTTTCACGCTTTCATCCGCTTTTACGCTTTTGTCCGCTTTCATAAGTTTTCGTCCGCTTTCTTACGCTTTCACGTTTTCCGCTTTCTTACGCCCCTCGCTTTCTTACATTTTCATCCGCTTTTCACGCTTTTGTCTCGCTTTCTTGCGCTTTCGCTCGCTTTCTTACGCTTTCGTGTGTTTTCTTACCTTTTTCTCGCTTTCTTACGCCGTCCGCTTTCTTACGCTGCTCGCTTTTCTTATGTTTTTGTCCGCTTTCATACATTTTCGTCCGCTTTTTACGTCACCGCTTTCTTACATTTTCGCCCTGCTTTCCTATGTTTCATTCGTCATCCGCTTTCTCGATTTTGTCCGCTTTCATACCTTTTTCTCTCGCTTTATTACGCCGCCTCGCTTTCTTCGCTTTTGTCCGCTTTCACGCTTTCATCGCTTTTCATAGGTTTATATACGCCGTCCAGCTTTTTACGCTTTTGCGTCCATTTTTAGACGTTTTCTCGCTGGACGTTTTGTCCGTTTTAGCCCTTTTATCCTTTTATATCGCCGTCCGCTTTTAGACGCTTTTTCCGCTTTCATATGCTTTTCATTTTTTCGCACGCTTTTCCGCTTTCATCCGCTTTTTGCGCTTTTATATGTTTTCGCTTATTTTCATATGTTTTCATGCTTATTATTAAACTTTATTATATTACATGTCTAATATCAATTGTGATATTTATTATAAAAAGTTAATGTCTAATATCACTTGTGATATTTCATAAACAAACAAGTACGCTTTTTAACCTTTAATATCACCCGAGATATTTCATTTCTCTTTATATTTTTATATATTATCACCTATGTGTTTTCTAATATTTTATAATTTTCGCCATAAGATAGTTTTTGTGTCTTTCATCGCAATTGACAAGCGATATTTTTTAATGCAACCAATGTTATCTATCACTTGTGATATTATACTCTTAGTAGAAATAAAAGGAACAACTCTCTTTAGGTGAATTCTTATTTTGTTCAACAAAATGCTAATTTAATGCAACACTTGTTTGATTTTGAGAATATGTCAAATCTCTATTTTCATAGTTTGCTTCTTTTTATTCATTTTGATATTTTTAAGTGAACTTATTTATCTCTTGTGATATAACATCAGAAGAAAGATGAAGAGTATTACACTCTTCATCATATATGTGTTATCGGTTGTGATACTCAACTAAGAATGTGAAATATTAAATTCATACCAAATGTGATAAGAATTTAGTATTTTACCAAGTATATATGAAAGAAATGATAATAAACATCACTTATTATATTACGTGATGATTCTCATTTTTTTTTTATTTGTGTTTTGAAAATATTTAGAAGATTTTGTGTTTTATGATAATATGAAATATTAGAAAAGGTGTTTAATCGAAACAAAAGATGTTATAAAATTTTGTTAGACTTGTGGTATATTATTCTATTTAATGGATACATTGTGCATGTTTCGATAGGTTTTATAGCGGAATTTAAAAATATCTATGGTTGAATCAAGAAATTAAAGAAGTTATGGTTGAAGAAAGCACACATCTTTATAAAAAACCGAGAAAGCTCAAACACCGTGATATCACACATGATATCACGGTGATATTACATGATATCAAAGGTGATATCACCTCACTTCGATCTCTCATAAAAATCACCAGGCGCCGATTAATTCTCGCATAATCGCTAATCGCTCACAAAGCGCCTTGATTTATCATAATCGGCCTATTTAATCGGTTTGGCGAATATTGCTAAAATTGGTCAACAAACCGATTTATCGGACAAAATCGGTTTAATCGGATTAATCGAACAAAATTGCTTAAAAATAACAAAATCCTTAAAAATCGGTCAAAATCGCTTAAAACCGGTCAAATATCGATTAATCGATCAAAGATCGCTTAAAATGGTCAATGCACCAAGTAATATCTATGTTTGACTTTAAACTTTGAAGAATTATATATTATGTTTATATTTGAACACTTGAAATATTTGAACTTTGATGCACTATGCTTATCTCATACATATAATATAATATAATATCTAGAATTACAATTTTGTGCATAAAATTCCAACCGATTAATCCTCGCCTAACCGATTAATCGCTAGGCCCTACCTTACCGCCTCACTAGCGCCTAGTGCTTTTACAACCTTGCTTGTGATATCACGTGATATCACAAGTGATATAAACTATGATATCACACATGCTATCACCGGTAATATCACACATGATATCAACGGTGTTATCACACATGATATCACGTGTGATATCATACGTGAGGTGATATCGCAGGGTTTGAGCTTCTAAGTTTGTTTATAAAGATGTGTGCTATCTTCAACCATAGCTTATTTAGTTTCTTGATTCAACCATAGATATTTACAAATCCCGCTATAAAACCTATCAAACATGCACAATGTATCCATTAAATAGAAAATCCACCACAAGTCTAACAAAAATATCATAACATCTCTTGTTTTCAGCTTGAACAACTTTTCTAATATTTCATAATATCATAAAACACAAAAATCTTCCTAAATATTTTCAAAACACAACCATCATATTCTTAGTCGAGTATCACAACCGATAACACATACATGATGAAGAATGTAATACTTTTCATCTTCCTTACGGTGTTATATCACAAGAGATAAATAAGTGTTACTTACAAATATCAAAATGAAAACGTGCAAAACGGACAAAACGTATAAAATCAAAAAAGAAGAACGATTTAAACGGACAAAACGCTCGAAATGGACAAAACGATAAAACCGCACAAAAACGTATAAAATGAATGAAAACGGACGAAAACTTATAAAACGGATGAAAACGTTTGAAAACGCTCTAAAATGGATGAAAACGTGAAAACGATGAAAACGCTCGGCGGACGAAACGATAAAAATGATTTAAAATACATGAAAACGCTCTAAAACGGACGAAAATACATGAAAACCTAAAAAATGTACAAAAACGTATGCAAATGGATGAAAATGGCGAAACGTAAGAAAACAAACGAAACGTAAAAAAAGCATTTAAACGTATGAAAGCGTAAAACACGCCGAAAAATGGACGAAACGAAGAAAACGGACGAAAACGTATGAAAACGAACGAAACGTAAGAAAATGAAAAAAAGAGTATGAAAACAAACGAAACGTAAGAAAATGGACGAAACGGACGTGAACGGGCTAAACGCTATAAAAGAGACGAAACGATGATAATGTATTTAAAACGAGTAAACGGATTTAAAACTTGTGAAAACGGACAAAAACGCTTCAAAATGCATTTAAAACTTATGTAAACGTATGAAAACATACAAAATGTATTTAAAACGCCGTAAAACGGATGTAAACGTATTTAAAATGGATGAAAATAGACGAAAACGTCGAAATCGTATTTAAAACGTAAAAGAAAGGACGAAACATATGAACACGGACGAAACGTATAAAACGAACGAAACGTATGGATACAAATGAAAACGTATGAAAGCGGAAAAGAAAAATCTTGAATAAGAAAGAACGTGAACTTAAAATTAAAATATATATATATATATATATATATATATATATATATATATATATATATATATATATATATATATATATATATATATAGACATGAATTTAAAATGAACGTGAATTCCAAAAAGAAAAAAAAAAAAAAGAAAAAAAAAAAAATGTTAATAAATAAGAAATATAAAAAGACAAAGGAAAATGAGAAAAAAAAAACATGGACTTAGGTTTCCATATTAAATCTTAGGTTTATCCCCACCATTAGATCATACTAGATGGATGGTGAGGATTTGTCCCTTGGTAAGCACCAAAATAAGAGTAAGCATTTGAAAATTCCTCATGGGTGAAAATATAAGTGTAACTGTGAAGGTCAAAATGTTCAAACACAATTAATTAGAGTGTCACAATCATTTTATGAAGTGTGCAAATCATCATCTTTTACACATCGTCATCGTTTATTTATTTATTTATTTTAATCTTTAATAGTTTTTGCTTGTTAATTGTTAATAGATTAAAATACACCGTTGGTCTTTAAACTTGGCAAAAAGCATCGCCGTGCACCATAACTCAGATTTTAAGTGCGTTAGTAGTCCAAACAATTGGTTTTATACAACCGTCCTTGACCCGTTATGCCAAGGTCAACGTCCATTTTGTGTTACTTTGTCCAAGATATAATAGACCATACACATTTATACAATACCTTAGTTAAATGTAACCCAACCCAATACCATATTAGTACCAAGAACACACATTTGACGTAATTAATGTGAACATACATTGAACCCTAAATACAAGCAACACACATTCAACCCAAATCAACAAACAAGAATGACACAAAACGATAAGGGAAGGTTTTGTTCAAGAAGTTAAAGAAAGAAGATTGCTCAAATGAAAATGGTTTAGGTGTTAAGAAGGAGAAGGAAGAGACCGACATCGGGTTATCAAAGGTTAATGATTTGGAAATAAGGACTAAAAATCGAAGCTTTGTTAAAATATCTTAAGGAAAGGAAGGAATTGAAGGAAATGAAGGAAAAGGATAATATGCAAAGTTGTGGGTCTAGCTAAGTGTATGTTTAGATGATAGAAAAGTTTGTAATGGTCGTTAACAAGAAATCCGAGCAATAAAAATATGAGTTATTATCTTAACTGTTAGTGTTTAGTTATGCGTTGGTAAATATGTTTGACTTAGGGAAGTCAAACATATTTAAATGATAGTGTTTGACTTAGGGAAGTAAAAAATATATTAAGTGAAATCGATCAAAAACAGCTATTGCTTTTAACAATGGCATACTCTGAATATAAAATTGTGTTGTGCATTGTAACTGATAGATTTCGTTGTGCATTTCTAAATAGGTTTAACTTAGGGATGTCAAAAAATTAAGAACTTATAATTTGTAGCATTTGCTAAATTGGTTTGACTTAGGGAAGTCAATAATCAAGATGTTACAATTTGTGGCATTTAGGTTGTTTAGTCTCACTGTCAACACTAACACCATACCATTTTTTTCATAAACAATACACCATTGTCAATACAATAAGATATCTTAATGCTAAAGCATTTGCATTTTGAACACATATAACATTATAACCATTGTGTTTGGTTTTGCTGATAGAAAGGGTGTTTGGTTTTGCTGATACAAACAATACACCCAATAGCACAATACAATAAGTGATTAAATGCTAAAACTTAGATTTATATTACATCATAATTCTAGTAGATTACAAGAAGAACAAGAACTAGATCAAACCATCATCAACAACCAAACAAAAGATCCATTCACAAACCCCTGTCAACAACCTGATAATCTAAAAGAAGCAAAGAAAAGACCCCATTTAGCTACCTCCATCAAATACCCAAAAGTCAAGAATTATTTCCACCATCATCGCAAAGTAACCTTCCCGTTACGAATAGCGATTGGCCACCTAGCACTCTATCAAACGAGCAAGTTGGTTGGTTTGTCCGGCCCGGTATCTCTCAGCATTCAAACAACAAGCGCCACACCATACGGTCCCAAAACTTCGCTTCCTACAATCAACTCCCCACGCTTGATGATCATCCTCTGAGATGATCAATGCAGCACAAAATAGCTTTGAGTAACCCTTCTTTGGCGACCTCTTGTCAAACCACAATCCCATACAATCATGTAATCGGATGAACCAATGATATCCATTAGATCATTCAATATAGGGAAATCTTCCATTAGAAAATGTGTGAGGAAAAGGTTGTGGATGGCTTCATTGGCTTTGGCCAACATTAAATAGCGCCTAATGGAAGCGATGGTCAAGGGTCTAGTCATCAATGTTTTTTCACACTAGGTCCCTCGAATTTGTCTAGGCTTCCGTTGGCATACTTAAAACTCCCGCCCATTAATATCTTGACTGCTCACAATTGGTCCATGAATTTGACAACTTTACGTTTACTATTTAGTTGATGATTAAACAACATAAAACCATTTGAAGTTTGACTTTCTAAAGTCAAACTTGCAAATCATATCCAAAAACTCCCTAATAGATATTGTCTAATTCCTTTGTATGTAGATTTTTTTGGGGTACATTTGACTAACGGTTTTTCAATTTTGACTTTCGAAAGTCAAAATGCAAATAGAAAATGACATTTACCATTTTGAAGGCTCACTAACTAAAGTAAAATGGAAATGCTAAAATTTTGTGACTCATGGATTGTAGTTTTACTTTTTAACGTCAAATTAAAATGCTAAATGGAAGTTTTACTTTCTAATGTCAAACTTCTATCACCAACATATGCACAACCAACAACATATGTAGAAGCTAAATTTAAGCAAACCATATACAAAAATACAAAAATACTTTATACAAGATTATTGTCATAGGGTTTTCAACCCATACATAAACTAGAAACACTAAAAGAAGTCTACTACTACCGCGAGGAAGCTCATGGAGTTTCAATGACTTCCTAGCCAACTCCCGCTCATCTTGATATTTTTATACCCATCATCACTCAAATCACGACCGATATAAATTATCTTTAGCAACGGGAACACGCAGGTATAAACTTTATTGTAGTTAATTAATTTTCTGATCTAGGAAAGATCGAAACACCACACTCTCAAGCTGCCCCTGCCTCATTGTGTTTCTGTCTAAATCAAATGAAAGTAGAACACTAAGCGTGTATGCAGCCTACAAAATGAGATAGTATTGAGATACACAACCATGGCAATATACATATATTTATTTGATACATATGCATTACAATTACACTTACTCTGGTTTCTAGCCTTTGCAAATTTGGAGATCCATGAATCATTTCAATGATGAATGATACCATAACATTATTCCCAAAATCCACTCCGGATAGCTTAAGAGTCTTGAGGGATACAAAGGGCACAAGGACATTCATCCCGAATTAGATTCTGGCATCAACTACAAAAGGTCGACTTTTCGTAAGTTTTAAAGATTATATTTCATTAGTGTTAGAGATTACTTTAACATTCTATAATTTGAAGTGTAAAACTCAAATTCGCCTTACCGCAATCTCGAAAATCTAATGTAGGGGTCTCAAGTTTTGGAAGACTTGTCGTGAAAGATATTGGATGTTGTGATTATCATCACATGGTTCCAAACACCAAATGATAAATATAACTTCTTCATATTCCTAAGTTTTGCAATATCCAATAGTCTAATCTCGTTTGTAGTAGCACAATTCATTTTAAGAAACTCAAGTAAGGGACAACGAGCAATAAACTCCAAAAATGTAACCATTTTTTAAAAATTGTCAGAACATAATTCTAAGCTCAATAGATTTGGAAAACTACTAAAGAATACCAAAGTCGGAAAACTGCAATAATGAAGTTCCAGATGTTTCAACTCCATACAAGAGTAAAGTTGGGTTGGCAACGTAAGTGGTTCACCATACCAATTTCTAATTGTGAGCTCCTCAATTCCTCCCCGAGCCTAAATCAAAAGCCAATCCTCAATCTCTTCATAATTCAAGCCTTGTTTTCTACACATCATTTTGGGCTCTATTGAGAAGACAAACATTCTTATGGGACTTTTAAGTCAAGTAAGAGTCTAGTAACATGCCCCCATAAAACTTATTTGTTAAATAATAAAAGAACTCCTTCAACTATGACATCGGTGAGCAAAGTCCACTTAAACCCCATTTTCTCGCTAAGCGATTGGTTCTCACCGCATCTATTACTAGAAATGATTAAAATGCTAGTGATCATGATATCTAGCATGTTGCTAATATAATCATCATATTAGTGATAACATTAGCTCCAAACGACATGGTATTGTTGGAATTTGGCTTCGCTTTCTTGAGTTCTCGAAATGAGGATTCGATTTGGTTTTTGATTTTCGTGATGGTCCGGATAAGGGTTTGTGTTATTATGATTTGTATATGGGTTTTGGGTGGGTTTATTGGTTCGCCCGCAAAATACCAGCGTATCGTGGAATAAATGGTCTAGTTGCATAGTCATAATCACATTTGGTCCCTAAAGTTGATCAAGGTTACATTTAACTAATGTATGGTATAAATGTGTATGGTCTATTATACCCGACAAAATAACACAAAAGGACGCTGACCTTGGAATTATGGGTCAAGGGACCAGCCATTGGCCTTTAAAAACCCATAGTGTGGACTATCGCGATGAATAACTGAGTTACGATGCACGCGACGCTTTTGCCAAGTTTAGGGACCACCGTGTATTTTAGTCTTGTTAATATAAGAAGACTCTTGGTTTCTATTTTAGTTGTTATGATTTCTGCCTTGCAAAGTATGCAAATACACTCATACCGTAATTAACGAGGAATTAGGTCATTGTGCTTTGCGATAGAGCCCATCAAGTATTATATTAGTCACACAAGCTAGCTAGCCACTTGTGAATGGCTAACCGTAATAAACTTAAACCGCCGTAAACACAATACAATGAAGATCGAGAATATAATGAATTCCGGTCGTTAAGTCCCACTGAGACTCAATGGTGTGTAAACACTGATCGATGATAGAATGATCACTAAGGATAGTGATCAAGAAGGATTTTGATGAATTATTACACTACCGATTGATTGGAATGGAATTGGATACGTAATTGGAAAGCACAACAATCGATAAAAGAAACGAAACGACGCTTAAAAACTACGATACGCACAAAATAAAAAGTGAAATCTAAGAAATAAAAGACCTAAAAATATGAAAATGACATTTTGAAATCCTAAAAATAAAAGAAAATTATTAGAAAAAGAAAATTATTTTTACAACTATTTATTTAATTATTATTAATTAAAAACTATTTTAACTATTTAAAAAATACTCTAAAATAAAAGAAAATATGAAATAAGGCTAGAAAAATAAAATTATGATTCAGAAAAATCTAAAATATTATAAAACTAATTTTAAAACTAAAAATATATTTTTACACTTTTATCTAATTATTACTAATTAATTATTATTTAAAATACACTTAAATACTAGAAAATATAAAATAAACCTGAAAATGAAATTTTAACTTGGAAAATCTAAAATATGATAAAACTAATTTTAAAACTGAAAAGATATTTTTATGCTTTTAATTATTTATTACTAATTATTTAATACTTTTAACTATTTAAAATTATAATAAATACTAAAAAGATTAGGAAAATTATGAAACTTTTTCTAAAAATAACTTAAGGTGACAGAAAACTAAGAAAAATATAAAACTAGATTTGCTTATTAATAAGATGAAAAGAAAAATCAAAAGCTAAAACTATTAAATAAACGCTATCACTATTTTTAAATTGATGTTTTTCTCGGTTTTTCTTTTGAAAACTACTTAACTACTTAAAATATGAAACTTTAATAAACACAAAATTTTACAAACTTAAAATAAGCTGTTTGAGAGCTTATTAGCCCAACAAGGAGCTTAAGAGCTTATTTGATGAAATAAGCTCAAACAAGCTTACAAATTGAAAACAAAGGTGGAATAAGCTATAAACAAGCTAATGCTACTCAAATGAAGCTAAAAACACAAATAAGCACACCGATAAGCTAATAACAAACAAATAAGCACTTATTCAAATCCTAGTAACCAAACAAATTCCATGGACTTTTCAAGGCCAAAATAAGCTAAGTAAATAAGCTCACAAGCTCAAAACAAGCCTTGAGTCAACAAGTCAAGTAGGTGGGCTTCCCAAAAGCCAAAGATCACAAGCTATAGGTAACTAGAGAGCTTATGGCAAGCTTGTGAAATGGGACCAGATCAATGCTCACTTAGTCGACTCAAGATCAACCGAGTATTGGACAAAACAAAAGCTAGAGCAGCCCTAGTAAACAAGCTAGAAAATGAAAACTAAACTTGGGTTCTCAAGATGGCTAGGTCACTACCCAAAGAACCAAAAATCACAAGATTTGGCCAACTAATAAGCTCTTTGTGAGCTTATCAAGTTGGACCACCCAACTGCACATGTGGCACCATTTTCGCACAAGTACTCAAAAGAAGCTAGAAAAAAAGCACTTAATAAGTCGATTGAAAGAGAACTAGTATTTTTCTAATTTTGTTTAGCAACTAAACTTTAATAACCCAAAAGCTTTTAAGCTAAATCTCACTATTAAACACACAAAGGAAATTATCTTTTAATTCAAAACGACCAAATGCAAATTTTGACTTTTATAAAACTAAAAGTTTGACTAAAATGAACTTTGAACGGATACTACTTACCGATTATGTTGTTTTAAGGTGAAATAAGACTAATTTGATCAATGATAACAACTTGTAAACACAAAATCATGATCATGAATCATGAAATTCCAACAAAGGAACAAGACAAGATTAGATCAAAAGCTAATTTTGACTTTTCACTTAATGAGCACCGGTTTTTATGACTTGATTGAGTTATTAGAACCAAGTGTGACACAAACAAGTCAAACAAGGCACAAACAACCTAGAACACAATTAAAACAAGCAAATCCAAACACCACTTATTATGACTGCTTTGGAAGATTTTCAAAGCAAAACACAAATTAAAACCATGAAACTTATTACAAACCTTATAATATCATGTAATAAGACTAAATAAACATTAAACAACAACAATAACAACATACAACTAAGAAATGAACTTATGCTATTTTAACTGTCAAAATGAGATTTTATAAACTACAAATTTAAAAGAACAACCAACCGATTTTAATGGTTAAATACACTTAATTAGAACTAATGAACAATAAAACACAAAAATTACAACTACTAAACAACTAAGACAAAGAAATGCAAAATGAACAAAAGGCTTACAAATGGGTATCCAAGCGCAATCACGAACAAGGACCAAGACCACCCCTATTAGCTTACCACTAAGCCACTAACCCAAGGCCATCCAAAATTCACCCCGCCCAAATGTGAACACCATTTCCATATGATTTTTATTTTTCAACTATTTAATTTGTATTTTGGTGATTTTTCCTTTTGATTCTAAACCGATTTTAAAAGTTTCTAAAAGCTTGAATAAGCTTTATAGAGCTTATGTACTATATCACCATAATAACAACTAACAACAACATTAAAATCATTCATGAGATTTTTGAAATGAAATTTGCATAAACTTGAAATTAAAACTTAACACTTGAAATTGATGTTTGCAAAAGGTTCATTATACACTTGAAATAACTTGAAATAAAGAGCTTGGAAAGCTTAAACATACACTCGAAATTGAAATTGAGCTAAAACGACATAAGAAGAAAAACTAAACTAGATATCTTGATACATTGCATCTCTTCCTCTATTTATAGACTTTTGACTCCTTGATGACCTCTCGATTGTTTCCCACTTCATCTTGACCATTGGATCATCTAAATCATCATATCCGACCAAGTGGATTTTTGGCGCCAAAAGTCTCTTCTTAGCGTGTTTTTGATATTAATGGGTTGGTTTGAATCAATTAATGTTTTTGGGTGTTAGTGGAGTGGAGGGACAAGGTAAGGGGGGAGTTGAAAAGATGGAAAACCATGACCGGTTTTGGGTTTCACAGGAAGGGAGAGGAGAGGAACAAGAGGGCGGTATGGTTTGACTTTATTTGACCGAGGATTAGTACTAACGGGGGTTCAAAATTGGTTATGGCACCGCCAAATGGATATTGACCTAGCTCAAGGTCAATGGGTCAAGGGTCATGGGCTTGGTTGGGCTTGGATAATGCATTTGGGCCATGGATTGGATTTGGGCTTTGATATTAAAAGGGTCCGGTTTGGTTTAGTATACACAAGGACCAATTATGCAATTTCTCCAAACTTGAGGGACTGAACATGACACTTTTCCAAACTTATCACAAGGACCAAACTTGACAAACTTTGATAGTACAAGGACCCTTTTGCATAAAATTCCATTTTAAAATATCCAAGGACTAATTTTGCAATTTTTCAAAGTTTAAGGACCTTTTCTCGCCATTTGACCAAAGAATCATTCAAGGACCAATTTTAACAACTTAGAATATTTCAGGGACCTTGAATGATAAAATTTCACATTTTTGAATTCCGTGGACTAGATTTGACAACTTTTAAAACTTGGGGACTAAACCGCCAATTTTGCAAACTTGAATCATTTTTCATCCGATTTTGATATTTTGCATTTAAAACACATAAAACACTGATTTGTGATATTTTCATCATTTTGATGCATTTTGAGTGTTTTCGATGATTTTGCGCTTAGATTGTACAAAATGATGAGTATTTAGACACTCATCAATCCCCACACTAAGATATTGCTAGTCCCTAGCAATGATTTAGATCTTTAATGGATTTTAAAACTCTTTACCAAAAGCCATCACTCGAGTAGCCAATTGTTTTGATTCAAGTAAGAACCTTGGTACAACGATAACCAAATGATTTTGAGCAAATCATAAGTCAGAACGGATTTGATTTGTCTTTACCGTGCCGCTTGCTCGGACTAGCCAACTCTTAGATAAATTATCGAATTATCTTTGGTGAGCCGATTACCAATTATGGTTTTTCCATCGCCTTTACCACAAGCCATAAACTTGCGGGCTAGCCAACTCTTCACTTTTTAGGATATGGTGAGTTGAATACCATACAATTTTGGGCAAATTGCAAGCCATAAACGGATTTGAGAAATCTTTACCAAGAGCCGCTTGCTCTCGGATTAGCCAATCCTTTTGTTTTTTAGACATGGCGGATCGATAACCATCCGATGAGTAAGTGAAAACACTTACTCCAAAAAAAATTTTGGCCAAAACGGGAATTAGTGGATAATATATGATAAAATTCGTGAGAATTCCCCACACTTAGAAATGAATATTGCCCTCAATATTCAAAGTACCGCGGTTATGCCGAAACCGAGAACGAAAAGGGAAATACTACGCCATTATTTGAAAGAGATTTTTTTTTTTTTTTTTTTTTTTTGAAAACTTTTATATACAACAACATGGGGCAACCCCCACACTAGGGTGGTAGAACAGAAAGAAGATGTAAATATGGGTGAAAACCCATATGGTGTGTGCTAATGTTTTGATTCCCGAGTCACTAGCTTGACTCGATCCCCGCATTCATTGGTTCATGGGAAAGTTTGTAGATCCGGACAACCACGGGGGAATGTCCTCCCAAAGTAATGCTTCACCGATGACCATTCACTTTAAAATTAGGACCATCGGGTTGAGATAACTCAATGGTGCCATAAGGATAAACCTTAGCGATAGTAAATGGACCGCACTAACGGACTTGAGCTTTCCGAGAAAATCTTCAATCTTGAATTGAAAAGAAGGACTCGATCACCAACGTTGAAAACGCGGTTCTTGATTTTAGAGTCATGAATCTTCTTTGTCTTTTGTTTGTAGATCAAAGAGTTCTCGTATGCTTGATCACGAAGTTCATTTAATTCATTCATTTGAACTTTTCTCGTGATCACCACCGTCTCGAATATCGAATTTGCATGCTTTAAGGCCCAAGATGCCTTGTGCTCTAGCTCAATCGGAAGATGACATGCCTTCCGCACACTAGCTTGTATGGAGTACACCCGATGGGTGTTTTGTAAGTCGCACGGAAGGCCCAGAGCGCGCATCCAGCTTTATCCGACCAGATGCACGATTTTCGCCATCGTCCTTTCAAGAATTCTTTTAATACCACGGTTGGAAACTTCCACCGCCCACTTGTTCGGGGTGGTATGCAGAGAGAGACGGTGGTAACACCATACTTTTGCATGACACGATCAAATTGGTCATTGCAAAATGTGTACCACGATCACCGATTATCGCTCTGAGTTCCAAACCCGCAAAAGAGATTTCAAAATTTCACAACAACTCGGCATCATTGGTAGGTAAAGCTTTTGCTTCAACCCATTTTGACAAATAGTCAATGACCACGAGTATGTATTTGTTTCCACGAGAAGATGGAAATGGCCCCATAAAGTCAATACCCCATATGTCAAATATCTCACAAACTTGAATGGCATTTTGTGGCATTTCATTTCTTTGAGATATATTTCCATGACGCTGACAAGCGCCACAAGCTTTGACAAATTCGGGCATCCTTATAGATTGTGGGCCAATAAAACCCGAATCAAACACCTTTTGGCGGTGTAGTTTGACTATGATGGCCCCGGTGGGTCCAAAGATGGCAAGTCGTGAGAATGTCAATAGCTTCCTCGTCCATAAACACACCGCCGGATGACTTGATCCGCACAGATTTTGAATAAGTAGGGTCGTCCCGTAAATAATGTTTAACATCTTTGAAGAATTTGTTCTTCCGTGGGTCGACATCCCTTTCACTATGAAGTTACCCGCATGGTAATTTGCAAAGTCAAGAAACCATGGGTGGTAGAATTTCCACGAAAAGAAACCGCATTGAGTGTCTCGAGAGGAAATGTTTCATTTATTTCCTTTTTCTCGAAAACATCTTGGTGAGGGTTTTCTAATCTGACAGATGATCGCAGCTAGATTCTCGCCTCCTTTTTATCACGATAATGATATCAAATTCTTGGAGGAGGAGAATCCAACGGAGCAATCTCGCTTTGCATCTTGTTTTGCAAAGAGATATTTGAGAGCCGAGTGATCCGTATACACCACGATTTGGTCAAGATTAAGTATGGTCGAAACTTCTCAAATGCATACACCACGGCTAATAGCTCTTTTTCCGTGGTGGTGTAATGAGTTTGAGCTTCACCATAGTCTTACTTATGTAGTGGATAGGTCGAAAATGCTTGTTTCACGCTGCCCTAAGACCGCACCGATAGCAAAATCACTTGCATCGCACATGAGCTCAAAAGGCAAGTCCCACGGGAGCAACGAGAATGGGTGCTTCAAGAAGCTTTTTCTTCAATGTTTCAAAAGCTTCGATGCACTCGGTGAGAAGATAAAAGGAGCATCTTTTCAAGAAGATGGGTCATAGGTCAAGCGATTTTAGAAAAATCTTGTATGAATCTACGATAGAAACCGCATGACCTAAAAACTCCTAATACCTTTGACGGTAGTAGGATGAGGTAATTTAGCAATAACATCGACTTTTGCTCTATCTACCTCAATCCCATTTTTGAAATCTTATGGCCAAGGACTATGCCTTCTTTGACCATAAAGTGGCTCTTCTCCCAATTTAGACAAAGATTGGTGTCTTCACACCTTTGAAGCATTTTTTCTAAATGGGAGAGACATGTTTGAAAAGAATCCCCAATGACCGAGAAGTCATCCATAAACACCTCCATTGTTTCCGATCATGTCGTGGAAAATGGCCATCATACATCGTTGAACGTGCTGTGAGCATTACATAAGCCAAAAGGCATACGCTTGTAGGCAAAAGTTCCGTATGGGCGGTGAATGTGGTTTCTCTTGATCCCGTGGATCAATGGGAATCAGTAACCCGAGAAACCATCAAGGAAACAATAGTATTCATTCCTCGCTAATCTCTCAAGCATTTGGTCCATGAAGGGTAGAGGAAAATGGTCTTTACGGGTGGCGCCATTCAACTTACGATAGTCAATGCACACACGCCATCCCGTAACCAATCGAGTTGGAATTAACTCGTTATCTTCATTTGTGACAACAAGAATGCCACCCTTTTAGGAACACAATGAATTGGGCTAACCTAAGGACTATCTCGAGATCGGGTAAATCAATCCCGCATCAAGAAGTTTGATAACCTCCTGTTTGATAACATCATGGATTTTGGATTTACTCTTCTCGATGTTGAATCGCCGGTTTGAAGTCATCCTCCATCAAGATTTTATGAGTACAAAACTCGTGGTTGATACCCTTAATGTCGGAGAGTTTCCAAGCAATTGCTTGCTTGTGTGACTTCAAGACCTTTATGAGAGCAATTTTTCATCTTTACTCAAATCTCGAGCAATAATGACGGTAATTTATCATCACCTTCAAGAAATGCATACTCGAGATGAGGAGGTAAGTCCTTAAGCTCAACCTCGTGAAATTCTTCGCTTTTCTCAACCGACTTGACTTCCTTGTTATGAAGCTTGACGGGAGGGAGAGGAGGAGAAGTGTCCCGATTTAACAACTTCAAGAAGAATATCTCCTCCGATTAATCTCATTTTGATTAATCTCATCGAATTGAATCACTAGAGTGAGGGTTGATGATGGATCATCATTAAGCAACTTCTCAATGAGAAGTATGTCCCCTCAATGTCAATTGAGCGTGATCAATTTCCCATGGAATGTAATCACTAGCCAAGTATGCTTCAATCTCATCTAAGATGAAGTCGCCTCAAACGGAGTGAGGGAAGGAGTAGAATTGGCTATGATAGGTTGAGAAGATGTGGTGGGATCCCACTCACGTAATTATGAGAATAACCAAGAACTTCGAGAGTACTCTTCGTAGCAACATCAATGATATCTATTCGTTAACCGACTCGTAATCATAGTTTGCGGAGTACCTCAAGTTTGATCAAGGTTAAAGGTGACAACTTCATTACCAACACGTAATGTGATTTCTTGCTCAAATACATCAATGAGAGCACGCCCGCTCGTGAATCCTCGACCAACAATGAGAGGAACCCGATGATCGCATCAAAATCAACAACCACGAAGTCACCGAAAATGGAACTTTCCTACTACAAAATACGCCCTCGGCAATGCCAAGAGGACGGATATGGAACGATCCGCAAGCTCGAGAGTCATGCATGTAGGAGTAAGTTCCTAAGAGAAAGTTTCTTCCATATCGAATAAGGCATCGATTGATGCTTGCACCAAGATCGGCTAAGGCAAAGCATTCAACCATTCCCGAAATACACAAGGTAAGAGAAATTTCCCAGATCTCCAAGCTTTTCGAAGCTTTTTCAGATAATCACGAGCGCTCGCTAAGAGGAGTTTTGCCATTTCAAACAAATTTTTCCTTATTGCTTAACATGTGTTTGAGAGTTGATGCAAACTTGGGCATCAAGATGATAGCATCCGCAGCTTATGTCAAATGTAACTCTTGGAAAATTTGGAAAAATTTGTCCATTTGATGACCGGCTTTCTCATGAGCTTTTGCTCATTCAAACGTGATGGGTAAGGAATAGAAGATTTGGATTGATTTTCAACGGAGCTACCGGAGGTTCAAAACAACTCCTGATTTGACTTGGGTTTCGGACAACTTGAGGTTGGACTACCAAGGTAGGACGCGCGGGTACTTCGGGGCTTGAATAATGCACCTTGTCCGTTGTATCCTTGGTAACTTGACTCATTTCTCCTAGTGGAGGAGGCATTGGAGTCGAGGTCCATTGTGTGTCTTAGGTTCACTTTCCACTACCTTTGGGAGAGAAGAAGAAGAGGTAGTAGGAATAGCAGTCCATCATATGAAACACCACTTCGGTTGTGATCGCTTTGCATCGCCCCCGGGTTAGCGATCGTGTTGCTCGGAAGTTTTCCGAGCCCGAGGGTTGATCATTTAAAGACTTCTTAAGATCGCAATCTGACCGACCAACAACCTGCTCATTTCATCTTGGGATTTCATGAATTGCTTCAACAACTCATCGATGATGGTCCAGTTGGAACAATGGCGGAGGTGGATTAGGAAAATTCGCCTCTAATGTTAGGATTAGGCCTTGGTTTTGAAAATTTCCTTGATTAGGATTCATATTCCCATGAAATTGATTCCCCGATTGAAATTGTTTTGATTAAGGTTCCTTGATGTTGGAAACCTTGATTTGGTGCAGATAGAAATTACCTTGGTTTTGATAACCTTGGTTCATTCTAGGTTGGTTCGATTCGGTTTTGCATGTTATGATTCTCGTTAAAACCGGTGGTGCTCGATTAGTGTTAGCACGGTAGTGTGGTTCATTTTGAGGACGGTATTGATTACCTCCTTGATGTGAACTACCGGCTAGAGCATTGGCTTCAAATGGACTACCATCGGTGGCGACAATTGTAGTATGCATGAGGACCACCACAAGTAACACAACTCTCGACTTTCTTCACTTCACCATGTGTTGGTGTCTCGAGTGAAGGTCACTTTCTTTGGTTAGCAAGAACCAAAGCTCGAACAATATCTCGTGAGTTTGTCAATCTTAGCATCGGTGCTAGATGTACTCACCGAGATGAAGAAGAAGGTCCAAGATGAGACCGATATGTCTTTGCTCGGAAAGGGCGGACCGAGATTTGTTCTCAATGATTTGCAAGGCTTCTTTGGTAGTCTTGCTCAGAAATTACCTCCGCGGAGGCATTCAAAGAGTCTTGATTAGTCCGATTGAGACCATTATAGAAAGTATCCATTTGCATTAACTCGGTAAAACCATGATGCGACACTCATGGCAACTCTTTGTAACGATCCCATGCCTCCCGAATGATTCATCAAATCTCGAGAAAATTTCATTATCTCATTCTTAAGACTTGTGGTTCGGGATGGAGGATAGAACTCGTTAACTAACTTGGTGACTAGATCTTCCCATGTCTCAATAGAACGAGGGGTTGTTTCTCAAGCCAATTCCGGCTTGTCCTCTAGAGAAAATGGGAATGTAAGAAGCTTGATAGCTTCATGGGACATTCTTGTACTTGATGGTAGATGCAATCTTGTTAAACCATCGAATGTGTGCATGAGGATCATCCCGCCAAAACCATAGAATTGGCTTTGGGTTACTAGATTAAGCAACCCGGTTTTGAGCTCAAAGGTATCACCCACGATGGTCGGGACAACAATAGCATCTCCGTAACCCTCGATGGGTGCTTGGAGAAGCTCATTCATGGGCTTATCTTCCGCCATTACGACAGTGGTGGTGGTGGTAGACGCCTCACCACGGTGAAGGAGCGAACGCCCTCACGCTCACGAGGAATGTTTCCAAGCTCGTAAAGTGGACTTGTAGAATCGAAGAACGAGCGCATGCACTAAGTATAAAAATCAATTTTCAAAACAAATGCGAGGCAAAACGACAAGTGAACTTAACCAATAATCACAAATGAAATGGCTTTTTGAAAAGGTACACCAAATCACAAGGACACAAAGGCAAGTTTTAAATCGATGTTCGAACTTATTATGGTCACACCCCGCTAGTAGGTGTACCGCCTTGATTTGCGGTGGTTGATTTTATGTATATATTAAGTACCACCGAAAAGACGAGGTAATGATTTGTGCAAAGGGTTTAAAACTTTTGGACAATATTTTTGGTATCGTCTCGTTTAACCAAATCGTATCTCTTTAAGAATCACCTTAAAGAAAATACAAGATAGAAAACGTTACGATTGTTTTGTTGTTTTATATTTTTTTGGTGTTGTTAACACTTTAGGAAAAGTGCTAATGAACTTTTGATTTTCTTATAACTTTACAAAAACTTTTACAAATGGTGGTATATGTGCAAGAATGGGTCCGAAAATGGTTTAACACACGCTAAAGCCTCCCCAGCAATGCGCCAAAATTTGATTGGTGCCGAAACACAACAAGCTTAATCACACAAGCTAGCCACTTGTGAATGGCTAACCGTAATAAACTTAAACCGCCGTAAACCAATACAATGAAGATCGAGAGAATATAATGAATTCCCGTCGTTAAGTCCCACTTGAGACTCAATGGTGTGTAAACACTTGATCGATGATAGAATGATCACTAAGGATAGTGATCAAGAAGGATTTTGATGAATTATTACACTACCGATTGATTGGAATGTATTTGGACACGTAATTGGAAAGCACAACAATCGATAAAAGAAACGAAACGACGCTTAAAAACTACGATACGCACAAAATAAAAAGTGAAATCTAAGAAATAAAAGACCTAAAAATATGAAAATGACATTTTTGAAATCCTAAAAATAAAAGAAAATTATTAGAAAAAGAAAATTATTTTTATAACTATTTATTTAATTATTATTAATTAAAAACTATTATAACTATTTAATAATACTCTAAAATAAAAGAAAATATGAAATAAGGCTAGAAAAATAAAATTATGATTCAGAAAAATCTAAAATATTATAAAACTAATTTTAAAATTAAAAATATATTTTTACACTTTTATCTAATTATTACTAATTAATTATTATTTAAAATACACTTAAATACTAGAAAATATAAAATAAACCTGAAAAATGAAATTTTAACTTGGAAAAATCTAAAATATGATAAAACTAATTTTAAAACTGAAAAGATATTTTTATGCTTTTTAATTATTTATTACTAATTATTTAATACTTTTAACTATTTAAAATTATAATAAATACTAAAAGATTAGGAAAATTATGAAACTTTTTCTAAAAATAACTTAAGGTGACAGAAAACTAAGAAAAATATAAAACTAAGATTTGCTTATTAATAAGATGAAAAGAAAAATCAAAAGCTAAAACCTATTAAATAAACGCTATCACTATTTTTAAATTGATGTTTTTCTCGTTTTTCTTTTGAAAACTACTTAACTACTTAAAATATGAAACTTTAATAAACACAAAAATTTTACAAACTTAAAATAAGTCGTTTGAGAGCTTATTATCCAACAACAAGAGCTTAAAGAGCTTATTTTGATGAAATAAGCTCAAACAAGCTTACAAATTGGAAACAAAGGTGGAATAAGCTATAAACAAGCTAAAGCTACTCAAATGAAGCTAAAAGACACAAATAAGCACACCGATAAGCTAATAACAAACAAATAAGCACTTATTCAAATCCTAGTAACCAAACAAATCCATGGACTTTTCAAGGCCAAAATAAGCTAAGTAAATAAGCTCACAAGCTCAAAACAAGCCTTGAGTCAACAAGTCGGCTAGGTGGGCTTCCAAAAACCAAAGATCACAAGCTATAGTTAACTAGAGAGCTTATGGCAAGCTTGTGAAGATGGGACCAGATCAATGCTCACCTTAAGTCGACTCAAGATCAACCGAGTATTGGATGAAACAAAAGCCACTAGCACCTATCTAACAAGCTAGAAAATGAAAACTTAAGCTTGGGTTCTCAAGATGGCTAGGTCACTACCCAAAGAACCAAAAATCACAAGATTAGGCCAACTAATAAGCTATTTGTGAGCTTATCAAGTTGGACTACCCAACTCAGCACAGTGGCACCATTTCGCATAAGTACTCAAAAGAAGCTAGAAAATAAGCACTTAATAAGTCGATTGAAAGAGAACTAGTATTTTTCTAATTTTGTTTAGCAACTAAACTTTAGTAACCCAAAAGCTTTTAAGCTAAATCTCACTATTAAACACACAAGGAAATTATCTTTTAATTCAAAACCACCAAATGAAAATTTTGACTTTTATAAAAACTAAAAGAGTTGACTAAAATGAACTTTGAATCACTACTACTTATCGATTATGTTGTTTTAAGGTGAAATAAGACTTGTTTGATCAATGATAACAACTTGTAAACACAAAATCATGATCATGAATCATGAAATTCCAACAAGGAACTCACAAGATTAGATCAAAGATTATTTTGACTTTTCACCAAATCAGGACCGGTTTTTATGACTTGTTTGAGATATTAGGACCAAGTTGAACAAACTTCAAGCAAGGCACAATGACCTAGAGCACTCTTAAACACAAGCAAATCCAAACACCACTTATTATGACTGCTTTGGTGATTTTCAAAGCAAAACACAAATTAAAACCATGAAACCGATTACAAACCTTATAATATCATTAAATAGAACTAATGAACATTAAACAACAACAATAACAACATAAAACTAAGAAATTACTTATGCTATTTTAACTCACAAAATGAAATTTTATAAACTACAAATTTAAAAGAACAACCAACCGATTTTAATGGTTAAATACACTTAACTAAGACTAATGAACATAAAGAACAAAAATTACAACTACTAAACAACTACAACAAAGAAATGCAAAATGAACAAAAGGCTTACAAAGGCTATCCAAGCTCAAACACGAAACAAGGACCAAAGATCACCCCTATTAGCTTACCACTAAGCCACTAACCCAAGGCCATCCAAAATTCACCCCGCCCAAATTGTGAACACCATTTCCATATGATTTTTATTTTTCAACTATTTAATTTGTATTTTTGGTGATTTTTCCTTTTGATTCTAAACTGATTTTAAGGTTTCTAAAAGCTTGAATAAGCTTTATAGAGCTTATGTGTACTATATCACCATAATAACAACTAACAACAACATTTGAAGCATTCATGAGATTTTTGAAATTTGAAATTTGCATAAACTTGAAATTATGCTTAAAACTTGAAATTGATACTTGCAAAAGGTTTAATTATACTTGAAATAACTTAAACACAAAGCTTCAAAAGCTTAAACATACATCGAAATTTGAAAAGTGCTAAAACGACATAATAAACTAAAATTATCTAGATATCTTGATACATTGCATCTCTTCCTCTTTATAGACTTTTGACTCTATTGATGACCTCTCGATTGTTCCCACTTCATCTCGACCATTGAATCATCCAAAATCATCATATTCGTCCAAGTGGATTTTTGGCGCCAAAAGTCTTCATAGCGTGTTTTTGATATTAATGGGTTGGTTTGAATCAATAAATGGAGTTTGGGTGTTAGTGGAGGGAGGGGACAAGGTAAGGGGGGGGATGGAGAAATCAAGGAAACCACCAAAAAGTTGGGTTACCTGTGGTTTGAGGAGAGAGGAGACAAACAAGACTGGTTTGACTTTTTTGACCGGTATTAGTATATACTAACGGGGTTCACAATTGGTTATGGCAGGGGTCAAATGGATATTGGCCTAACTCAAGGTCAAGGTCAAGGGTCAAGGGTCAAGGGGGTGGGCTTGGATAATGCATTTGGGCCATGGATTGATTTGGGCTTTGAATATTAAAAAGGTGTCCGCTTGGTTTAGTAGTATCACAAGGACCAATTTTGCAAATTCTCCAAACTTGAGGGACTGAACATGACACTTTTCCAAACTTATCACAAGGACCAAACTTGACAAACTTTGATAGTACAAGGACCCTTTTTGCATAAAATTCCATTTTAAAATATCCAAGGACTAATTTTGCAATTTTTCAAAGTTTAAGGACCTTTTCCGCCATTTGACCAAAGAATCATTCAAGGACCAATTTTAACAACTTAGAATATTTCAGGGACCTTGAATGATAAAATTCCACATTTTTGAATTCCAGGGACTAGATTTGACAACTTTTAAAACTGGGGACTAAACCGCCAATTTTGCAAACTTGAATCATTTTTCATCCGATTTTGATATTTTGCATTTAAAACACATAAAACACTGATTTGTGATATTTTCATCATTTTGATGCATTTTGAGTGTTTTCGATGATTTTGCGCTTAGATTGTACAAAATGATGAGTATTTAGACACTCATCCCACTATGTACCTAATTTTTCCGTAGCTAATGAATTAAGGTTAGTTTCATTACTTACATATCCTTTAGAAGTTAAACCGATGTGGTGTTTGGGGGCTAGAGGACAAAAATTTTAATATCTTTCCAATTTTGACAATGTTGATTCAAGCACGACTTATGCAATTGAGTGACTCAATAGCACATACATGCACCGTCTCGTGTATAGTCACATTCCGAAATCAAATACTAATATAATTGAAAATAATTATGAGTTTACCCATTTTGTTAGGAACCCTTTTAACGTATTACTTAACCCAACCAACCCAACTCATATTAACACAGTTTATAAATGGAAAAATTATTCACATTACTCTAAATCGAACCTAAGAAAATAAACCTTGTTTTCATTTATAAAAACCATCGAAGTTTATGAATAAAATAGTAGTTATATCTGTATACCGAAGGTGAACTTACGTACAATGATCCTGATCCATACACTCCATTATGTTTAGTTGAAGTGAGTTCCTAGCAAGGTATGCCTGCAATGGATTATACACATATCTGCTGTTCATATTCAGTTCATGGAGCCTCTCGAGCTTACCAATCTACATCCACACGAAAAAATACATATTCAGTTCACAAACTAACCTAATAGGCTAACACACTATGTTATACACAATAGCACATAAATAAGAAAATTAAATGAAATTCAAATGAACATACCATTTACCTTGACATGTGTTACTTTTAGTTGCAAAATTGTGTACCCGCAATCAAGTAGCAACTTCTATTTCCCATAACAGTACACATCTTGTTGGTTATTTTTTTTAAACCTGTATATGATACAATGTGACAAATCGTAATTTCAAGTCATTTTACAAACTTTGAAAATTTTGCTATTCATCTTGGGAATTTACTATTCACAAATTACTATTCATCATTTTACTATTCATCATTTTTGAAGTCGATATGATATCCTGAGAACGTATTTCAAAATTTTACTATTCACAAAACACTATTTATTCCTGGAGAAAATCACTATTCATGAGTCACTATTCATCATTTAACGTAAACTAGGTTTACGAGTATCAAATCTGCTGTGAACCGTGTGGGGTTTAGCTGCAGTATTCATGACAACATCATCGATGACATTTCATATAGACTAGGATTAGTCTACATATCATTAGTAACATCATCATATTAGTTCATGCATGGTTTTGCATTTTCATTAAACGTTTATTTCTATTAAATAAATGCTATCAGCAGTAATTAATTATTTTGAACATTTGATCCGATACTTCAAAAATTTTCCGATATATTTTTATACTCATATTAAGATTATAAAAATAATATTATGAGTTTACCTTGTTTTAAATTTATTTTGTATATAAATTGTTATATTTATATAACTACGACGGTTTTCGTAAATACTACTCTATAATTATTATTTCACTCAGTTTTTGGAAGGAATGTATTTTTATAATTTTTATGACTTCAATACATTTTATTTTGATCCGTTAAAATTTACTTTTAGCTAACGCTACCCTAAATGCTTAAATATTTACACAAGTTACCAACTATCCTTAAATAATTACACCTTTACTTCTACATTTACATACTTAATTAATCAAAATACACAAGTCTTAAATGATTCATATGTTGGTCGACATACCAAGATGACACACCACTTTTATGTACTAAATATCTTAGCCATGATACTTACATTATATTATAATATCTACAACACATAGTTAACATAATATCAAGGTGAAATAAAAACTACTATCTCATTTTCTTCTTCCATAGAACCGGCCAAGGGTGAGCTCAAGCTAGGAGTGCATATTTTTTTTCTTCAAGTCAAGCTATTTTCACAATCTAGGCATAATCTTAAGTAAGGTTTTGAAATAAAAACCTATGGTATTAAGGATAAACCTTTGTTTATTTAACCTCATCAAGTAACTAGTCGCGGTTAGAGATTGCGCTGCATTTCAGTGTATCCACTCTTGTCATCATTATAATTGCATCAGGTGAGTTTTCATAGCCCCATTTTCAATTGTTTTGTACTATTTTTGGGGGAGATACATGCTTAACTATTTTTCACAAGTACTTTAGATTTTTAAGGATAACTTCTATCATGATCATCATTGTTTCAAAACCGAATGTTGTACTATATCAATTGTTCTTGTTTGCGTGGTATAGTTCTCGTCGAATAAAGTGCTATGTCGGTTGACTACTGATACATCGAGTCATGTACTATTGATTATGTGCTATAGTTCTCGTCGAATAAAGTGCTATGTCGATTGATCATCGATACATTGAGTCATGTACTATTGATTATGTGCTATGGTTCTAAGTCGAGTTAGGTACTATTGTGAATTCATTTGACATCATGTGTTTGAACATAAACTATACACATTTTGGCGTTCGGTTGTGAACTACGTGTTGCAAGTTTTGTATGGGCGAACTTGAACCGAGTGGATTTACAATGCCTTTGCTGCATAAACGATTTTGAAAGGCTTTACATTTCAACACAAACTCTATGAACTCACTCAACCTTTGTGTTGACACTTTTTAGCATGTTTTATCTCAGGTATCTAAGGCATTCACTTCATGGCATGCATATGGACATATCATAGAGTCGTGGTGACGACGCGTCACACATGGGATTTATGCACTTTAAAACATCGTTTGGCTTGTAACAAACTTATTTCCGCACAAATTGATTTTCATTTGGGACCTATACTTTGTAAACTCTGATTGTTTTAATAAATCAAACGATGGGTTTTCCAAACGACACTTTAGGTCGTTCGACATAACTGTAACTTTGATGCTATGACAGTCCTCCCCAAGGTATTCCATTCCGCTGCAAAACAGGTAATTTGGGGGTGTGACATACAACAAATTAGCTCACCATATAGTATCGGGTCAAAATTTAACGTGTCAGTACATTGACCACATAAATTGATTTTTTTTTCTTTACCTATGTTGAAATTTTGTTTCAGGTCTTTTTTTGCATCATTGCATTCCTAAAATGGGAGCCAGTTTTCAGAATTTGATAAAATACCACAAACTTTCAGAAAATTCGATTTAGAGTAACCCATACAGGTTATCATGTCAAAAGACGCGTTGGTAAGTTTGACCAAGTTGGCTTAATCAAAAGTGGCATCCAGAAAACAATTTTCCTACACAAAAGCTGACTTATAAACAAACATAGAAAGTTATCGAGCATTTTAACGACAAAAACCAAAATGGTAACAAAAATAGAGTTGACACACAAGTTATGTGTCTTGTTACCTCATTATGCAATAAACCCCTAAAACAGGAACCATAAATGACTCAAGCTGCTTGTGAGCTACTCAAGCTCGGCTTATAAAAACGTTCAGCTCGTGTTTAATATGCAGCTCATCTGATAAAAGAGATCATGTTACGTTGGACGAAAGGATCCTCGTATAGATCACCAAACATATCAGCTTCAAGGGCATGAGCATGAGCTGGAGCTTGAGCTTGTGGCTTAAATTCACCCATACTCATGTTGGGTTGACTCACTTCTTGGTATGCAGAGTTATTTTCCTGGAGATAAACACAAAATACATATGAGCATGTGATCACATAAAAGAGATCATAAAAGGTGACAATTTCCTTTAACACATTATTAGTTTTAGGGATCTTGACCATGCGAAGTTGGCTCACTTAATAAGCTTCATTTATAGGCCGATGGTCGATCTATCACCTAACTTGATAGCACTTAGCTCTGCGATATCGGCTCTAGTGTCTTCGGCTTTCTAATCAATGAAGACTTCAAAAAGGTTATCAAAATCAACATAGTAAGAATGAGTCTGTTGAATGTGTTCAAAATTACTCGATCCAAAAATATGAATGTTATTCACAGGTTTCGCGCCAACATCTTTCTGCTTCAATAACGATTTCATGATTGGTTTTTGACTGCGTATAGAGGTGTGCTTGGATGTAACAGTAAAACGGGTAAATATTGCAATATACTAAATAACGATTGACTTATAGATACTAATAAATGTTGTTGTGTTTTCCACAGATTGGAAACTCACAATAAATAGATAATGAAACGGTACTATGGTTCTTCTCCAAACAATGTGTCGTTTGGGAGAAATAACCGTTTTTCCTACTTAAACATTTTATGCAATTGGGCTTGTTTGGGTTAACAAGTTTTGACCCATTGCATCAAATTCGACCCATACTAAATATTACAGAACATGTTCAAATATAAACTAAACGCTAAACATAATAAGATTCGTTCTAAAAACATTACAGGGCTAACAATTTCCCCCCTAATGTTTTAGAATCGATCTTCTTGAATTCTCTTGTGCGACTTCAAGTAATGATCTCAAATCATTACTTCCTCCATCATTATCATCATGATCTTCAACATTATCTTCAAGACTCACACCGAAATGGTCTCATTGGATTCTATTGCTCCATCCTTCACTCTTGTCCTTCCGGTCTTGCTGGGGTCCATGGCGAAGCCAACTTTGCTTGCGTCTCCTACATCTTTTCGACGCTTTCACCCCAAGGCACACTAGCGGTTTCATGGTAGACTACAACTAGATCCAAATACTTTTGTAACAACTCTTGATTGCTTCTCCATCTTCGATGTCCGTGCCTTGTAATCGGGCTATAGTTCCCCATTTATCACCCATGGTGACGGAAAATAGCCGCCCAAACTTTCAACACTTTTCAACAAACATAGCAGGTTCACTTCGACATCTTTGACAACGGATGGAATTACATCGAGTGCATTATAATTCAAATGCACCAAGTAAAACCATTTTATCACATCTACAAATCTTTTGTTGAGGACTTCCCAATTTTTGTATAATATACTATCCTTTTTCAACAAATTCATGAATGAGAGAAACCTTGAGAACGAATTAACCTTGAGAGCGTATAACGTCCCATTGAAACTGAGGAAGTCGTCGTCTATGTAATCTTGGGTTACATCTTTATTCCAATCCAAATCCTCTATACCTCTAACTAATGAGCATTCGTCCCCTGGATCAATTGCTTCAAAGTATTCCTGCAAATACTGATTATGTTCTTGTACCACTTCTTTTGGCCCAACCTTTTCTTTCTCATTATCACGTGGCACATCCGAATCGGTTTCCTCATCATAATACATATGGTATATGCTACATCTAGTATCCTTAATTTTCACATAAAATCCTTGCTTCTCTAACAATTCTAGGCTAAAGATATTATGAGAAACTTCGGGAGTATATTGTATTTGTCTCACAACTAAATTACCCAAACTCTGTTTTGATAGTGGTAGTGCCAATTCCATATGAAATATGAATTTGCAATCATGTTCATCCTTGCCTATTAACTTAAACTTATAATTCACATCATCAAACATGATTCTCCTAGGGCACATATGAAATTTGTAATGTTTACTTACGTATCATATATCGCTCCAACCATCTTCATCGGTTCCATTCAATGTGTAGTCGCCAGATATGTACACCTTTCGTGGTACATCCTCACTTGATCGTTATTTGATTCGCTAGATTCGCTTCTTGTTCTAATTCGATCACCGCTAACTTCTTTCTCCTTTCGCACGCCCAAAAGGGGTGTCCCTTTTCTCGACAAATATAGCACTTTGCATTCTTTGCCTTTTTCTTTGCGACGGTTTTCTTTTTCTTCTCAATCACGCATTATGCTTTGGTCTTGGCGTTAAAAGCTTCATTATCCAGAACTGTTTGAACCAATAATTGCTTTCCCTTCGGCGATATGGACTTCTTCTTTCTCATGTTCCATTGAAACATGCGCTTGGGTGTTTCCCTTAAAAGGTAACGCCCACTTTGGAATCCTGAAGTATGTTTGAACGTTGGCGTTTCCCACGGATTAGAGCCTACGCTCTGATACCATTTATTCACAGGTTTCGCGCCAACATCTTTTTGCTTCAATAACGATTTCATGATTGGTTTTTGACTGCGTATAAAGGTGTGTTTGGATGTAACAGTAAAACGGGTAAATATTGCAATATACTAAATAACGATTGACTTATAGATACTAATAAATGTTGTTGTGTTTTCCACAGATTGGAAACTCACAATAAATAGATAATGAAACGGTACTATGGTTCTTCTCCAAACAATGTGTCGTTTGGGAGAAATAACCGTTTTTCCTACTTAAACGTTTTATGCAATTAGGCTTGTTTGGGTTAACAAGTTTTGACCCATTGCATCTAATTCGAACCATACTAAATATTACAGAACATGTTCAAATATAAACTAAACGCTAAACATAATAAGATTCATTCTAAAAACATTACAGGGCTAACAAATGTTAAAACAAAGGAACATGGTAAATTTTAGTCATGTTTTCTGAATTTGTACTTGTACTTACTACATCTTCCGCTTGAAATAAAAACTGAAAAATGACTACTAAATATAATCGACATTAAATTTGTATTACTTATTAAAATCACACATTATATAAGAAGAAACGAAAAAGAACAGCTAATATGTATCATATACGCACAGGCAAGCAAGCACCACTTAGAAAGCTCATGGGCCATTCCTCAATGGGGCATTATCATTTAAAGATATGCATTGATACAAAGTGTGGATTAGTACATACAATGATGGTTTAAGATAAGGTGGCGCAATGTAGTTTTAGCTTTGTACCTATCACCAATACCCACTAGTTTTATCTATTCTGCATGTAAAATCCACTGGGATCTTCTATGGTGATAAGAATCTTTGGCTAATGACCCTTGTGAGAAACACGTATCACAGCTTCTAAATGTTATCTACTCCTTCTCAAAACTCGATCTAGCACCTTCCTGGTCTCATAATAGTTTATTATTAGTCATAACAGTTTCTTATTAGCACCTTTCTGGTCTAATAAATTAACATCTGATATTAAGTATACATACCTTAATATGGATAAGCTCTTGATTATTGATTCATTAGAATATATATTAATGCTCTTCCGTCCACCAACAATCCATCCTTCAACACCACAATCAACCCAAAGCGAGGCAGAATATATGATATTAGCATAAAACTCAAGCGAAATAAGACAACAAATATTACTTACATTTTTTTGTTTTGTTTCCAGATTATGGTTATCGGTATAATAATACAGTAGTACCCTATGAGCTTTCTCAAATGCATAAAACCGACCTACAATAAACCATCAACAAAAATTTAGAATAAAAATACAGTTACCACTGATATACAGTAACGTAAGGAAATTATTCTATTCTATTAGATTAGATTATGAGGAAAAAACAATATTAGAGTTTTGGAGAAAAAAATATATTATGAATAAACTGCAGATTAGGGTTACCTAAGTTGTTGAGATTTTTTTGTATAGGATCATTATTGTAGATGATTTGAAAATTGTTTACAATCTTAATGAGTTTCCTAGATTATCACCTACGATATAGGGATTAGTAAAAGTCATTAATTACCAACATTTATATATATGGTGCTGCAAAATATAATCCAAAAACAAACGTTGGTATAATGGTTATCAACTGTGTAAATGTTACAAACCACCAAGGTTTGAAACTCGACATTGGATTTTTCGAAAAAATTAATTCCGAATTTTAGTTCCACATACCAATGCTTAGGTGTTGCTTGTGGACTAAATGTGATGACATGACTTTAAAACACAATTATATGACAATGACAATCTTAATGAGTTTCCTAGATTATCACCTACGATACAGGGATTAGAAAAAATCATTAATTACCAACGTTTATATATATGGTGTTGCAAAATATAATCTAAAAACAGATGTTGGTCTAATGGTTATCAATCAGGTAAATGTTACAAACCACCAAGGTTTGAAACTCTACACTGGATGTTTTGAAAATATTAATTCAATTTTAGTTCTACAAACCAATGCTTAGTGGACTAAATGTGATGACATGGCTTTAAAACACAATTACATGACAATGACATGGACATATTCTTGATTAATCTACGTGTCATGCCTCCTCGTTATAATATATATATATATATATATATATATATATATATATATATATATATATATATATATATATATATATATATATATATATATATATATATATATATATATATATATATATATATACTTAAGTCATGAATGGCGGCATGTCTATAATTATTTGTTTGTTGTTTTTGTTAGCATAACATCGCTTTTAAAAATTGTCAAACAATATTATAAAACAATTGTTTCTTTGGTTTTTAGTTGTTGGTTTTATTTTTTTTTATTTTTTTAAGATCAAGTGAAAAAAAAGATTCAAAAACTAAAATCAATGAAGATAGACTTAAATTGAATAGTGTACCGGATGGATCGACCTTTGATAGGACTGTGAAGCACAATATTCGTGTTCTAGAACCATACAGCTCTTTGTTGTTTATGATGGTTTCATTTTTGTTTTAGCCTTACTGTGGTTCACACTCCCGGTTTTCCGTTGTAACTAAATACTAATAAGAAGCTTGCGCAACGTCTAGAGTAGTGTATAGCACAATAACATTTATACAACGTCTACAACAGTATATAGCACAATAACATTTATACGGCAAGTAAAATGAATAGGACAACTATATACTAAATGGCTTTATACTTTGGAAGATAAAGAGTATTGAGTTATTATAACCCATGTAGCCGTTCCAAAATAAATAAATTATAATACATGTATGTATTTATGATGAGTGATATATATCTGGAGTTTAGGCAATCTTTACAAACGATCTTGCTTAAATTCAGATTGCTTTGAGCATTCCGGTGGAAGGGAAAAAGAACAATACAATTATTCACAACTTCATAAGACCCTTGATCCAACATTTGTTATGATTAAAGGAGATTGAAGATATGAGTGGGGAAAAACATACCTGCGGTATTACAATGGAGACATTTAGAACACCCATCAACAACCCCGCAAGGGGTCATATATTAAGGAATTAAGCATCCCTGGGCAAAGAGATTCAAACTACAAATAAGAAAGTACAGTATAATGACTTGTGAACCCACCTTGGCCAAGTCCTAGAGACTCAATCCATGAAGCTACCAATGCATATGGCACACTATACGTAACCGGCATCATTTTCACAAATACACACGTCAGCTTCAAAGTAGTCAATAGACAACCTCAGCACCAAAAATCATTATAAACTAAAAGCATATTCAGATTTTAAAGTAGGTAGCTTACTTTTAGTAATTGGACGGGTTGGTATTTTATTCAAATGATTAGCAACCTGGGAATGGGTCGCGCACGTTTAATACATGTGGAAATCTCAGAAGGAGCATGATTCCTAGCAGCCATTCTCGATAATCAAATCAATTTGTCGATAGAAGCGGATGTTTCTAGGCTTATTTACAGCTTCCATCACATCCTGATACAACAAACGCATCACCAATTAGTCGTCATACAACGTATCAAATTTTGCAAAGGCATATGTACTTGTATCAAGATATAGTAGGCCACAAAGAATGTAAAAATAATATCAATTGCAAAAAACCCATTGACGAAGTCAACTTGGAGAGTTTCAAAATTTTACCACTTGGACTGAGTCTCGTGCCCAATGGCCGGATTGATTACACCTAAAGCATACTATATGTAATGTTAGAACCCTATTAACGGTCGAAATAAGTAAATCCTAATTCGCTCACTTCAAGCTACGTCTATCATCCTTAAACTAACAGATATTATTAATAATATGCGCCTATCTCACTAAAGTTAATATCACATTCATTGAGTAACATAATTAAACGGTAGAACTTATATGATTAAAAAAAGTATATTACCATATCTGGTTGCTAAACCTAATGTTGACATCTGCAACTCAAGAAAAGGATTAGTAACAATAATTAAATATATAGTTATGATGTTATGAATATCTTGACTCGTGTTTCCTTACAGTCTCGAATTCGATATTGAATAACATCTGACACTTTTGAAATTCTCTAGAATTCGATATTTAAAATTCGTAGCAATATCTCTTGCAAGTATTCAAGACTTGGCTTTAGTTAATCATTAATGTATACTAAAAGAAGAAACAAAGAATGAGGCCAATGGCAAGTGGAGCTTAACTAACTACAAATCACATAAATCTACACACTTTGATAATGAATATTATTATACCCAATAACCGAAATAACAATTAAAAAAAAAATGAGCAAAGGATCAACACATTACGTAATTAATGATATGAACGTATTGTTTGTGTGTTGTGTTTTGGGTTGCATACCTGCGACACCATTGTTGCCCATGCCGCTCCAAAGAATACCATAGCCTAAGAATAAGTGCCCACTGCGTCAGCGAGGTGATATATCTAATCGACAAAGATATGGTCGAATCATCTCGGTGATCCGAGTTGGGGTAAATTCAGGGGATCTTGTCACCCACCGATGGTTATTGAACCATTTGGGAATATTTCTTCCGTGAACATGCTACACTTAACGATGATTCACAATAGTACATTGTTGTATTCACAAACATAAAGCATACTATAACCCGTAATAGAAAATATGGTTATTTTTAGATATTAGAAAATAATGAAGAACATACCCGGACCAAAAGTTCGCTCGAACGTAAAAGGAGTTTCCGGGTGTTGATGAATGAGATCTTAAACAACCACTTACATTTATAGAATAACTGATTAATTTTATACAAATGTGGGCAGTAATCTGCCTTGAGAACTTGTATAAGTAGTGGAAGCACATAAAAAGCCTTGAGGTTGTTGCAGCGGCTAAGGCTGAGGTATTTGAGATGAGTGAACATATGGAATGCTGAATATGGCCATTCAAAGTTGTTATAGCTTAGATCCAACTTCTCCAAGGAGGACCTTGCATTGTACAGAAAACTGGGGAAGTAGGTTTCTGAAAGATGGTTACGTTTAAGATCAACTACTCTCAAAGAACTTGCACGTCCATAATCATTTGGTTGGTCATACTTTTCATGCTCAAATTTCATGTCAGTATACTTTCCCATAGTGAAAATGATAAGGCCAGTCAAAAGTTGGATTGACGATGGTAGTTCCATTATCCTCTCGCAACCATCAATATTTAACACCAATATGTGCCAGTGCATTAAGATGCAGAGTCTGCAGAGATTTCATGTAGATAGAGGATGGGAGAATCCGAAGGCTGTCACAATCACTCATATATAAGTGAATAATCCTTACGTGAAGCAAAACAGATTGGTGAACCTCCACCAACTCTGAACAAAATGACAAATTTAGACGCTATAGGTGATCAAATCGTTGTAATGTATCTTTTAATGACAAACTCTTGACCGATTTGGAAGTCATTTAACTAAAACATGCCCACCATGAGCTTGAACTCGGTTCACCAAGAATGCCATCTTTGTAGGTCCGACAATTGCAGAATGATAATTGGTGACTTCATGTACATGTTAGAGACCGACTTCTAATCTTATCATCATCATCATATCCGCATCTTGTATCGCTCATATTTATTGTACCAAATGTAACAAACGCACTACGAGATACCATCGATGAATAAAACACACAAATGACAGTTTAAAGATACAATAATAAAATATTTACATTGTCGGGATGCGACAGAATACATTTGTCTTGTACAAAAGGAGGAGGAGTCGCTATTTGCGGTGTCATAGTTGTAAAAATGTAAAAGTATAAGTATTTGGGCATAAATGCACCGCACAATGAAAAATGATAGTAGTATTGAATGTAAGCGTAGGTACCTAACTGCATATACCTATCGCCCAACACTTCCAACAACACAAACGTCGCATTCTCACTCCACTCATCCATCACATTCACATGCGGCGCGTAGCAGTAGCCCCCTACTAAATTCTCTAATTCCTATCAAAATAACTAAAAGAAAGCCGAAATCGACCCATTTATATATAAATGGGTCAAAATTGTTTCTAAGTTAGATTTTGTAGCACTTATTTCCTTGCCGTTAAGTAATGTGATGTAACGAATTCTCACCAGATATTTGAAGCCAATAAAAAAGTGCATACCTGTCCAACAGAGCAAATCTATATAATGTGTTTTCGCGTTATTTCCTTCATTGTGTTCAGATCATTCAGTGTGCACAAATTTTCTTGTTTTTGCTTTTTAATTAAAGTCTTTTGGAATTTTGTAATACCGTGTCAGTTATAACTAATACTAAAAACCGTGTTTTCTCGACAATGAGATATCAGAAATTAACCTTTTAGTCTTTAACATTCACTTAGGTAAGACCTTATGAGGTCCTCGCCTCTTTATTCCTGTGTCGCTAGAGTGGCTAAAAGGGCTATAGAAAAATAAGTTTTCGTGAAATTAATCTTTAGTCTTTAACATTCAACTTAGGTAAGACCTTATGATGTCCTCATTTACTCTTTATTCCGTGTCTTTGTAGTGGGTTGCTCGCAAGTTCGCATTTATTGAGTTTTTATTTAAAAGCTATAGTTGGAGCTTAAATGTGTCAAGTAGCTATAGAACTAAGAAAACTAAAATACACGCGGGCGTGCCGACCTACTATTGGGTTCTTGAGCTTGTTTCTTCATAGTTAGAATCCAACACACTGTGTTTTGCATGTTAACAAACTCATGAAGACCAAACACATGTTGGAAGTTATAAATTGTATCGAAGTACCTCATCATGGATCATGGTTGGTAGGTGGCAAAACAAATTAAGGGCTACTTTTGAGGGCAAATTAAGCTACCGATAAGCTATATCTAAAATTATAAAAATACTAACAACTAAACAACCAACTAAATAAGATGAATGCCAAAATGAGATCATAAGGACTTATAATAAGCTTAATTAAAAATCAAAAAGTGGTGCTCCTTAGCTAGTTAGGGTCTTTAAACAAAAACAAGAATGAGCAAGTGCAGATTTTGAAATGCCATTTGAGCTAAAAGAAAATGATACCAAGTACAAATAAACTCTTTGAAATCATCGAGATGGGTATGTGAGCATGTAGGAAATCGCTTTGGAAACAATTTGATGAAAACAGTCGCTTATAAAGCACTTGGAACAACACAAAAGACATGCTCATGCGAGAAAGTTTAAGACATAAAACTTTTTTTGGCTATCAAAAACTTGTGAACTTAATGATACAAGTTAAACTCCTTTTGCAAACTAACTTAAACCTCAAAATACTTTGACTTTGAGAGTCAAAGTGGGTAAAAACTTTTGGACCATAAATAAGCTAACCGCCAAACACCATTTATGGGTGTTTTACTGCTTTTAAAAACGATTTCAAAGACCGATGTTATATTTTCTTTAGTGAAAACCAAACGGACTTGGAATTAAACTTTAAAACTACTTAAATGGAGACAATAAGCTAATAAGCACTTAAAGTGCTTATTAGTAAATAAGCAAAGAGGAAAAAAAAAATTTTTCATTAATTAAAAGACATATTACAATTTGAAAACAGGAAACTAAACTTTTAAAAACCTGTTGTTATACATTTGGCGTGTTTCACCCTTATTGCATTTGTGGTCGAGTTTAGATATTTGTGGCGCCTGTCTACTGGAAATGTGAAAAGGGCAGGAACATTAGCTAGTGTATGAATGAAATTTGAGTAGCTGATTTCATGCCCGAAGGGGTACATGACCATAGTCCTTCCAAACACATATTGACATATAATTTTCTGTTATAATAAACTAAAAAATGGACACTTGGTTATTTTCTTAACCTTTGGCCATAGTCATCATCTTAGCACACTTAGTTATTTTCTTAACTTTTGCACATCATGCTTGTACCCTATTTTCCTCTTGTTCTTGTGGCTTGCAGTGGTACTTTCTTCAACCGTTGCAGGCATGTTGTTATCTCCCGTAACATAATGAACATTCACATCATGCTCAATAAGAAGATAAAAATTTAATATCTTACAAACAGTAGGTTCAATACATTATACTACAGCAAAAAACGCACCTGACTTGATGTTAGGATAACAACAACATCATAAATTGGACTCCACTGATTTTGAAGAATGTCCTAACATATACTTCCATCTGCATAAACATAGCAAAAAAACTCATATAACTAAGTCATTATAGATATCGATTAAACAAAACTGATGTGTAGTTCGTTAGAGAGACCACCTATTTGTTAGCTTTGTTTAAAAAGAAACTCATAATAACTAAACAATCGTTACAATGTAGAGAGAGCTAAATAGATGCTGACATAACACGAAATATTATAGCAACCACTAAAAATACTTAGGTAAGATAAGTTTATGGGCTGCAAGCTAAGAATAATTAGGCGCCTAAAACGTAAACACTAAATTCACCTCTAAAAATAGATATGGTAATCAATAATTAGGTTTTTCTAAAATGTATCATCAAATACATGTTAAGGTGTGATAATCAAACTGATATTTTTCATAAAAATTATAAAATGCAATTAATGCACATTAATTATCCTTAAAAATTACTATAATTACATGTAATTTTTTATTTAATGAACTATTACTTGACCTTTTTATTCGCTCAAAAATCCACTGTTTTGTATATGAAACCATTACTTTTGACAAACAATTATGGTTAATCATCTATTTTGTATATGAAACCATAATCATCCCTCTAGCTTTGAGCCTAAAATCCACTGCTTTTGTAATAACTTTTCGCAATGTAGTGAATCAATAAATTGCACTTTCCATACCTATAGCCTATATCATTGTCCTGTATGGAGTCTAAATACTTCATCATTTGGTTGATATCACTTTAAATGAACCATAGTATCGCTTGGACCAAAAATACCTATTTGTGACCTTAATTTGTAATCTTTGTTATTGCAGAGATTTAAATAAGCCATAAGGTTAAGTAGATAAGCTAATAAGCCCAAAAACAATGAGCTTATTAGCTTTCCAAAATATCAATAAGCAGATAAACCCATAAGTAACCTAACCCAAAAACCCCCTAAATGCATTTCTTTGGGCTTATGAGTAACCTAACCCAAACACCTAAACACAGGAGGCCATTTATGCAGAGCGGGTCAAAATTGTTATGTGTGAGTGATTTGCTTTTATTAGGAAGAGCTACTTCTACATTGGTTAGATTGTGAAGTAGGTTAAGGGAAAATGGGAGTTTGTGGTCTAAGCATGGGTAACTTTTCAACATTACATCTACACTTTCATGGGATCAGTTAAATTGCCAAGATATAATAATTTAAAAATAACATTTCAAGCTCTTATTACATCTATTTTGTTTAGGTATTATGATCATACCAATATTTTTTCATGCTATATTTGCTTACTATGTTACATCGCTACTAAATAAAGTACTATAAATGCTCTGAAACATGCATACCTACAGAAATTGAAAAGTAGTGAAATGGGTTTTATAGTTTTTCTTATTGTTCTGTTCGTGGGCTGATGACATCATTAAAGATGTTACCAGTTTATATGCAATGCAAAAATCTCATCTCCCCTTGCCACATTGCTGTTCTATGACATGTGTTTTTTTCTATGTTTCTTCATATGCTTTTTTCTTTCTCATTACCACGAAAACTCGCATGGAATAGTACTGCAAGGAACTATTATAATTTCAACACTTTTACACATCCAACTCATTGAAACAAAAATGGGATCATAAATGAACATAACTACTCAAATGCTCAAGTATTGCAGGAGGTATATAACATATATATTTGCCATCTTGGTGCCTGTGACAATGTCGTTGTTCATCAGAATAAGTTGAGAATAACTTAAAAATGCTATCTCGGTACCGTCGTTAGGATAAATCCATCTTTTAGGTACTTTCTTACAAAAAAGCGTTAATGAACATTGATGTCCCGAATTGATTAAGCCACCTAACTTTATTGCATTAGAAATCACAGTTACAAAGGAAAAAGCAGAAAATAATGGAGATTCGTAGCAATGGACATCTTTACATGAGAAATTCAGGTACTGATCTTTCATATAAATAAGATATTTAAACACATACAGTCCATCCTTCCACATCCACAAATCCTAAAATATATGCAATCAAATTTCCGGAGCTATTCAAGCCGAGGAACATATGGCGCCATAAGCTTAACTAAGTAACCCCGTAAGCCCTAAAAAGATACCTTATCTGCTTTACAAAACTTAAATAAGCTCATAAGCTTGGATAATAAGCAATTACAAATGTCGATGTGTCATGTCGTCGATCATCTTTACAAAAATTAAATAAGCTCTCATAAGGCGGGAAAATAAGCTATTCCAAAGGGCGTTGTTTCATGTCGTTGATCGTTAAGTGATATTTTTTTAAGTATTGGGCCCGATACAAAAAGTAAGATTAAACCATACTATTAAAAGGGTAATTTGTTTCATCTTTAATAGTACGTAACATAAAAATAATGGTAAGCGCAATGAGTCACGAATTTTGGGTGTAAAGAAATGGGAAAATAGATATATAGTACATCGAAGATAACCTATAGTGACCTAAAGGACATCGATATATGGCGTGAAAGTCGTCCCCACAAAGAACTAATCGGTGTAAGCTGTCATAATTAGAAGTTAACTTCGAAACTTAGAGAATACCTCGTAGCATCAAGAAATAGAGTGCAGAAGAAAAATACTCCATTTTACGCTATATTCGGATCAAGAAAATTGAAGCAGGATGCCTTCCTTTTTAGCTCTAGAACCTTATAAACATTTTGTACCTTTGTGAGCAACAAATATAAGAATCGAATTAAGTCGACATTATTTTCCAACTCGGATAAAGATATAGTGAAGCCTTTTTATGATCAAAAGAAATTCGCTCACTTGAATTGCGGGGTAGGTATATGACAAAAGAAACATAAGCGACAAACCGAGCTCGAGTAAGGATTCACAGACCAATGAATCAATCAAATCAAAAGTCGGTAAAAATATACTTTCACGATGGTGAAATCTCGAATATCATATTATGTTTTCCTTATGCAAAAGATCAATGGTAACAACCTCGGTAAAAAAATTTATGAAAGTATGTATGTAATAACTTATAGCTTTATCCTTTGCAAGTAACTTGTCTCAATCGCGACCGTCAAAAGTTGAATAGGTTTTTAAGCGTTCGTCTATTTCAATTGTTTCTTGACAAACACGGTCACAATGTCCCAAGCATACATAATCTATTTGGTGGGCACGGAGAGTTAATAAAGAATAAGAATCAGGAACACAAACAACGCGAACATGAGTAAAAAGGAAATTGGTAAAAAAGTTAGGAGAAAAGAAAAGGTAATTATAAAAAAAAAAAAAAAGGAAGAGGCATGTAGTTAAATTGTATCACTTATCAGCGGTGGGCATATTCCATGTGTGAATCCGTAACACTAAGCGATAGTCGCTTGTATATACCTTGGGCGGGTTGTTCGTGAAGTTTGACCCATAGAATGTACATGCTCATTGCTTGTGTCTGAGCCTCCTTAGGTATTTTGATGCCTCCACAGAATGCCTACAACAATAGAAGCATTACAAAATCGAATGGCCATAGTTATGAATAATTATATGTAGTCTACATGAATACCATGACACAAATGTGGAGGGCCCAGTATACCTAGGCGTTTGGTCTTGAAGTTCGCCCATAGAAGTGTCTGCGTTCGTACATGTGAACAACCTTATCATTGTTTGTATACTTCAAGAATGCCGTAATACGATGAAAGTGTTAACAATTAGTACATACAATATTATCCTAAGGCAGGTATGTATGGTGAAACTATAAATATTCTTTTATATGTGCCAATGCCTGAAAAGCATAGTCAATCGGGTATCTACCCATTTGCATACATCCGATATTTGCTTGTTTATGGCCTATAAATGAAATAAATTTTGTCAACACATAGTTTTACCGAACAAATCTTGTAGGATTCCAATAAATTCTTGATTTCTTAGGAGCGATGATGCATAATTATGGTTATCGACCATGACGAAAATGCCGAAACACGAAATCATAGAGTACACGTGAGATCATTTCTAGATTAAAAACAAATATCGATTGGTGGCCTTGCTGTTCCCATCATATAGTACAAAGATGAGTCCACAAATCTGCGTCATAAAGAAGAAGCGCTATGAAATTCTCGTTTATTGATCAAATGGCCATGACTTATCTCGATCCCAATTTAAAGTTAGAATACATACACGAAAAATGCACTGAAATACACCAATGAGGGCATATGAAACATGTACATATATGGTAGCATTACTTCTAAAATGACATACCGATAGCATTAAAAATCCACATCGTTGTTGTAGTCAAAAATTCCAAATAAATCGATAAGTACATTGCATGACAAAGTCTATATCGCTAAACTTTTATAATATACATTGCACTAAATCTAAGTGCATAGAAGTTCTTATTGATGTGGAGTCGCAGAAATTTTCTTTTCATCATGAGAGTTTACCTCTTGATTTTCAAGCTCCATCTGTTCTATACTGCGACAATAGTTTCTGCATGAGAAATTCATAGAGATAAAATTTTACAAAAAGCAAAGAATCAACATTTCATATTAGTCATCTTTTATATCCTTCTCAATAGCACAGGACGGACCTTACGATAAAATTTCACATAAGACATTATTTTAGAAATAAGTTGGCCATTATCGTCTTCTTGGCGGTTTCGGCAATGTTACCTGTGAGAAAACACAAAGCAGTTACTCGAGCTGTGAGAAAATTTGATACCCTTGGTTATACCAATAAAATAGTCCCTATGTTCCAAAATAAATTTGGGTTTCCTTTCTTGTTTAAGTGTCGGTGAAATGTTACCTTTTACCTATTGATACATTATATTGTCGATGGTGATGGAAAAATACATCAGGCGGGTTGGTTAGCGATTAACACCTCAAACAATGGTATGTATCGCTCTCTAAATACTCGGTCTCGGGCCTCGGGTTAGGTTGATCTAATTTTTCTCAATATTCAAATTTTTAATCAAATAATTCTTGTGTCCAGATAACTTAGATTATACAATATAATATAAATAAAGTTAGGAGGTTTTATGCATTAAAGTACAAACTTTGGGTGTTGTACCCATATGAACTGTTCCCTAGCATCAACATTTCACATATATACATCCGATTCTTATCGCAAAACAAAGCTGGAACCATCGTATAAAGGGCAACTAAACCAACCTTTGTATCAAGAAGCCAAAATGAATATTTAAGTGAAAGTGTCAATTTCTAACTTTGAAATTAGAGAATCTCAAATTTAGTAACACCTAACACGTAAAGCATCTTGGATATGAGCATTCTTGACTATAATAAACAATACTCCTCTAGTACATGACATGTTAAACACTAACCTTCGGTTGCATCTGCAGAATAGGTACTATAAATGTCGGTGAAAAACAACACAACACACAAGCAATATCTGAGTTTGTTGTTGCTAAGGACAACCAATCCTCATAACATTTCATGAAATCATCCAAACTATATCAATACCTTTTCCTCAATTATCTACCTTACAACGACTTCTCGGTTTGCTGGTTTCTCTCTCCCAATAAACCACGGTCTTATGATCAAGACCTATATGATACCTAGTAAAATATAATTACAATGAAATCCACCTTCGTATGATACCTAGGAAAAACACATAAATGTCAACGAAACCCAAATACCGAGTATCAATACATGGGTCTAAAAATCTGATTTAAAGTGATCATTGCAGTGTCTAGTCACAATAATGCTACTTGTTTCTCCAAATTAGTAAAGCATAAGTAGAGAGATGTTCCTCACACATATTAGAGCTGTGGACAATCGCAACAAAACTAAGTGTACATTTTCGCACCCATATTGAACGGTTGCCACTGAAACTGCATGCATAACATCACCGAAGGCTAAAGTATTACTTAAGGGTTAGTTTAATTCGTGCGCAGTTTTCATAAGCAATCTTGAACCCACCTAAGAATGAAAGGAATGTATTAATAAATTGAAAGTGCTAATGCTATTGAAATATATAAGGCGACCGGTCGAGTAGGTCGATAAGCACCACCAAACCGTATTTTACCCTCGAATAAGTAGATAATCATATACATGTGAATATATCCAACCACATCCACTTGTTGTTACAAGCGAACATACTAATAAATATAATTTGATTGCAATCAACACCAAAAACATCAAATAAATTAAAGTCTTTTGCATAATTTTTCTGTATGCCATTCGGTTTCTCGACTTTACAAAATTTTCAGCTCCTAACCGCGTTACTACTAAAAGATATCTGAAGCCTAGATCATCAAAGGCTATTCAATAATTCTGTTACTACATTAGATAAACCTAAACAGTACTTTAATTAGAACCTAAACAACCTAAACTCTCCTAAGAGGACGTTCAGAGTTTGTTAGTTTAGAAGTTTGTCTACCTATAGCCTTTTTAATGCAGGTAACAGTTTTTCGAGTATCTACTTATTTCAGAGTGAAATATCACTTCCACACCTACTTTTCAAAGGGGAAAAAACATTCTTATCCACTTTGAAATAAGCAAAAACCAACTGCTTATTTGAAAATGTGTATTTCTTCTTTAACATTGTTACAAATTAACACTTAGTGAGTGCTACGCCACCCGATCCACCGGAAACAAATTACGCACAAAGCAGTTATTATACTCTAATCGTAGAAAGTTTCTTACATGTTATTCAAACTCGTTATCCGAGTTTGGTTCATATGCATTCATTAGGCGGTTAAAATCGCTTGTTACGCACGTAATGTTTATTTACGATAGTATTATTAATTAAGCGATACAAAAAGTAAGTAGGGAATGGAATATGCCTCTGTTGGTTATCTGTAAGTTGCTGACTCTCTGTGTTCAGTTTTATGTTTCTCCTCGTCGAGAGGATGAAAATGTGCCTACCAAACAACATATTACGAATAATTTCACTGGATAACTACAAAACTGTAATTAAAGCGTACAAACACGTATACCTGTACATAAAGCTTTGAAAAAGAGTGAGAGCTGTAAATCATGTTTGTTAGCCCTGTAATGTTTTTAGAACGAATCTTATTATGTTTAGCGTTTAGTTTATATTTGAACATGTTCTGTAATATTTAGTATGGGTCAAATTAGATGCAATGGGTCAAAACTTGTTAACCCAAACAAGCCCAATTGCATAAAACGTTTAAGCAGGAAAAACGGTTATTTCTCCAAAACGACACATTGTTTGGAGAAGAACCATAGTACCGTTTCATTATCTATTTATTGTGAGTTTCCAATATGTGGAAAACACAACAACATTTATTAGTATCTATAAGTCAATCGTTATTTAGTATATTGCAATATTTACCCGTTTTACTGTTACATCCAAACACACCTCTATACGCAGTCAAAAACCAATCATGAAATCGTTATTGAAGCAGAAAGATGTTGGCGTGAAACCTGTGAATAAATGGTCTCTGAGCGTAGGCTCTAGTCCGTGGGAAACGCCAACATTCAAACACACTTCAGGATTCCAAAGTGGGCGTTACCTTTTAAGGGAAACACCCAAGCGCATGTTTCAATGGAACATGAGAAAGAAGAAGTCCATATCGCCGAAGGGAAAGCAATTATTGGTTCAAACAGTTTTGGATAATGAAGATTTTAACGCCAAGACCAAAGCAGAATGCGTGATTAAGAAGAAAAAGAAAACCGTTGCAAAGAAAAAGGCAAAGAATGCAAAGTGCAATATTTGTCGAGAAAGGGACACCCTTTTGGGCGTGCGAAAGGAGAAAGAAGTTAGCGGTCGAATTAGAACAAGCGAATCTAACAAATCAAATAATTGATCAAGAGAGGATGTACCGAAAAGGTGTATATATCACAGCGACTACACATTGAATGGAACCGATGAAGATGGTTGGAACAATATATGATACGTAGTAAACATTACAAATTTCATATGTGCCTAGGAGAATCATGTTTGATTATGTGAATTATAAGTTTAAGTTAATAGGCAAGGATGAACATGATTACAAATTCATATTTTCATATGGAATTGGCACTACCACTATCAAAATAGAGTTGGGTAATTTAGTTGTGAGACAAATACAATATACTCCCGAAGTTTCTCATAATATCCTTAGCCTAGAATTGTTAGAGAAGCAAGGATTTTCTGTGAAAATTAAGGATACTAGATGTAGCATATACCATATGTATTATGATGAGGAAACATATTCGGATGTGCCACGTGATAATGAGAAAGAAAAGGTTGGGCCAAAAGAAGTGGTACAAGAACATAATAAGTATTTGCAGGAATACTTTGAAGCAATTGATCCAGGGGAAGAATGCTCATTAGTTAGAGGCATAGAGGATTTGGATTGGAATAAAGATGTAACCCAAGATTACATAGACGACGACTTCCTCAGTTTCAATGGGACGTTATACGCTCTCAAGGTTAATTCGTTCTCAAGGTTTCTCTCATTCATGAATTTGTTGAAAAGGATAGTATATTATACAAAAATTGGGAAGTCCTCAACAAAAGATTTGTAGATGTGATAAAATGGTTTTACTTGGTGCATTTGAATTATAATGCACTCGATGTAATTCCACCCGTTGTCAAAGATGTCGAAGTGAACCTGCTATGTTTGTTGAAAAGTGTTGAAAGTTTGGGCGGCTATTTTCCCGTCACCATGGGTGATAAATGGGGAACTATAGCCCAGTTACAAGGCCTGGACATCGAAGATGGAGAAGCAATCAAGAGTTGTTACAAGAAGTATTTGGATCTAGTTGTAGTCTACCATGAAACCGCTAGTGTGCCTTGGGGTGAAACGTCAAAAGATGTAGGAGACGCAAGCAAAGTTGGCTTGGCCATGGACACCGCAAGACGGAAGGACAAGAGGGTGAAGGATGGAGCAATAGAATCCAGTCGAGACCATTTCGGTGTGAGGCTTGAAGATAATGTTGAAGATCATGATGATAGCAGTGGAGGAAGTAATGATTTCGAGATCATTACTTGAAGTCGCAACAAGCAGGAATTCAAGAAGACCGATTTCTAAAACATTAGGGGGGAAATTGTTAGCCCTGTAATGTTTTTAGAACGAATCTTATTATGTTTAGCGTTTAGTTTATATTTGAACATGTTCTGTAATATTTAGTATGGGTCAAATTAGATGCAATGGGTCAAAACTTGTTAACCCAAACAAGCCCGATTGCATAAAGCGTTTAAATAGGGAAAAACGGTTATTTCTCCCAAACGACACATTGTTTGGAGAAGAACCATAATCTTAGTTTCATTATCTATTTATTGTGAGTTTCCAATGCATGGAAAACACAACAACATTTATTAGTATCTATAAGTCAATCGTTATTTAGTATATTGCAATATTTACCCGTTTCTTGTTAGATCCAAACACACCTCTATCTGTGATCAAAACCAATCATGAAATCGTTATTGAAGCGAGAAGATGTTGGTGCGAAACACATGAATAATGTTCATGATTAGGATCACTACCGAAGATAAAAGAAATAAAATTGACTTTCGTAGATACGAGGCCATATATTCGGTTATAAAACCATTGATCTTAGATGAGAATTAGTTATCACGATAACACATACCTCCGTCTCTTTATTTGTATTACGCTCTTTATCTTCTTGCTTATATGGTAAATAATTTGCATACCTTGGACGAACCTCAGCGGTCTATGATCGAGGTTTGAAGCGCATGGGGTTTAAGAACACATATATATCGAATACAATAACTTTAATATTAAATCTAAAGGAAAAAGCATACCTTTGTGCGGAATAAGAATGAACATAGGTTAAAGGATCAAAACTGCAACAAAATATACAAACATTAGTGGACTAAGCTACATGCATACATATCATGATGGAGATGGTGACTAAAAGATGAAATTAGGGTTTCAAGAAAAGTATATTATGAAATAGAGAGGTATTTTTTTTTTAATTGAACATTCTTAATAATAATGGATTTATGTTGTTGTAGATTCTTATAATTATATTTTGTAGATAAATACATTCCTTTTCAAACTAATCAAAATAGTCAATGATTGGTTGTAGAGATTTATAAATTTGGTTTCTAAGTTATAATCAAAAAATGTGTTGGTCTAGTGGTAATCATGTTTGTTTGTGAACTAATGAGACCGAGTTCGAATCATTTGCATGCATGATTTTTGTGAATAAAAAAATGAAATTTTAATAAATAAAAAAATTCCGAAATTTATTAAAAATAATTATTAAAAATCCGAAATTTATATAAAAAAATTATTAAAAATCCAAAATTTTTATAAAATCTAATTAAATTAAAAAATTAGTGCATAGGTGGACAAAAATATTGCTTAGGTTGACAACTTATGATTATGTTGCATTAAATTGGATTATGTGGCATTGATGTGGCATTGAGGTGACATTAATGCCAAATGCCTCTGTTATATATATATATATATATATATATATATATATATATATATATATATATATATATATATATATATATATATATATATATATATATATATATATATATATATATATATATATATATATATATATATATATATATATATATATATATATATATATATATATATATATATATATATATATATACATATATATACATATATATATATATATATATATATATATATATATATATATATATATATATATATATATGTATATATATATATATATATATATATATATATATATATATATATATATATATATATATATATATATATATATATATATATATATATATATATATATATATATATATATATATATATATATATATATATATATATATATATATATATATATATATATATATATATATATATATATATTCATACACTCTTGCCCTACCATCCATAAAATATACATTCATAAATAAAGGATTTATAGTTGCATCCCTACACTTGAATTTTTAAATAAATAAAACTAACTAATCACCCGAATTAAGAGGATCAAAACAGTTGAAGTACTTAAACATTAACGTACATATGGGGGTAATAATTTTGACTTTCTTCCTCATTACTCCATAATAAATAGTACTAAACCCATTAGTCCTAATCGTCCCAACTATTTACAAGATATGACTCGATTTAGCAACCATGTAATCAACTAGATAATTAACTAATGGTTTACATAAATGTTGTAACAATAATGCGATAAAGATGAGTGCATACAAGGAAGACTAAGGCAATTTGGGTGTAACTTTTAGGGGTGGATTGTAAACAATGATCTTCATTTATATTTCAGAATCCATTAAAATATTACGAGACCCGCCAAAAAGATAGGCTCAAAGGGGTTAACTAGTGGTATCTTGTACTAAAAATGAATACATAGCAAGGGTGTGGGGTAATTACTTGACCAATGAAGCTAACATAATTATATTAACAGGTTTAAAAACAAGGGTTATCCTAATGCCTCTTATCGTTTAGTCATTCCTAATCACATGAATGCGATCTCACTAGCGATCTCGGAATGCATCATAAAAGCAAGTTCTAGAATCTATGTACTACCGGTACACTCATAAACATTAAAGGTGAATGATTTTTGGGGTGGAATTTTTGAGTAGTAGGGTTTTTGTGCTAGCTATATAATTCCTATCCATGAGACGCTTTATCAAAAACTTAATTTCAATTGATTTTTGTTTTTCCACTACATTGAATAAATATTTTGAACCTAGTACATATTTTGAGGCTTTAAAAGATAGTAACTGATTCATGCTATGAATAGTGAAATTAAGGCTTTAAATAGAAACAATACTTGGATTGTTCGTAATCTTCCAAAAGGTAGAAAACCTATAGGTTGCAATTGGTTTTTTAAAATAAAGTATAAGTTATCTGGTGAGGTTGATAGGTATAAGGCTAAGCTAGTTTGCCAAAGGCTATAGCCAGAGGAAAATAATGAACTATGAAGAGACTTTTAGTCATGTTGTTAAGATGCATTGTTAAATGGTGATTTAACTGAAGATGTTTATATGACTTTGCCTCTTGGTCTTGATAATAAAAAAGGGTCTAAAGTTTGCAAACTGAATAAGTCCTTTTATGGACTTAAGTATGAACCTAGACAATGAAATGGTAAGTTAACTTTAGCTCTTATTAAACATGGTTTTGTGCAAAGTACATATGATTATTCAATGTTACTAGGAAATTTGGTAATAATTTCATTGTTGTGCTTGTTCATGCTGATGACATTGTAATAATTGAAAATAATCTTTCTGAAACTGAAAAGTTTAAACTATTACTATTCATGAAATCTAAATTTGAAATTATAGATCTGGGAAAGTTAAAGTATTTTCTAGGGATTGAAGTTTTGGTAGATGATCAAGGTATTTGTTTAACTCAAAGAAAATATTTTCTTGAGTTATTGTATATGTTTGGGTTGTTTGTAGCTAAACCTGTTGCCGCACCTATGTCTGAGATTGCAATTTTGAATCATATTTAGTGTAAAGATGATAAGCTTTTGAAAAACATTACAAATTATAAAAAGCTTGTTAGAAACTTGATTTATCTCACTAATACCAGGCTGCATGCTCCACTTAAGACTATTTTGGTGTTGTATTTTTTTAAGTGTTGGTTGTGTTTTGTGCGACATCGTGGTTTTATATCACGTGAAAATGCATGTTTTGTCCTATTTGTTTCTACATTTTCTTGGAATTTTTTTTGGTTTAACAAAAAGTGGGAAGAACCTGATAAGTGAGGATTTTCTGGTACCGAGTACTGGTACCGGTTCTGGTATCTGAATCTCGTCCGGTATGGTACCGGTACTCCCCTTTCATGCTCGGGAAAAAATTGGTACTACTAATTTGGTACGGGTTCGGTACCAATCTAGTACCGTGCTCATCCCTACTCAAGATACAAATATTCCCTCTTAATTATCTTAAAACTTTCCAAAAAGTATTTTCTTATTGAGGGGTAGTATTTAAAACAAAAACTTTGTTATTACAAAAACATTCTTCTAATCCGTTTCTTCCCATATGATTTCAAAAACCTAAAAAGCATATTTTAATCATCAATTTTTTTAAAACACAACATTGATATGTTATTTTTGAGGGGGAGAAACGAGATTATAATATGATCAATGCGGAATCTCAAATGAGCTCCACTCAGATATAACAAACGAATTGATGAGAAAACAATGTCAGTACTCGAAAAGACTTACTCCTGGACGGGTAATAATTTCAAGCTGGTCTAACCAGTAATGTAAACGTGTCATCCAAAAGACTTGTCTAAGTAGAATGTACCATCTAGGTAGACTTTCATTGGACTTACACCTAGACGGGTAATAATTTCAAGCTGGTCTAACTAGTGATGTAAACGTGTCTCACAAAGGTTCTAGTCTATTACAAGTCAGTTAATTCAAAAGTGCGAACTCTTCCATCAATGTGAAAACTTATCTTAAAAACTTATGACCACATGTGGACGGGGAGTATTTCTGAAAAGATAAAACTCTAAAGGTGTTAGAAAAACATGTTTTATAATCATAAACACTTTGAGAGATTTTACAAAAGGTTTTATGACTACACAGTTGACGTTGAACCAACCTAGGATAATCATGGAGTTATAAGTTGATTAAGGTTAGGTTTTATGTCATATGATACGCCAGAGCCTGAGGGATCTACCTAAGGACAACACCAATTGTTTAGTACTAGAAGTCGTTAGGTATGATTGAATAAAGGAATAAAGTGAGAAAAGGAAAACGAAGGGGTTGAAGAATGAAAAAGAAAAGTTATGAAAGGGTGAAAAGAAATAGACCTCCATAAACTTAGGACAGAAACCGAGGCAATAAACCTACTACTGGTTGTCACAAGATGACAATGGTATTGAAGAAAAGATGTCATGGCCCCAATGACGTACCGCACCTCCCCTCCTAGCCACTCAAGTTCCTCTTAAAAGGATCTTGTTTCATTTCTCACGCAGAACCTTGTGTAATATCGAACTCTCACTCCGAGATGTATTGGTATTGAAATAGGAGGCCCTCTCTCAAGCCTCCGACCGTTAAAACTAAAACGCACGCAATCGAGTATAAAGTCATGGGATTCATCAAAAGATCTCTTAGCATACACTTCCATTTGTATGCTTGTGTTTAATATCTAAGAGCACAAGTTGTGCCTAGAGTCAAAGCAACTTGCTAGAATATTTGTAGAGTCCCAAACCTTAGATCTAGAACACTTAGCTTGTAGTGAGTAGTTGCTTTGGATAGTTTAAAACAACAAAGAGAAACTTTGTATGAATACATACAAGTATGCGGAATCTTCTTGTATATACTTAGAAGAATAAAGTAAACAAATGAACACATAAAGTAACAACCAATGCTTCAATATTATTAACCAATAATACGAGTACTCTTTCTAGTACTAGGGTTTACAACCTTGAAGCTTTACTTAGAATGGCTAGGGTTAAGGGAAATGCTGGTGTGTATGTGATATATGTTCTAACCTAGCTAGGATCTCCTTTTATACACCAAGGAGTCCTTTACAGATTTTACTATGCATTAAACGTATCATCTCTTCTATAGGGATAGAAGATATTCTATTACAAAACGTACACGACATTCTATACTTAGAAAAATACTAACTCTAATACTATCAATACTAACTTTAACACTATCAGTACTAACTAGTTAATACTCTTGAATTATAACTATCAGTACAAACTTCCAATGCTAAGAGTACTAACTGCAAATGTGAATTTCCCAAAAATATTCACATCAAGTATTATACTTCCTGGTGAGTTTTCCAAATGGTCTACAGTCATGGAGTGATCCTTTAGGATACTATCTATGTCCGTTTATCCATTGGAAACCCGAATATAAGAAAGACATTGTGAAGATATTAAGTACGGAAACATCACAGTGACCATCCGTGTAGGAACAATTGACGATTTGTGTGATTTGGAAAGTCGAGGTTGGTGATTAAAGATGATATACATGATGATAGTTTGAGAGAGAAAGTAGAGAGAGGGTGAAGAAAACACAAATTTTATTAGATGGATAAATAAAGCTTACAAAATGATTTTCCCACACCCCTCATGAAAATTCATGAGGGGTATTTATAGTCTAATTACAATATAACAATCCTACTTGTACAATAGTAGTCCCTGCGGGCACAACTAACTATTTATCTAGTCCAATTCACGTGTAAGACATTATCTTTACAAACTAGTGAGGTTAACAATCTCCCTCCAAGATATCGTCACATGTGAATGGTTACAATGAGACCTATAAATACATGAAAAAAAGTACATTACAATAGTAACAAACAATCTTAACGTTGTTGAAGTGCAGAGTGTATGTAGTCTAGATACTGAGCATGACTTGAAGTTCTCACTTTCGACGATCTTGGCATTTGATCTTTGTCCACTGAAGGCGCTGATATTTATAGCTTTGAACTTCATCTGTAATTATCTAGTTAGGTTATTACTCCCTCCTAACTAGCGAGACTTTTTTCTTTTATTTGCTCCATCCTAACTTAGGTAACCCAAATATGCAGTTCATTCATAAACATTAAAGGTGAATGATTTTTGGGGTGGAATCTTTGAGTGGTAGGGTTTTTATGCTAGCTATATAATTCCTATCCATGAGACGCTTTATCAAAAACTTAATTTCAACTGATTTTTGTTTTTCCACTACATTGAATAAATATTTTGAACGTAATACATATTTTGAGGCTTTAAAAGATAGTAAGTAGATTGATGCTATGAATAGTGAAATTAAGGCTTTAAATAGAAACAATACTTGGATTGTTTGTAATCTTCCAAAGGGTAGAAAACCTATAGGTTGCAATTGGTTTTTAAAAATAAAGTATAAGTTATCTGGTGAGATTGATAGGTATAAGGCTAAGCTAGTTTGCCAAAGGCTATAGCCAGAGGGAGATAATGAACTATGAAGAGACTTTTAGTCATGTTGTTAAGATGCCTACGGTTAGATGTTTAATTAATGTGGTTGTGATTAATAAATGGTGTTTATTTTAGGTTCATGTTAATTATACATTGTTAAATGGTGATTTAAGTGAAGATGTTTATACGACTTTGCCTCTTGGTTTTGATAATAAAAAAGGGTCTAAAGTTTGCAAACTGAATAAGTCCTTGTATGGACTTAAGTATGAACCTAGACAATGAAATGCTAAGTTAACTTTAGCTCTTATTGAACATTGTTTTGTGCAAAGTTCATATGATTTTTCAATGTTACTAGGCAATTTGGTAATAATTTCATTGTTGTGCTTGTTCATGCTGCTGACATTGTAATAACTGGAAATAATCTTTCTGAAACTAAAAAGTTTAAACTAATCTTGAAATCTAAATTTCAAATTATAGATCTGGGAAAGTTAAAGTATTTTCTAGGGATTGAAGTTTTGGTAGATGATCAAGGTTTTTGTTTAAGTCAAAGAAATATTTTCTTGAGTTTATTGTATAAGTTTGGGTTGTTAGTAGCTAAATCTGTTGCCGCACCTATGTCTGAGATTGCAATTTTGAATCATATTTAGTGTAAAGATGATAAGCTTTTGAAAAACATTACAAATTATAAAAAGCTTGTTGGAAACTTGATTTATCTCACTAATACCAGGCTGCATGCTCCACTTGAGTCTCATTGGATGTTGCATTAAGGTTTTTGAGATATCTTAAAGGGTCATCAAGGTCTGGTGTTCAGATAAGTAAAAATAGGAATCTTAAGCTCAAAGCATATGGTGATTCTAACTGGGTTAAATGTTAGTCACAAGAAAATCAGTTTCTAAATATTGTGTGTTTTGGGTGATTCATTGGTTTAAAAGTAAATAAGTAAATAAATAAAAATAAAAAGCTACTTTATCTAGGTCTTCTACTGAAGCAGAATATAGAAGCATGTCTTCTGCAACATGTGAAAAAATTTGGAATTCTAATTGCTAAGTGATATGTGAGTTAAGGATTTCCTACCTGTAGTGCTTTACTGTGTTAATAGTTTTGCAGTGCAGGTTGCAGCAAATCCAGTTTTTCATGAAAAAACTAAACATTTTGAGATAAATGTTCATTTAGTAAGAAACAAAATTGTCTATTGGTGTTATTAAAACTGAGAAAATCCGTACTTCTCATAAGATAGGAGATATTCTTACTAAAGCATTTGATTATGAGCAGCATAAAGTTTTGTGTGAAAAGTTGTGTCTTATGGATATGTTTAAGGTGTAAGTTTACGGGAGGGTGTTGGAATATTACCTGTCAAACTTACTTATGATAATACAAGGGTTAATATGTACAAATGAAAGTTGTTTTCTCCTCAATATAGAGGATTTGTGTATGTTTTGATATTGCAGGCACTAAAGTGTATTTGTAACAACCAGCATTTTCAGGTTACTTTTCATTTTTTTAAAGGTACTATTCACTTTTACTATACAATTTCACTATTCATCCCGTAAAATTTTTATTTTTATTTTACCATCATGAGAAGAAAGTTGATACTCGACAAGTCGTCCTGACGACGTACGTTGAATCGATTTAGAACCGATTTCACAAAACTGTGTCCGAGAATTACTTTAGGGTTTAAACATCATTCTGGCATCCCGATATGTCCATATAACACAATAGACATTAGAAATATGTATTTCTACCATTTCGACAATTCCACAAGTTTTGGAATTTCGTTTTCGATTCTGTTGTCGTGAAATCTGGCGTTTTTGACCAGCGTTCCGACTTTAAAAACGTTTAAGCAACCCGTTGGAACTTACCACTCATTTTATATTTTATTATGGAGTATAATGATAATTTTAATCATTTCTACAAGTTTCATATTTTTACGATACCCGGTTTTACGTTTCGTGACTTAACAACTTACAATTAGCGATTAAAGGAACCAAAACTCACTCCATAAACAGGATAGTACTAAAACTAACTTAGTCATCCTATCCCCCATTAAAGAACCGCCTCTAGGATGGGGAGTCACCATGCATGTGTCTTGTTCCTAACTCTTGCACCATTAGATTAGAACATGTGTTTACTTCCTAAGTAAGGCTTTATAAGATGATAACATGTGTAATCCTTCATGTGTAAGTCTTGCAACCTTAACCTCCTCAACTCACTAAATAAACCCCTCATCCTCTCAATATTAACACTACACACACACACACACTTCTCATTTTGCTAGTTCCTTTCAAGAGTTATTCCAGAAACACAAGTCTTTTATCAATTTCAAAGCTCTTGTTAAGCTTTGATTTATCCAAGTTATAATTCCTTCCTTCCATTGGTGATCTCCAAGCCACATAAGAAGTGTTTCTAGTATAATACTTCAAGTTCTTTCCCAAGTCATCTCAACTTAGTATCAAGAGGTTGAAGAATTTGGAAGCTAGGGTTTCTAGTTCTTGTTCTTGATCTTTGATTTTCCTTTCTTAAGTTGAAAGCCAAAAGTTGTAAGAATACTAACTACCACTCTTGCTCAACATCAATTACCTGCTTCTTATACTTAATTTATGCTATATATGGTCTTTATATTGATTTCATGATGTACAAAAATCTTTAAAACAAGTTATGAGAACTATAAGTTAACCTAAAATAGGTAAACTAGAAAACTACTGACATATATAGTGAATTACAACCAAAAGAATATAACCATGATATTAGACACTTAATTAATGTTAAATATGGTTTTACAAGGAAAACATAGCAATTTTAATCACCCAAAACGAGTACACGAGTCAAGCGTTCTGACGAAAAGTTAGCTAAACCAAAGCACGAAGCGCCTATTTGCTTACGCCTAAACTCCGAATTTTTTTGAGGCCCTTCTGGTTCGTTTTATCAAAAATTTAAAGCACGAAAGTTGTCGGAACGATGTTTTACGTCTACCGCGAGGAAACGCAGCCTAAAAAGACCAAACGATAGCGCTTTTCTGCCTCAAATTGTAAAACAGTTTTTAGGGTCAAAGTTTGGTTTTCCACAAGTTAAAGAATATAGAAACCATGTTGTTATCAAGGCTAATTACATACTAAGTTAACAAACTTCATTCATTTTTCCTAAGCTTAATCAACCTTTGGGATAGTGCTTTCACATGTGAAACTATACTTGTAATAACCAACTTTACAAATTAGAAACTTGTAAACTTTTCTTTAAACACTTGTGACATAAATTATGACGATACTTGTGATAACCATTATGATTTCCTAATCATAACCAAAAAACCTTGTAACTTGTGTTTTGCAAACCATATGAACATTTGACACTTATGATATGAAATCAAACAAGCAAACTATATGTTTTACCTACTAAAGTACTACAACAAGTGGGGAACTTCACATGAGGGCCTCTCGAGGGTGTTCGTCTTGTGAGTTCTTTGGATTAACAATTTAACGTGTTCTGGCTCCTCGTACGTTCACTACATGACCTCTGGACTGTGATGGCCCGAACGGTAGTACGGTATCTGTAGAAAACTAGAAGAGGTGTTGAATAGTTTATCGATTAAAAACTTTGTTTTGAAACTTATTGAAAGATCAATTGATGTTGATCTTAGATATGTTAGTGAAATATGTAAACAATATATAAAGAGTAAATAAGGAAAGAAACAATCAAACCACAACAAGTTGTTTATAGTGGTTCGGTCTACAAAGACTCTTTTTCCTTGCCCTACTCCACTCCCCGAGTCTCACACTCGAGAGTTTAACTTAACTAGTCAACAAGCTCCTTTCACCAGCGGAGAAACCTTTACACTTCGCTTACACACTTGTTAATACAAATAAGCCGTAAAAACGTTTATTATATTTTACGATCTTCTAATGTTTTGTCGATAACAAACGTAAAATCATTTTAACGAAACAAATAGAATACGTAAATAGTTTGAGTTAATAGTTTTCTAACACACTTACGTTTTCAAATAAAACACTAAAACAAGTATAAGTGATTTTATGTTACATATGTACAACAACTAGTGTTTACATATTGGGTTAGAATATACTTAAACTAAGTATACTAAAATGGGTAAAAACAAATATATACTAAATGGGTAAAAACAAGTATATACTAAATGGGTAAAAACTAGCAAATGGTTTTGACCCATAACCTATGGTTTTATACATGCCACTTAACCAAGTTCATTGTATCTATAATGAAAACCATGGATCAACCCATAACCCATGACCCATGACCCATAACCAAAAATACCCATGGGCAAAGAGGAGAGTTCCACGGATCCCTGGCTTTGTGCTAGCCGAATCCCATGTGGAAGGGATACGTGGGATCCGGGGAACAGTAGAGAATTTTCTATATAAATAGAGAGCCATTTATTCCTTTCTATTCATCACTTTACACACATACTTTCCCCACGTATTCTAACCTCTAACCTCGGATCCAAGTGATCTATGTAGTTTGTCTTTTGTTTTGTGTGATCTTCTAGGTTCCTCTTAAGGAGAGATCACCACTTCTTGAAGACGTGCAAGCTCAAGTCCATGATTTGCAATGCCGTCATCATCAAGACAACTAAGGTTCTCTTGTTGATAGTTCCTCCTTTCTCCATAGATATTGGGTTAAAGGCATTAGTGAAGTATGCGAAAGTGTCAAGGCAAAAGCATTAGTGAAAGGTGCTTATCGTTCGTGTCAAGAGCATTAGTGAAGAATGCTATAGGTGTCGAGCGAAGGCATTAGTGAAGGGTGCCAAGCGTTGTGTCAAAGGCATTAGTGAAGGATGCCGAAGAATCAACTCAAGTAGCATTTGGGAAGAATGCCTAGGTCGTATAATTGATGAGGTGCATCGTTATACATATAAGTATTTGTTTATTTACAAGGATGGTGATATCCTTGAGGGTGTTGTAACAAGGAGTAGATCTCCTTGAGATTAGGTGTTGTGTCGTGAAGGGTAGTAGTTCCTCCATAATAATGGAACTAGGTGCTTACCCTAGTACCTAATAAAGGGTAGGTGACGTTGTGATAGGATTAGTTCTCCTAAGGTGTGAAAGAACTCGGTGGTTAGCCTAGCACCGTATAAAGGGTAAGCGACGTTGTGTTAGGTGTGGTTCACCTTGGTGTGAAAGAACTTCGGTATTTAGCTTTGTCTGGAAAAAGGTTAAGCGGCGTTGTGAAGGCTTCTCCGCCATAAGGAGATTGGTGTAGTGCTTACGAACTCTCGGTAGGTGACTCGGGGGTGGAGTAGGGCAAGGAAGGTGTCCTTGTGGCGAACCACTATAAATAACTTGTGTCGTGGTGATGTGCTTCTTACTCTTTATCTTTCATTACGTTTATATATCTATCTATCAACGTCCAACATAAACAACCAAATAGATTGACATAAGTCGATCTAAATATTTAAAGGAAGTTTTAAATTGGTAAAACTATTCAACCCCCTTCTAGTTTTCCACATTGGCATCGAGCTTCGTTACCAAGTTTCTTAAAGTATGTTGTACTTTAAAGACTTGATCGATCCGTGTATGTTTGAAAACTACAAAGAAGGATTTTTTTGGGTCATTTTTTAAATCATTTTGTTGGACATTGATAGATGATTCTAACAACTTTTGTTTCTAAGAAATCTTCATGCTAGAATCTCTCCAAAATCTTCATTCAAAGAATAATGAAGTCAACATTCAAGGAAGGATCTAAAAGTAATCACAACTTCGTACACCAAGTACAAAGGATTACTTTAAAAGCTCATGAAGTATCTTTGGTATTATGCCAAACCAAGAACCATAGAGGTATGTTTTACTTTTCATTAGATGGGTTACATGAGTTCAATTTATTTTCATAAGTTCTCTTTGTTTATTTATCACTAACATCATTAGAAGTCTCTTTCGTCACTTTTCCGTCTTTTTCATCATCGGAATAATACTCCTTTTGATTAAATCAAACTAACGCCGTCATCACATATGAACCTTCGATATGTGATTCATCAAAAGCCGTCATCCAAAACAATCTTCATCTAATACCTCGAACTATTTTTAGTAAGCTAATTTATAAGTCTACTACAAAAATATTGCCAAACAACCCCTTTTACATCCACGGTGGCGGATCCCTAGTTGTACTAGCGGATCCCAAACATAAAGGATCCGGGGAACCGTGGAAAGAACTCGACTATCGCTTTCAAAAATTCACCACTGATTGTTTTTCCCTCTATTCACATAACACAAAAACGACCAAGCTACATAATTCATCCTCATTGGAAATTAACTCAATTAGGGTTTTTCAAATTAATAATGAAAAGGGGGATTTTAACAAAATCACTTTGTGTTCACAACATTGTTAATACAAATCAAAACCATAAACCCATTCCAACTAATTTTTTTCTTAATTGAAATTTTGTATTTTTAGGAACAACCATGCCCAAAGCCACTCAACAAGATCATCATGACACCGTCCATTACCTTACTCACTATTATCGTAAAGGGATTCACCAAAACCGACGGTAAAATATTCAAAAGCCTTGTAAAGCGACTTATCCACGAAGGTCGTGTAGTCAGAATGTTTCCTTGAAGATACCGACATTCGTCAAGTTTTCTCGACGATCAACTTTGATTGTCTCCTTGACATAGATGAGCAAATTTGTCCGGTCTTCATTTTTGAATTTTACAAAAGCTTTAGGATCATTAGAAACACCGACAATAGCATCTCAATCGCCTTCATCATAAACAAACAAAACTTTATTTTTCCCCTCAACACCTTTGCTCAAATTATTCGCATTCCTTGTGAAGGAATTTGTATGTACTCTCAAGATTGGGCAATTAAAGCTCAAAATCTTGCACTTGATCCTAAGCCTCTCTATAACACTCCTCTCGATGATCCCGAAACCATTAGAGATACTATCTTCAAATTTAGGACCGACCAATCTTGTTACGACCGTAACAAAAAGCTTATTCACCGTAATCCCTTTCAAATGGAACTTTTCGAAATACATCCCATGTTTAGAAAATGGGAAGAAATCCTTAGGGAAAATGTCATTAGCCTAGTTGGAAACAAAGATCATCCAAACGCATGTCTTGTGCAAATGATCTATTGTCTTACCCACCAAAGGCCATTTAATCTTGCCTATTACATGGTAAGGAGAATGGTGGGGTATTCAAAGCTTCAACATGGTACTTCCATATGGTATGCTCTCACACGACTTTGTAAGTATGTTGGTACATTGCAACCATCTCCTATTAACGATGATCATTACCTTTCCGATCACGTCATGGTACCTCTTACCAAACAACGCTCTAAGCGGTTCATGGTTAATGGAGAAACACGAAGCTCTCTCGGACTCCTCGGCGGAGAAGAAGAAGATGAAGATGAGGAAGACATCGACCCGTAGCCAACATCAAATTGGAAATCCTTGAATACCACAAACAACTTCCAACCATTCCAAACGAGACCGCGAATTTAAGCAATTGAGGGCATGATTCAAAACCTAAACACAACCTCACTAAGCCGTCAAAAGGAAAAGAAAGGATTCAAGAAAGAGACAATAGGATTGTGCTTATTTTCGTTTATTTTATGTTTGGATGATTACGTGTTAGTTCTTTTGGTTTATGGAAATTTGGATATTGTTACTTTATCATACTTTTATAAGTGGGTTTTGTGATAACATGCTTGTTCCTATTGCTTTACTTATAGATTTATTAGTGTGCAAAATCGCATATCATTCTGTGTAGATTACGATCTGCGGATGCGGATCCCAAGGATTAGCCTAGCGGATCCCTTTCCTCAAGGGAACCGTGGGATCCGTGACATCAGATCAATAATTCAGCATTTCTTGCATCAAGATAACTTCCTAGATAACATCTCATTAGCTAAGCATATGTTTTTAGAATCCAACTAGAACCATTTCAAGGATGAGATAGGCTTAGACTCACTAAAGGCTTACTTAAAATCTTAGTCAAAATGCCTCTTGATTTATCAACACATCAAAACTCACCATATTTCCGCTTCAACTACTCACAAACTATTTCTCATCTCTCAAAACACTTAAAGAGGACAAATTAAACATTTTTAGGAAATTGCTTCTAGTCCTTTCTATCTCAAAGTAAGATAAAGATTACTTTTTCAATTCTTGTGACTTTTAAGAATTTTTCCTAATATCACCTCAAGCTTAAATCTAATCACTAGGATCATTTATTATGACTTGACACCTATATAACTCTTAGTGTTATCCTTGGACATCCATTGGTAGTCATCTTGTCCCATCCTCCTTCCATAAGAAGCAAACATTTGCCATAACACTTATTACCTTTGATCATTCAAGTACCCTTTCATCTTAAACACTTAGGAGAATGAAACATTCAAAATGAGATAGGCTTTAGCTCCTAGAAACCTCATTTCAAACTGTCATAGCTGAGAGCGGGATCCCTAGGATTAGCCTAGCGGATCCCTCGAGGAGGGAACCGTGGGATCCGGGTGACATTTTGTGTCAAACATTGCTAAAACAATCATTTCAACTCATCTTCCTAACTCAAACACTCCATCTCATCTTAAATGAGTTCCTAGATCAGTGAAACTCTGAATCTCAACCTTGTGCATGTTAATCATCACATTTCCAAGAACATTAGTGGATTAAGTCTTAAATGCAATTGCCAAGTTCTTCCCTTTATAAGCCACATTGCTAAGAACACTTTAGTCATCAAACACAAACATAATTATCAACAATTGCAACCATCTTCCTTAGTCATCTCATCATGAGAAAAGCTCCTAGTGCTAACTCATCCACTCAAGAACCACCCAAGAAACTTGCTAGAATCATACACGAAGTTTCCTCAACCGAATCATCTCCGGTTAAGTCCACCAATGCTAGGATTTCCCCTACACCAAGGAAACCAATCAAACTAATCCCCAAGAAGAGTGTTCCCACTAGGATTTCATCACCTAATTCTACTATACCAAACATACCCTCCATAACTCAACCAACACTATTAGAGCCTAGAACCACCTCACAATCATCTCTACATTCTCACAATATAGAAGATTTACCTTCTTGGCCATCTCACCTTTCACCATTACCAACAAATTCACTTGAAAAGATTGAGCAACAAAATCAAAGTGTTGAATCAACACTTGCTCCAAAAGCAAACTCTATCATTCCCCCCAATAGTCCATTTTGGATTATGAGAAGACATGAAAGGCAACCACCCAATCATATGGAAGTTGATGCTTCTTTATCTTCACCCTCAAACATTGTAGAGCCATCACTTAATAAGCCTCCACCAATTCCTCCTTCATTTGAAGATACTCAACCCACTTTACTTGAACTTCCACTACAAGAAATTCAAAACCATGACAAGGATTGCTATCATTGTAAACATGTTGAAAGGTTGATACATGAACTACGTGAAGAGCAACGTTTCATGTTTTATCACCTCCTCGAACGTTTCGAAGAGGTTAACAAGCCTAAACTACAATGAGCATCATAGTCAAAAGCTCAAACTTAGAACGTTTAGGAAACCTTTCTCATCCTTGATCATCATTAAGTTTTAGTTGAACCTTGAATTTGGGTAACTCATTAGCATTAGTAGAACTTGTATGACTAGTTCATTCTCTTAGTTTTAGAGATTTGTTCGATTATCTCTTGTTTTTATTGAATGAATACTATATGCTATTTTGATTTAGTGCATTGTGCTTGTTATTTCACATCTTCATTAGCATTGAATGGAACATTCTCATTGCTGAAGAAACTATCAAACAGATAGCCGGATCCCTCCCAAAATACCTAGACGGATCCCTCCAAGAAGGGAACCGTGGGGTCCGTGGTACAGAAGCACAAAACTGTACTAACTTGAGTTTCTCTTGCAGGAAATTATGCATTATACTCTTGATTTCTAACCTTTACTTTGTAGATTTTCAAAATAACACATGAAGATTTTGACACCATAAAGCTAGGGGGAGCTTTGTGTCAAACAATATTGCAAAAATATTTGCAAACATTAATCCGGTTTTGGATTATACTTCATGATACCCCATTGCATCTTTGCAATCTTCAAGGGGGAGCACGTTTTCGTCACTTAGACGAACCATTTTCAAACTTAATTGCAAACACAATTAGTTTATTTTACGTCATGTCCTTGACACCCTTTCAAAGGGATGGACTCGTCAAGGGGGAGTTAAGACGAGTACCATTCCCGTCACTTACTCTCTTTACATTTTTACATAACTTTCTTGTAAAAATTGTGTTAGTTCTTTTAACACTTTTGTTTCGACAAAAGGGAGAAGAAAGTAAAAGCTAAAATTCAAACTTTACAATTATAGCTTTTCTTAAAATAATTTCATGTTTTGTCATCAACAAAAGGGAGATTGTTAATACAAATAAACCGTAAAAGCGTTTATTTATATTTTACGATCTTCTAATGTTTTGTCGATAACAAGCGTAAAATCATTTTAACGAAACAAATAAAATCGTAAATAGTTTGAGTTAATAGTTTCCTAACACACTTACGTTTTCACATAAACCACTAAAACAAGTATAAGTGATTTTATGTTACATATGTACAACAACTAGTGTTTACATATTGGGTTAGAATATACTTAAACTAAGTATACTAAAATGGGTAAAACAAATATATACTAAATGGGTAAAACAAGTATATACTAAATGGGTAAAAACTAGCAAATGGTTTTGACCCATAACCCATGGTTTTATATATACCACTTAACCAAGTTCATTGTATCTAGAATGAAAACCATGGATCAACCCATAACCCATGACCCATAACCAAAATACCCATGGGCAAGAGGGCGTTCCACGGATCCACGGCTTTGTGCTAGCCGGATCCCAGTGGAAGGATCCGTGGGATCCGGGAACAGAGAAATTTTCTCGATAAATAGAGAGCCATTTCTTCCTTTCTATTCATCACTTTACACACATACTTTCCCAAGTATTCTAACCCTCTAACCTCATATCCAAGTGATCTATGTAGTTTGTCTTTTGTTTTGTGTGATCTTCTAGGTTCCTCTTAAAGGAGAGATCACCACTTGAAGGCGTGCAAGCTCAGTCCATGAGTTGCAATGCTTCGTCATCATCAAGACAACTAAGGTTCTCTTGTTGATAGTTCTTCCTTTCTCCATAGATATTGGGTTAAAGGCATTAGTGAAGGATGCCGAAAGTGTCAAGACGAAATCATTAGTGAAAGGTGCTTATCGTTCGTGTCAAGAGCATTAGTGAAGAATGCTATAGGTGTCAAGACGAAGGCATTAGTGAAGGGTGCCAAGCGTTGTGTCAAAGGCATTAGTGAAGGATGCCGAAGAATCAAATCAAATAGCATTTGGGAAGAATGCCTAGGTCGTATAATCGTTGAGGTGGATCGTTATACATATAAGTATTTGTTAATTTACAAGGATGGTGATATCCTTGAGGGTGTTGTAACAAGGAGTAGATCTCCTTGAGATTAGGTGTTGTGTCGTGAAGGGTAGTATTTCCTCCATAATAATGGAACTAGGTGCTTAGCCTAGTACCTAATAAAGGGTAGGCGACGTTGTGATAGGATTAGTTCTCCTAAGGTGTGAAAGAACTTGGTGGTTAGTGATATGTGTCTAAATACACATATATTTGTATTATATAAACCCACAAAAACAACCAAAAACACACAAATGACTTTCAAAATGATACAAATTCATAAAAATGTGTTTTTATGTGATTCAGGTATAAAAGATTGAAAAACAAGTGAAAATTGATCAATTTCACAACAATTGTCATTTAGGTCCACAGTTACTCAAATTGTCAAAACTAGTCCCTAAAAGTTTTAAATGAATGAAAAGTCAACTTAAGTCCTTGGGAAATCAAAATGTTCACAAACATCCACGGATGAAAGTTTACACAAAATGGCAATTTTACCCTCAGTTACAAAATTGGCAAAAATGGTCCTGGGTATTTAAACTTGGAAATTTTACAAAATATACCCTTGTACTATGCATGATTTAACAAATGGAACAATTTGATAACTTTTGAGAAATTACAAAACAAGTCCCTCAAAAATCCAAATTTACATTTTAGGTCCTTTAAAGTTTTAAATATAAATAAAATACAACTTTTGGTCCTTGTATAATTGTGTTATGGCAAGTTTGGTCCTTGTGAGAAGTTTGGAAAAGTATCACTTTCAGTCCTTGAAGTTTGATGAAATTACATTTTTGGTCCTTGAAAGCTACTTTAACCAAACGGATCCTTATCACATATCCAAGCCCAAATCCAATCCTCCTACCCAGCTGGCCCAAACCACTTTGACCCGGCCCTTTGATATCAACCCACGGTCAACGAAAGTCAAATAAGAAGAATACCGCCAGTTACTGTAGCACCTCCTCTCCACCCCTGTAAACCCAAAACCAGTCCTGGTTTTCCCACATTTTCAACACCCTCTCCATACCATGTCCCCTCCACCTTCACTAACACCCAAAACCCATTAATTGATTGAAACCAACTAATTAATAGCTCTAACCTGCTAAAGATGAAATTGGCGCCAAAAATCCAAGTGTATGGTTATGATGAGTTAGAGTAATCCAAAGGCTGAAAGGTGGTGGGAAACAATCAGGGAAGTGAGAGAAGCTGTTTGGGTATAAAAGAAAGAAGAAAAGCAGAGGAAAAGACACTTTGGCCTCAAGCCTTAGTCACGTAGTTGTAGTTTTTTATTGCTTTGATCTTGTATTTTATCTTAAATTAGTGTAATGAAATGTTCTTTCCATTGTAATGTCAAGTTAATTTCAGTTTCATGATTTTGCTAAATTTCCTTTAATTTTCCATGATCTTTAATTTCTAGTTAACTAGTTGTTTTGTGGATTCTTTAAGCTCCATAAGCTCTTGACAAAAGCTCATTCAGTTTTTAGATTCATATAAACAAGCTTAGTCTTTAAATTCAGAAAATCATATAAAATCAAGAAAATCAATGAAAAATCAAAAATAGAATGATCATGAAGAAGATGATGAAGCATGGGTTAATTTGGATTGCTAAGGGTATTAGGAGCTTGATGGGAGGCTATTGGGTGTAACCTTGCCTTTGGTTCCATGTTTCTCAGCTTAATGCATCTTGTAAGCAATTTTCTTAATTTTTACATTTTACTGTTTCAGTGCTTTTAAGGCTTTAATCCTCATGTTTCTGTGTTTCTTTATTGTTTGTTAGTCATGTTATAGCTTAATATAGGTTGTTTATGTTTTGGAATTGATTGTGCTTGAATATTGCATTTTCACTGTCAAAAACTTGATTTTTGATAATCATAGGCATAAGCTTGTTGGACATCTGGTTTGGTGAAAAAGATCCATTTGACACCTTGGATCCTCTGGATTTGATAAATGATGTTTACTCGGTTATATGTAATGTTTAGCTCATTTAAATTTCATATAAAGGATTGTTTGGTTTTGATAGATGATCCGTGTTACGGGCATTATTGTGTGTTTTCTTGTTTGATATATGCATGATATGATCTTAATGACTCGGTGAAACACTAACTAAAGAGTATAGCATGGTAGAAAGTCAAAATGACTCTTGACTGTCTCATTATGAGTACTTTGAAGTTGTCACAACCTAAAATCTTGTTTATCTGTTTAAAAGTTGTTAAATTAGCTTTATTTCATGCCCTTATACTTTAATATATCATGTTTAATCGGTAGTTTAATTTCTAAATTCACTTTAGTCAACTTTAGTTTTTAGTTAAAAAGTCAATTTTCAAATAAGTCGTTTTGAATAAACTTAGTAATTTTATTGTGTCTTTGTTATTTAATTTCAAGTTACGTGCTTTTGGTATGTTTTAGATGTGTTGCTAATCTAGCTTATTATATTTTGTTTATCTTGGAATGTCATGTTTTAGTGCTTAATTTTAGCTTATTTGTGCCTAGTTATGCCACGCACCATTTTGTTTAGGAGTCAAGTTCATGAGCTTGCGAAGCTTCATGAATTGACCCTAACTTGTGTACTTGGTGTCTTTATGTTGTGTGTGTGGCCTATTTGTTGTATGTTTGTTTATTTTTCGCTTTTAGCTTATTTACCTAGCTTAATCAACTCCTTTATTTTGTCCCATTTGAACACTCAATGAAGCAAACAGTTGAGTGGGGCTTGTTACCTAAGCTTCTTATAAGCCCTTAATGAGCTTGAAATTGTGATTCTTGGCTTTGTGAGAAGCTAAGCGGTCCATCTCGGTGTCTCAAGATAAGTTGAGCTTATTAGAGCTTATTTGATAGGTTCAATGAGCTTGATGTTTGCCCATTCACAACAATGGATTGCTTATGCGGTCCATTTACACCATTCCTTCAAGCTCTCATAAGCTCATTAGTGATCATTAGCACGTGTGGCTTGGCTTTTTAGGAAGCCTAGCAAGCCAACTTTTTGATCATGTGCTTATATCCAAGCTTGTGGCTCATTCACTAGGGCTGCAACATGCTTTCTTTTTGTCCCATTTTGTGAAAGTACTGCTTCTGTAGTACTTTGGTTTTGGATTTGCTTATTAGCTTATTGCAAGCTTATGGGTGAATGCCTGTACATACTTGTTCATGCTTGTCCATATAGCTTGTATACATATTTCTTTCCTTTTGTTTTCCTGTGGGGAGCTTGTTACAGGCTCTTTGAAGCCTCAATTCCATCCAAGTCAAGCTTGTAGCTTGACTGTCTAAACCATAAGCTCACACTATGACAGTCCATTTTTCTTGTTTATATTGTTGCATTGGACTTATGTATATCCTATTCCACCTTTTGTTTTATCTGTATAGCTTATTTTCAAGCTTATATTGAGCTTGAGCTCCAACAGTCAAGCCAAAAGCTTAACTGTTGGGCTCATAAGCTCATGCTTTGCTATTTTCTTGGTTTGTATAGTTTCATTTTCATTTAATATGTATAATATCAGTACATATAAGTCCAGAAAACAGAAAAACCAAAAAGAAAGCCCTTTTCAAGCTTAAGTAATAGCTTCCATTTGGAGCTTTTGCTCATTAGCTTATTTTTGTACATAAGCTACCATTTTTATACTTTTGCTAGCTTTTTTATTTATTTTAGAATTTTGTAAAAGTTTGATTTTCTTTATTCATTTAGTATTTTTAATAAATAATAATAGTTTCTAGTAATTAATAATAGTAAATAATTAATAATAAATAGAATAATTGTGTAAAATACTTTTTCGGTTTCTAAATTCATTTTATGATATTTTAGATTTTCAAATTCTTTATTTCATTTATTTAAGTTAATTTTAGATTTTATTATTATTTAATTCATTTTAATACATTTAATTCATTTTAATTTATATTAATTAATTTAATAGTGTAAAAATTTATTTTATTTTCTAATAATTTTCTTATCTTTTAGGATTCTAAAATATAATTTTCACATTTGTGGAGTTGTATTGGACTGAATTCACGTTTCTATTTTGTACGTTTACGTAAAATTTAGTAAATGTAAGTTTTTAGATTTTAATCGGTAAACAATTGTAAAAATAGAATTAAAATGACTTCAAAATTTTGATATTTTATATTTCCTTAGTATAATTATAATCCTTTTCTTATTTTATTTTTGTTACATTTATGTAATTATTATGTATACATATATGTTTTAGTTTTTAGTTTTCTTAACTTTTGTATATACTTGTAAATTATAGTTAAATATTTTAATTTTATTTAATTTGCATTTAAGTCGCTAAGACATGCAAATCCCTACTATAGTTATAGTCGTTTTGTTTTTAAACGTTTACGTTTTAGTAACGTCGTTTGTATATCTTTACGTTTTAGGTTTCGATTATGCGCTTTTAACGACATAGTGCGTGTGAGCTATTACTATTCACATTTAGTGTTAGTCAATCGATTCTGTTTTGTACATTCTTGATCATATCATTTTATCACACGATCGTTGTATTCGTGATATCACGCCAGACATAAACGATCCAAGGATATTTTAATTCTTGGTAAACTTGCATATTTCTCCGGTGGAGAAATCGATTAACCTAACACCGTATAAAGGGTAGGCGGCGTTGTGTTAGGTGTGGTTCGCCTTGGTGTGAAAGAACTCGGTATTTAGCTTTATACCGGAAAAGGTTAAGCGACGTTGTGAAGGCTTCTCGCCATAAGGAGATTGGTGTAGTGCTTACGAACTCTCGAGTAGGTGACTCGGGGGTGGAGTAGGAGCAAGGAAGGTGTCCTTGTGGCGAACCACTATAAATAACTTGTGTCGTGGTGATGTGCTTCTTACTCTTTATCTTTCATTACACGTTTATATATCTATCTATCAACGTCCAACATAAACAACCAAATAGATTGACATAAGTCGATCTAAATATTTAAAAGGAAGTTTTAAATTGGTAAAACTATTCAACCCCCCCCCCTTCTAGTTTTCCATAACACTATTTCCGACACTAAGCTAAATGTGGAGTTCTTTCCAAGGGTACAACCACTCCTACACACATTGTATTTTAAGGACTAAAATATTAACCACTCACACTCACAAGATTATGATAGTTTGGTACAACAATGAAGTATGAATCAACACAAGATCATACAACACCAAACAAACAAGACTTCCAACTCCTCGTTGAAGCTTGAATGTGACTTGATCTTCTTTGCTATAAAAGAGATCACTAATATGATATGAAACTGAGTTAGAAATGTTAGCGAGAAGGAATGTATGAGAGTATGATAGAAAGGGATGAAAAACTACTTGGTTTGGCTTTGCTATTTATAGCCAAAACTCTCAGCAAGCACCACAGACCACAGAACCCTTAAAAGGGTTTCGCCGGTGTTAAAATATGGTGTCACGAGGTCCGACAAAGAACATCTCAAAATCTTGCCAAAGTCAACCATATCTATGCAAGATTGTGTAAGATATGTATTGCCTAAATCTACACAAAGAATCTAATGAAATCTTCCAATGATTTCAATGATGCATCACATGATGTCATGTGTTTGTTTTTCCATTTTTAGAAATATATAAATGCATATGTAATATTTAGTTTTTAAGAAACCAAAACATTCTAAAAACTCCTATCATACATTATGGTTTAGAGTCATATCAAGATATGATTAATCACAATGTAAATGCTTGAGTGATGAAGATATTATTTGTAAAAGCTTGCTTTAATATCTATTAAACTTGACAAGCTTTAAGCTTTATAAAAATTAAATTTACTTTTTTCGTTAACAAAACTTAGGTAAAGATAAAAAAAAATATAAATAACGGTTAATGACGATATTTGTATTAACAATCTCTCCCTTTTTGTTGAGGACAAAACATAAATTTTATTTTTATAAAAGATGTAAAGATTGTACAAGAGTTATAAAAATATTAGTTTTAGAACTTGAAAGAAAATGATAATGCAAGTATATGATGTTGACTTTTCGAAAGTCAAAGTCTTCACTAGTTGAAGCATGATGTTGACTTTTTCGAAAGTCAAAGTGTGCGATTGACTTTTCGAAAGTCAAATATTACCAATGAAGTATCATGTTGACTTTTTCGGAAAGTCAATGTATGCGATTGACTTTTTAGAAAGTCAAATATGACCAAGTTCTATATATTTCTCCCTTTTGTCTCGACAAAAGAAGATGCGAGGCGGAATGTGTAATGAGCCTTAGCCATTATCTCCCCATGACCAATGCTCCCCTAAATTGGGTGCCAATGGAAAGAGACATGGATTGTGAAAAAGCTACAAAAAGAATTGTTAGTAATAAGCATCATCACAAGCATTTCCAAACACTATGTAATAAGCAACAACAATATAAGAAACACCATTCATTAGTTAAAAATTTTCATGATATGAATATCATGAAAAGAGAAAACAATGAAGTGTTTTAATACAATGAAAAATAAATTATCCTAGAAAATAAAAATTACAAGAAAAGTCCTAAAAAAAATGCCTAAAAGAGAATAAGCTAGGACCCTCCTATTGAGGTGGTGGATGAGCAAGAGCATTGAGGCGCTCGAGGATGTGATTGAGGATGAACCTCATTTCCTCTTGGAACTCATGGACCATCACCCGGGGTTTGCTCACAATTTGAGCAACCATGCCTAGGAGGGTAGTATGTTTCATGGTGTTGTTGTGGTGGAATGGTGGAGGTGTTGTTGTTGGTGTTGGTGTTTGGTGTGGTGATTATTGAGGCTAGCAAAGCACTTTGCATTTGCATAGTCTCACTTAGATGAGAATCCACCATATTGGAAAATTGGTGGAGATGTTGGAGTTCGGCTTGAATCTCCTCTCTTGTGGGATGATCTTCCCACATGGACTCCTCAGTGTCCTCTATGTGAGGAGACATTGATGTAGGGAGTGGTTGATCCCCATACAAAGGACCATGGATGTCTTTGTGGATGGGGTGGAAGAGAAGAGGTCTTGTCCCTAACGGGGCATTTGGGTCAAATGATGGTCTAGGAGACTCATGAGCAATCCGCTCAATAGTACCAAATGATGGCAATGGTGGTGAATGATTGGGCCTAGGAGGAAAATCTTCCAAGTCCTCCAAGAAAGGATTTGGAGAAGTGGGTGGTGTAGAAAATAACTCCAATGGGATGAGTGTTGGAGATTTTGGAGGTGATGGTGTTTTTGATGTTTAAAGGGGAGCCGGTGGTGGTGAGCTTTGAGTCTTTGTTGGTGGTGGAGTAGTGATGGTAATGGGTGATTGTGAAGGTGGTGTACGAGTAGCTAGAGTGAGGTTTGTGTCATCCCTTATGGGAGATGAGATAGTGGAGATGACTCGGAGGAAGAGCTCAAGTTGACAAAGCAACAAGGTCTTACGCTAATCCTAGCGGTTTTCTTGCAAGGCTTGGTTGATGGTGAAGTTTTTGTCATTTTGACTTTAAGCTTTTGCTAGTAGATGGTAAGAATTGAGAAGGTGTGAAGATGATCATGGTAAAACCTCTTAATTTATAGAAGTGAAAAATCATAGAGAAATGTGTTTGATTTGATGTTAAACCATAGAAGGGATGAGGTTCCTAATGATTTGGAAGTGGGTTAAATGCTAGTCATATCACCCAAGTCAATCCATTCATGAAGGATGGAGTGAATTGACAAATATTTGCAATAAATGAGTTCTAATTATTATGGGATCCTAACAATCAGATTACCCACGGATTGCAAGGAACCAAATTTTTGGTTCCTTCTTTTATGCAAAAAGGCTCCTTGGGTGAATTTTTCAAATTTTTGAATTTTGGTGGGAATTGGATTTCCTATATGCCTAAGTATCTTTTACTAGTTCTAATATGGGTAATAACTAGTTAAGATTAACTTAGAAGCAATGTATGGTAATTTGGAATGTAGAAATAGGCAAAATTTAGAAAATTACCTGTAGGATCCACGGCACCAAAATTTTACACAGGCGGAACCAAAAAAATGGTGTCGCCTGGTCCGCCTGTCATGTGCATGCGGCGGTACCAATATCCATAACAGACGGTACCAAATTTTGGTGCCGTCGGATCCGTGGACACCGAAAAGTTCACGAGCAAGATTTTAAGGGTCGTGGACTTTTCCAAAACCCGAAATTTTGCTCAAAACATGTGACATTAACTATTTCTAGTTAGGAAAAGCAAATAACACATACACAAACATAGTGGAGCATAGATTTAGACCAAGGGCTAGCGATTTTCATTAAAGTGAAAATGGTAAAATTTGATAACACACTTGTGTTATCCCCACGCATGAGATTGTTAGCATACATCATTTTTTGAGTTATATTATCATCCTACAAATTAAAACAACCAAATTGTATCAAACATTAAAGATAATGTATTGTTCCAAACACTTCTTAAAAGGACCCTCACTTGTCCAACTTCTTGTAAATCTTGTTCATCATCCTACCAAGGCACTTGAACATCCCCTTGGTTTGCTTGAACTCTGCTGATTCATTCTCAATCTCGGGAAGAGACGCATAATATTCATGAGGTGGAAGGCGAGAATTTGGAAGATCATCCTCGGAGCTATTTGTTGATGATGATGATGGAGTTGGAGGTTTTGCTATTTTGCCTTTTGTCTTAGCCACTCGCTCGTCACTCAAGGGCACAAAGATTTGAGGGATGAGCTCATAGTCAAGCTTCAACCCTTTTGGGCTTGGTGGAATTGGTGCAAAGGCTCTATAGAGACGGGTGAGAAGCATCATGTAAGGAAGAGCAACCGAACCTTGAGTTGGAAAATCAATCATTCTCCTAGCAATGTAGTAGGCTAGATTGAATGGTTGACGGGTGGACAAGTTGTAGAGCATGTGACAAAGGCAAGCGTTGATATGATCCCTATTCCCTATGGTGCTAATGACTTTGGCTCTAAGTAGTTCCTCCCATTTCTTAAATTCGGGCTTAAGTTCACTGAGTTCCATTCGATATGGATCTCAGTTCACCTCCTTTCCCTTTCGGGTGACTCAGGTTGTATCACCCCTTGGGGTAAATAGGAGCTCACAGATGACATCCTTATCCGCTAAAGGAGTTTGGTAGGGAAGAGAGCGGTCATTGATTGCATCAAGGATGGTGAGTGACCACTTATCCGAGTAGACACATGTCCCTCGGTTGGGAATTCCTAGCACTAGAGCAAATTGGGTCAAGGAGATGGTGTAGTCGTTTTGATTGATCTTAAACCTAAGACTAAACTCATCTTCTTCATCAATGAAACCGGTGACACTAGCATAAAACTCTAACACAAACTTAGGACAAATAGGTTCATCGATGTCAAGGAGACAATCGAATTGAATAGCGGCTAGCTCTTTACGGAGATTGGTATTGTCGACAAAAGAGGAGTGAATGGTTCTACCCTCATGGAAGTACCTTGTTTCTAGACTCTTAAAGATTTCGACTTGTTCCTTGGAAAGTCCTTTGGTTTTGTGATGTTTGGGAATGTAGTTAACGGTATCCTTGTGATCATAGAATCTTGCGGGTACCATGGTTATTCCTATGAGCAAGAATTTATATGTTAAAAATGAGAATAAACTTAACGTTTTGATTCTAGTGTGTGCCTATATGAAAATGATTTGGAGTTGCGGTTATCTCGACTCATTTTATGCATAAAATAGTCTTTAGTGGGGGTGTTTGGCAAACGGCATGAGATAACCCAAACGCTTCTAATTCAATGTGGCTTTATTTGAATATTCCCGGGAATGCATATTAGTTATGCAATACCTTTAGTATTCAAGAGCATGCAAAATGAAAAATTGTTTTCCTACAAGTGAGAAGCTTTTCAAATTTTTTTGACATGGGGTGTTTGGTTATTTGAATAAAACCTAGTCATTATCTTTTGATTAGTGGGAAACATGATTTGTTTATGCAATATGATAATGTAGTACCTAATTTCAATGACTAGTTATGCAATTTGCCAATTGAATCCATGTTTTGTACAAGAATATATACAAACCCCATGTAATGATTTTGTGCACAAATTGGAATCGTAGACTCAGAGTTAAGAGATAAAATGTAGTTAGGATACTTACAATGATGTTAACTTCAGTGATTAGTGGGTGAGAAAATGTCAACAATGAGTTAGGTCTAATGTTTGCACGTTTTGGTGAAGTGGGTTATGAGGAAGAAGATGTTTTGTGGGTAGCACTTTTGCAACTGTAGTCACCACGGACCAGACGACACCAAATTTTTGGTTCCGTCTTTGTTGTCGTTTGGTGCCGTGGGTACATTAGCAGGTTCAAAACAAATTTGTTTTGTTTTGTTTGTTCTAAGGTTTAGGCTATGTTTTACCTACATGTTTGGTTCCATTAACCCCAAACCAAGTCTAAGAAGATTAAATGGTTCTCGTTTGAGAGGCTTGGTTAGAATGTCGGCAATGTTGTCTTCGGAGGATACTTTCTCAATTGAGATGTTTCCTTTTGAACATTGTCACGAAGAAAGTGATGACGATTTCAATATGCTTAAATACGAGCATGTTGGACGGGATTTTGCTAAGATCAATAGCTCCTTTGTTGTCGCAAAATATAACGATATCGTTGAGATGAATTCCATAGTCCACAAGAGCTTGCTTCATCCAAAGAGCTTGTTGACATGCTTTTCCGGCTGAGACGTACTCGGATTCAGTAGTTGAGATAGCTAAAGCCATTTGCTTTTTTGCAAACCATGAGGTGAGACAATGTCCGACAAAAGTGCAAATACCACTTGTACTTTTTCTATCGACATAGCACCGGCATGATCCGAAACGGCATACACTATAGTTTCTACACCCGTCCCTTTGGGATACCATAATCCTAAACATGTCATTCCCTTAATGTATCTAAGTATCCTTTTCAAGGCTTCTAAGTGTGATACCTTTGGATTTTCTTGAAAGCGAGCACATAGACAAACACTAAACATAATGTCAGGTCTACTAGCCGTGAGATAGAGTAAGCTACCGATCATTCCTCTATATTTAGTGTTATCTACCGATTCACCTTCCTCATCCTTGGTGAGTTTAGTGTCCGAAGACATGGGTGTCTTAGATGGTTTTGAATCTTCAAGACCAAATTTCTTAAGCATATCTTTTATATATTTAGATTGGTTAAAGAATATGCCATCTTCTAGTTGTTTAATTTGGAGTCCTAGAAAGAAGTTTAATTTACCCATCATACTCATCTCAAACTCATCGTGCATGATTTTAGAGAAATCATCACATAGCTCTTGACAAGTTGATCCGAATATGATGTCATCAACATATATTTGAACAATGATAATGTGTGACTCATTTTCTTGGTAAAGCAGTATTATCTACTAATCCCATGGTGTATTTGTTTTCAACAAGAAAAGTCTTAAGTCTATCGTACCAAGCTTTTGGTGCTTGCTTAAAACCGTATAATGCTTTCTTGAGTTTGAAGACATGATGTGGTTTCTCAAAGTCGGTAAAACCGGGAGGTTGAGCAACATATACTTCTTCATTAATAAACCCATTAAGAAACGCACTCTTAACATCCATTTGAAATAATTTAAATTCATAAGCACATGCATATGCAAGTAAGATTCTAATAGACTCGAGCCTAGCTATCAGAGCATAAGTTTCATCATAATCAATCCCTTCTTGTTGATTATAACCTTGTGCGACAAGCCTAGCTTTGTTTCTAGACACAACACCATTTTCATCCATTTTATTTCGAATAACCCATTTCGTCCCAATTATAGTTTGATCTTTAGGTTTTGAAACTAATTTCCAAACATCATTTCCAACGAATTGGTTTAACTCATCTTGCATAGCAATTACCAAAGATTCATCTTTTATTGCTTCATTTATGTTTTTCGGTTCGATGGTAGACACAAAACAAAAATGATTACTTTGATTTTGGGCTTGTGATCTTAAGGTTCTCTGATTTAGTTGTCCTATGACTTTTTCTAAAGGATGAATTTTAGATTCTTTGATGTTTATAATCTCATTATTTAATGGTTCATCTTCCTTGTCATTTTCAATTATTTCTTGACTTTCTACAAGTTGACTTTCAACTAAGTCATCATCTACCAAAGGTGATGTCTTAGAGGAGGTGGACTTTAAATCGAATGTTATGTTCAACAATTCCTCGACTCTCATTGTTTCTTTGTTTAAGACAATGTAAGCTTTACTAGTTCGAGAATAACCAAGAAATACACCTTCATAAGACTTTGGGTCAAACTTGGTGAGATAATCTTTAGTATTAAGGATGAAACATTTACATCCAAAAACTCTAAAATATCCTAAAGTTGGCTTTTTACCTTTATAAAGCTCATATGGTGTTTTGTTTAAGAAAGGACGTATTAAGACTCTATTTAAAATATATGTAGAAGTATCAACGGCGTTACACCAAAACTTTTGAGGAATGTTTTGTTCATTAAGCATTGTTCTACTCATTTCTTGAATTGTTCTATTTTTACGTTCTACGACTCCATTTGATTGAGGTATTCGAGGAGCCGAAAAGTTATGTTATATACCATTTGTATCACAAAAGTTTCCAAATTGTGTTTCATTGTCAAATTCACGACCATGATCCATTCGGATCGACACAATTTTAACACCTAGTTGATTTTGAATTTTCTTGCTAAGAATTTCAAATTTATCAAAAGCTTCATTTTTGCTTTTCAAAAACAACGTCCAAGTAAATCTTGAGTAATCATCTACTATAGCTTCTTATAGCGGATGGACCAAATAAGTCCATACGCAAAAGTTCTAGACATTTAGATGTGGACACCATATTTTTAGACTTATGACTACTGTGGGTTTGTTTATCAATTTTGCAAGCGTCGCAAAAATGTTGGTCATATTTAAGTTTTGGTAAATTCCTAACTAGCTCTTTTGAAGATAGGTTTTGTATAAGTCTCATATTAGCGTGACCTAAGCGTCTATGCCAAAGAGTTGAGCTATCATCTAATGTTGTTAGACAAAGTTTGTCATTAGATGTTTTATCTATTTTCATAACATATATGTTATTTTTCCTAACTCCTTTAGCTATGGTGATACCATCTTTTAGTATTTTACTACCATTTTCTTCAAATAGTACTTTATACTTTTTATCACATAGTTGGCTAATACTAAGTAGATTAAATCCTAACCTATCGACATGAGCAACATTTTCAATAGTTAGGGAGTTATGAGCGATCGTACCTTTGCCAATGATTTTGCTTTTGAGATTGCTACCAAAAGTGACATTACCTCCGTCTTAGGAAAGGGGCGTTTGGCAAAAGATGTTTTATGTCGTTGTTGAGTAGTTTTTGATCTAAATTCATTTTTAGAAAGTCCTACAGCTGATGTAACAGTAGGTTTTAGTTTAACACTATCCTTTGTTTTCTTTGTTACTTTGACAAATTCGCTACGGTCCGTATCACAAACATTACATCTGTTTGAAGTTCCCACGACACCATTTTTACAACGGACGGAGCCCTTATTTTGGGTTCGTTTCGTCCTTGCTGCCTGCTACGGCGGTTTTGACGCTTTTTGTCTTTTCGGCCGTTTTGTTTTGACTATTTGGAATTAACACCTCATTAAATCCTAGCCCATTCATGTTTCCTGGTGTTTTTTGAATTCTAACTATTTCATCGGCACAAGCGATGCTTTTGTTAAACCTTGTAAATTTAGAATTATGTTCGATTAGGACATCTTGTGTGAGCTTTAGTTTTTCTATTTCAAGATTAAGCTCTTGACATGATTTGCAATCATCGTAATTTGCTTTTCCCTTTTCTAATCATTTTTCCTTTTCTTTTAACTCATAGACTTCATTTTCTAAAAATTCCTTTTTAGTCTTTAAAATTTTATTTTTAGTTATGATTTTTAGACTTAGCTCACACAATTGATTGTATTGTTTTTGCAAAGTGTCATCATCAATAGAAGAATAAGATGAGTCGGAATGCACCTCATTTGACTCATGTGCCATTAGAGTGATTTCCTCCTTGCTTGATTCTTCATCATCTTCACTATCACTCCAAGAACCACTTACAAAAGCTCGTTGAGTTTTGCTTTTAGGTGGCTTGGGACAATCTCCTATTAGATGACTTGCATCACCGCATCTAAAGCACTTTCTTTCACCTTTACCCTTTTTGTCATCCCTATCTTTTCGGAATGGCTTCTTTTCTTCTCGAGGTTGTCTTACAAACTTTCGTCTTCTTCTAAAGAACTTTTTGAAATCTCTAACGGCCATGGCATACTCTTCATCTTCACTAGTGGAGCAAGATTCGTCTTCATCACTTGATTCCGTTCTTGCTTTTAGAGCCACGGATTTGATTTTCTCTCTTTTTCCTTTGATGATTTCCGAATCTTTCTCCATCACCATTTCGTGTACTTTGAGGTTTCCGATTAGCTCGTCTAGTGACATTTTTGAGAGATCTTTTGATTCTTCAATGGCCGTCACTTTAGCTCTCCACTTCGGATGGAGTGCTCTAAGAAATTTCCAGACAAAGTTCTTACTACGAAAAGAATCATCAAGTTCTTTAAGTGATGTAATAATAGTATTAAAGCGAGCAAAGCCACAATCAATGGTTTCATCTTCAGGGATAACAAATTGTTCGTATTGTTGAACAAGAAGATCAATTTTATTATCCTTGACTTGTGAATTTTCTTGATGTGTAACAATCAAAGACTCCCAAATATCTTTGGCGGTTTCACACATAAAAATTCTTTCATATTCTTTTCTAGGCAAAGCATTGTAAAGCATCATTTTAGCTTCATTATTTTTAGCAATTGATTTCTTTTGTTCATCAACAAAAATATCTTTTGATGTAGAACTAAAATCCCCTTTAACAATAACAAACTAAAGATCTATATCTTTTGATTTTACATATGTTTCAAAGCGGTTTTCCAATAGATAAATCCATTGGTTTCAAAGAGTGGTGGTCTTTGCATAGATTGCCCTTCTTTAACGTTTTAATCCATGGATCGTTTCAAGTTTATAAAATACAATATATTTTAGAAATTCTTGAGCAACGAGGCTCGGTACCAATTGTAGAAAACTAGAAGGGGTTGAATAGTTTACCGATTAAAAACTTTGTTTTGAAACTTATTGAAAGATCAATTGATGTTGATCTTAGATATGTTAGTGAAATATGTAAACAATATATAAAGAGTAAATAAGGAAAGAAACAATCAAACCACAACAAGTTGTTTATAGTGGTTCGGTCTACAAGGACTCTTTTTCCTTGCCCTACTCCTCCCCCGAGTCTCACACTAGAGTTTAACTTCACTAGTCAACAAGCTCCTTTCACCGGCGGAGAAACCTTTACACTTCGCTTACACACTATTTCCGACACTAAGCTAAATGTCAAGTTCTTTCCAAGGGTACAACCACTCCCACACACAATGTATTTTAAGGACTAAAATACTAACCACTCACACTCACACTCACAAGAGTATGATAGTTTGGAACAACAATGAAGTATGAATCAACACAAGATCATACAACACCAAACAAACAAGACTTCTAACTCCTCGTTGAAGCTTGAATGTGACTTGATCTTCTTTGCTACAAAAGAGATCACTAATATGATATGAAACTGAGTTAGAAAGGTTAGAGAGAAGGAATGTATGAGAGTGTGATAGAAAGGGATGAAAAAATACTTGGTTTGGCTTTGCTATTTATAGCCAAAACTCTCAGCAAGCACCACGGACCACGGAACCCTTAAAAGGGTTCCGCCCGTGTTAAAATATGGTGCTGCCGAGGTCTGACAACAAGATCTCAAAATCTTGCCAAAGTCAACCATATCTATTTTAGGTTGCGCGTAGAGGTTTCCCGGCTTATCCATTGAATTCGTTAAGAACTAAAGGTTATTAACTCAAGGTGAGTTCATAGCCCCACTTTCTATTGCTTAATTGTTTTAAAAACCCTTGGGGACATACATGCTATTTTTTAACTGAACACATTGATTTGTAACTATATGCTATATCTGATAGTATTATGTGCACTAAGTACCACTATTTCCAAACTCAAGTCCCTATAATCATGAACCATTAATCACTTGCGGGTGAACGCGAATAATGTGGATAGATCTATCAGGATTGACGAATCCCCTTTTTTTGACCAATTCCGGTAAATAAACGCACTCTATTTGAAGAACCATAGGTTCATTGGAAAATTACCTATTAGGGCAACTGTTACTATTATATCAATTTCTATTGACAAGCTGTTAACGTTTTCGGTATCATGAGCTTAGTGCAATAATATCTATTTTATTTCCTAAACTATGAGTATGAGTCTATAGCTCATACTACGAATATATTGACCATTTAAGCATGATCTCAGGTCCATAATGAACGAGGCTGGCACGGAGGAACACGGATACTCAAGAGGGCTATAAATTTTATTGTCATTCGAAAACTCATTAATGTAATTTGTAAACCGTGAAACTACTGAGATCTCATTTTGTAAACTCTGATATTTATATAAATCGAATGATAAATCTTTTAAAACGACTCCATTAGAGTTCGTTTTCTATTGTTATAACTATTGTGCCATGAAGTAACACCCAGTTTGAATTCCGTTGCGTATCCCAAAATTGGGGGTGTTACAAATTGGTATCAGAGCCACAGTTGTAGAGAAACGGGTCTAATCGAGACCTAAACTATAACCACTTTTAAAAACAAAATATTTTATAGCCTTTCGCTCTCCGTGCCTTCCATCCTCCAGACGATTATGTGGCTTTTAGGCATTTTAAGCTACACACAAATATTAGTATATTGATATATATACACTCGATATACTTTCAATCATAAACGATGTACTAAACATATCTCCATATGCCTATTCTAAGGCATTACGACACAATCATAGTTTTCCAAATCATGTATCTACTCGTGCATTTTAGGATTACGAACTTCCTCCAAGACATTGTAAGTTATACAATGGTCTCATTTATTTTTCAAGACACTGTAAATCCTACAGTAGTCTCTATTACATTCTCAGACACTATAAATTCTACAGTGGTCTCTTTTACATTCTCAGACACTGTAAATCCTACAGTGGTCTCAATTACATCCCCATACAATGTAAATCCTACAGTTGTCTCTATTACATTCTCAGACACTGTGAAATCATTTATTCCTTAGACATTGTGAGTTACACAATGATCTAATTTATTTCTCAAGACATTGTGAGTTACACAATGGTCTAATTTATTTCCCAGACATTGTGAATTGCACAATCGTCTCTCACATTTCTCAGACATTGTAAATGATTACAATGATCTCAAAACTTTCACGACCTTACATAATTTTGTTTTACATAAAACCCGTCACAATCTATCGATTTCCCTAATAGAAAAACAAGATATAGGATTGCTAAAAAAAACTAATTCATCGTCTACAAAAAACTGAAGTTCAGCAACTTTTTCTAAATTCATCAAAGTGATCATCTGAAACCATCATTGTTAAAGGTTCGTAAGTCTGGCCCAGTGTGGACTATTTTAGAATTACTTAAAAACTTCCTTTCCACACATATCTACTTTATCCGCTCATGCTACACGCTCATACTACGTAATTATAATTGATTATTATGTAGGTACAAACTTATATTACCTTTGTAAATAAGATACATATATAAATTCCATACTTGTCATAACAACGAGCATATCACAAGTATACCTAATTTAGGTATTTGAAAAGTTTATCGAACCTCGGCTAAATATAGTCTAGTCACATATATTTAACCTATGGACAGTGGAACATAGTCTGACTAACTATGTTCAACTTAACTTTTTCAAATACTGAGAATAGTTGTACTAGCGTTATGTTCAGATTAATTTCCTACTTGAACTCGATAAACCACCATAATTCATTAAAAAGATCTAGAGACACGATAATGTTTTACCACTCGGCAAAATCTTAACATCTTATTTATACTACCTAATTTCATTCTTGAAATTTTCATACATGAGATAATCCGAACTACTATCTTGGAATAGTCATCGAATCTTCTCGTCATTTCTTAGAAGTACTAGCCTGTTTAGGTTTCAAGGATATCATTCCGTCATAATCCTTTAAAATTCACTTTTGATTTTAAAGCAAACTTGACATCTCTACCTAAGAATAATGGTAAGCGTACACTACACTCTTCTAATCGTCAACATATCACATCATTATCTGAACCCCATTATAAGTGAGTATGTAAAACTTCACAGTATCACGTTTCTTTCAAACACTAGTAGACATAAACACTATACGATATAGCCTTCATCTCGAAACCACCTGAGACGTGATCAACTTTGGAAATGGTTTGGATAACCACTTGCCACTAGCAAGACTTTCCTATAACGACAGTTATCACATCATTACAAACCATTTCACATCAACAATATCTTACACCTTTGATTAACAACAGTTACCATAACAACAACAAAAACTATTTCATTTGAGGTACTATATCGACGAAAGTGTCAGTTAACATTTGTTGGACTAAGGTGTTCAAGGATCACCCACGAAACAACTAAGAAACCCATACAAATACAAATTTGGCTGCATGCTGCAACTATCACCAGAAAAAAAAATTACATAGATGTAAGGCGTTAAAATTTAACAAAAAACTCCATGTTAGAAATTAAGGTTTTTTTGAAAGCCTCGATACATTAAGATATGATTCGTTTTGAGAATCAGAAAAATCCAAACTTGAGGTATATTGGACTCTATAAGATTTTAACAAAACCCATTAGATTATCAACTTAAGTCACCACAAAAAACATTGAATGGTACATAACACATTCTATGACCGAAACTTAAGAACGCAAAGATTACAATTGGTTGCATATACCCACATTTTCCTAGACACTTCAACATCGATAACACATTAATCAATTCGGACGGAATTCCATTAAATGGTGAGACTGTAACAACCTGCATTTTCAGGTTACTTATCAATTTTTTTAAAATTTACTATTCACTTTCACTATTCATCCCGTAAAATTTTTATTTTTATTTTACCATCATGACAAGAAAGTTGATAGTCAACAAGTCATCCTGACGACGTACGTTGAATCCATTCAGAACCGATTTCACAAAACCGTGTCCGAGAATTACTTTAGGGTTTAAACGTCATTCAGGCATCCCGATATGTCCATAAAACACTATAAACATTAGAAATATGTATTTCTATCATTTTACAACAATTCTACAAGTTTTGGAATTTTACGTTTTCAAGTTCTGCGTTTTACGCGAATTACGCGTTTTTGACCCGCGTTTCCAGATTTAAACAGCGTTTAAGCAACCCGATGGAACTTACCGCTCATTTTATATTTAATTATAGATTATAATGATAAGTTTAATCATTTCTACAAGTTTAATATTTTTACGATACCCGGTTTTACGTTTCGTGACTTAACAACTTACAATTAGCGATTAACGGAACCAAAACTCACTCCGTAAACAGGATAATACCAAAACTAACTTAGTCATCCTATCCCCCATTAATGAACCGCCTTTAGGGGGAGTCACCATGCATGTTTCTTGTTCCTAACCCTTGTACCATTAGATTAGAACATGTGTTTACTTCCTAAGTAAGGCTTTATAAGATGATAACATGTGTAATCCTTCATGTGTAAGTCTTGCAACCTTAACCTCCTCAACTCACTATATAAACCCCTCATCCTCTCCATATTAACGCCACACACACACACACACTTCTCATTTTGCTAGTTCCTTTCAAGATTTATTCAAGAAACACAAGTCTTTTATCAATTTCAAAGCTCTTGTTAAGCTTTTATTGATCCAAGTTATAATTCCTTCCTTTCATTGGTGATTTCCAAGCCACACAAGAAGTTTTTCTAGTAGAAGACTTCAAGTGCTTTCCCAAGTCATCTCAACTTAGTATCAAGAGGTTGAATAATTTGGAAGCTAGGGTTTCTACTTTCTAGTTCTTGTTCTTGATCTTTGATTTTCCTTTCTTAAGTTGAAAGCCAAAGTTGTAAGAATACTAACTACCACTCTTGCTCAACGTCAATTACATGCTTCTTATACCTCATTTATGCTATATATGGTCTTTATATTGATTTCATGATGTACAAAAATCTTTAAAACAAGTTATAAGAACTATAAGTTAACTTAAAATAGGTAAACAAGAAAATTAGTGACATATATTGTAAATTACGACCAAAATAGAATAACCATGATATTAGACACTTAATTAATGTTAAAGAGGGTTTTATAAGGAAAACATAGCAATTTGAATTACCCAAAACGAGTACGCGAGTCAAAAGTTACGACCAAAAGAAGTTAGCTAAACTAAAACACCGAAACTGGCTATTTGCTTACTGCCTAAAATCCGAATTTTTTTGAGGCCCTTTTGGCCTGTTTCATCAAAAAGTTAAAACACGAAAGTTGTCTGGAACGATGTTTCACGTCTATTGCGAGGAAACCCAGCCTAAAAATAGCAAACGATAGCATTCTTCTGCCTCAAATTGTAAAGCAGTTTTTGGGTCAAAGTTTGGTTTTCCACAAGTTAAAGAATATAGAAACCATGTTGTTATCAAGGCTAATTACATACTAAGTTAACAAACTTCATTCAAATTAGTTTTCCTAAGCTTAATCAAACTTCGGGATAGTGCTTTCACATGTGAAACTATACTTGTAATAACCAACTTTACAAATTAAAAACTTGTAAACTTTTCTTTAAACACTTGTAACATAAATTATAACGATACTTGTGATAACCATTATGATTTCCTAATCATAACCAAACAACCTTGTAACTTGTGTTTTGCAAACTATATGAACATTTTGACACTTATGATATGAAATCAAACAAGCAAACTATATGTTTTACCTACTACAGTACTACAATAGTAGGGAGCTTCACATGAGGGGCCTCTTAGGGGTGTTCGTACTGACGAGTTTGCTGGATTAACAATTTAATCTGTCCTGGCTCCTCGTACGTTCACTACATGACCTCTGAACTGTGATGGCCCGAACGGTAGTACGTATCTATAAACTATGTACGTTTTCACAAACTAAACTGTTACTATAAGCAACAAACTAGCAAAGACTACATCATGATCAATATAAGGACATATATAGGCTGGTTTATGTTTTCTTAGACATTATTCCAAACTTAAGTTGCAACATTCTATTTTAGGTTGCGCGTAGAGGTTTCCCTGCTTATCCTTCGAATTCGTTAATCACTAAACGTTATTAACTCAAGGTGAGTTCATAGCCCCACTTTCTATTGCTTAATTGTTTTACAAACTCTTGGGGGGGATACATGCTATTTTTAAACTGAACACATTTATTTGAAACTGTATGCTATATCTGAATGTATTATGTGCACTAAGTACCACTATTGCCAAACTCAAGTCCCTATTATCATGAACCATTAATCACTTGTGGGTGAACGCGAATAATGTGGATAGATCTATTGGGATTGACGAATCCCGTTTGTTTGACCAATTCCGGTAAACAAACGCACTCTATTTGAAGGACCATAGGTTTATTGGCAAATTAACTATTAGGGCAACTGTTACTATTATATCAATTTCTATTGACAAGATGTTAACGTTTTCGGTATCATGAACTTAGTGCAATAATATCTATTTTGTTTCCTAAACTATGAGTATGAGTCTATAGTTCATACTACGAATATATTGTGTTCAATAATCAGACTAAACTCTATGAATTCACTCAACCTTTGTGTTGACCATTTAAGCATGTATCTCAGGTACATAATGTACGAGGCTTGCACGGAGGAGCACGGATACTCAAGAAGGCTATAAATTTTATTATCATTCGAAAACTCATTTAATGAAATTTGTAAACTGTGAAAGTACTGGGACCTCATTTTGTAAACTCTGATATTTATATAAATCGAATGATAAATATTTTAAAACGACTCCATTAGAGTTTGTTTTTATTCTTATAACTGTTGTGCCATGAATTAACACCCAGTTTGAATTCCGCTGCGTATCACAAAATTGGGGGTGTTACAGTATTGTTGCGGTATATAAACAAAGTTGCGTTGGTTCACAGAATTAAAATGCAAATCAGATCTAGAATTTTAATAATTTCAAATATCAGAATTTCAAATCTCTGTACATGTTTGGTTCACAAACACGTGTCAAGAAAAATCATTTATGTATAGGTAACTGACATGATTGCCCTTGTATAAAAAAATCATTTATTTTTCTTGCATCATTCTTATATTACTTCAACATTTCAACCCACGACCAGATCAAACTGCAAAAAAGATGTAGCTCCAACAAACAATATTTTAAATTTACTTCACAACATATCTGGATTGAAAACATGTACACAAACAATTGACTTTCTTATTATGTATACTAATAAAAAACTTGTATTTATGAACCCCAGATTGGGTTTCCATTTTCTTTCTTTATAAGTAAAAACTGGCCTTTGTAAAGAGAGATCTCTTTATCGTAAACACATACATTAATTGTCGACTTCAAATTTTTGGTATCCAAATTATTAATAAGCAGATGATAATTGATATGTTATGAAATTAAAAGACATAGAGGATAGTGAGGTACATATGATGAGATGGATTAGAATTTGATAAGAGATGAGGTATTAAATAAAAGAAAGAGAAGTAGGTATCGTCAACTATGTCTATTAATTTTGTGGGTCTCACAGAAATTAAAATGATTCACTCTCCCAAAGGTTTTAAATATGCCTTTTCCAAGATATTTTAATTTTAGATTCTTTCCTTCTGTTATTAACCAAACATGATATTTGAGGGTATTTTAATTTCAAATGCTATGAATTTCCAAAAATTCCATGAACCAAACAGCCTCTTAGGGTTAATGGTTGTGCAGTCTTCTCATTGTTTCACACACACTAGTTTATCATCTCCCTAGTTTTCTCTCTGATTTATAGTCTTAATCATTTGGTTGATCAACTTTTTTGATCCACCTGTTTCTATTTCTGAGTATTGTAGTGAGGTTTTTTGTTGTGAGTTTCCGTATTTGAGGTCGCACTCGTTTGAGGATGATCTAGTTTCTTTTCTTGTATTGTTTTTTAAAAATATTTAAGCTAAGAGGTGGTGAGGTGGCTGGTTGAGTTCAATGATACATGTTTCTAATTGAACAAGAATCCTTCCAAACCGAAGCTATCACTTAATTACCATAAGTGAAACATTTGCGAAAATAGCTTAACTACCTAACGTAAATATTGAAAATTTACTGCCTGTCTCACATAGAGGTGGCCAAAACCCGGTTTCGGTCCCTGGTCAAACTCAACGAACCGGCTCGGTTTTTTTGGGATCCGGGGTTTAAAAAACCAGGACCGGTATAACCGGTTCCGGTTCGCTTCGAAAACTGGTTCCATATAAAAACCGGTCAAACTAGTTCCAAAAAACCGGTCGACCAAATCCTTAACAGTAAGCTTGCAAAATTGTCGATTCCGGGTTTTTTTTCGTTCGCGTATTCTATACAAAAAACTTAATAAACTTCGAATTTTATTCAATAAATTCATAAACGTCACACATAAAGTACTTTAATCACAAATTTAACACTTTTAACAATTTATTCATTATCGGTTTCATCTTCATCTTCATATTCAACTTCGGTGGTGTCCCTAACGGCGCTTGTTGCTTCATCAAAAGCGACTTCTTCTTCGGAAAGATTGATTACATAATCCTCTTCCACCTCGACCTCTTGTAATTGTTTTTCGTATTCCGTTGGTTCTTCAAGTATTGAAACGTGTTGTATACGTTCATTCCCATCTAAATAATCCTTCAAGCAAATACACATCTCTAAAGATAAAGGTGTGAGTCTTGTTCATCTTACCGATAATATCCTTCCACTAGTAGAAAAAGCGGATCGGTAGAAGTTTATACGCTTAGTAAATCCCGGGCCATTGCAGCTAGAACGGAAAATTAAGGTTCCTTTGTTTCCACCAATTAAAAACATCAAAATTCTTGAACTCTTCGGTTGTGAGAGATTTTAACCAATCGGTTCCCGTATATCTCCCATATTCGTTGCTCGATAAATTCTCACTCCTAGCCCGTTTACCGCTTTCTTGTCTTAATTTTGAAGATAAGTCCAAATCCGGATCCACGGTTCAAATCGTTGAAGCCGAACTCGTTCCCACATTTGTTGTACCATATTTCTCAAAATAAACATCAAATAAATGTTTGAAATTATATCTAAACATGTCTTGTGCTTTTGTTACATAAAAAGGGTCTATTTGAAGCAAATCCAAATCGTTAGTAATCTTATATATTCCACCCCGTTAATGTTTAAACATGGGTTCATTGCGGTAGCACAAGTAATTACTGGTGGAATTTCTTCAAAATATTTGCTAAGTTTTTCTTTCATCCGTACAACCATATTCACAAAAAGTGGATCATCATATTCGTATGATCCTAATTTTCTACACATCATAAAAAGTTGGTTGATGACCAAATGACTCGTGGGATAATAAACACCCGATAACATAGTTGTTGCGGTTTTAAAAACTTTGACTAATTCAATTTTTTGTTTATAGTATCCCAATTTTCAACCGAAAATGGTACCATATCCCGACGCCTAGATGTAGAGCAAAGTTCATCATGAAAATGTTGTAACGTTAAATTTTGGCGTAAACCACAAACAAACATGTTATAAGTTGAATTCCATCTTGTAGGAACGTCCCAATTTGGGGATAAAAAAAGGGAATTTGATTCATGACACAATTTTATATAATCCACATATCTTTTGCTTCTCGATTGAAAAATATCTTGTAACATTTTTCTAAAAGCTTCTCTTTAATTATACATTTGCTCGGTCATTAGTCGACTTTGCACAACCAAGTTAATGATGTGTGCAACACATCGACTATGATAAAAGTGCCATCAAGAGGTGGTCGTTATTTTAGTATTAGCTTTTTAACCACATTTGTATTATTTGAAGTGTTATCAAATGATATTGAAAAAACGTTTTTTTTTTTTTTTTTTTTTTTTTTCATAACATATCGCAACATCATTCTTAAATTTTCATCCGTATGCGGATATTCAAAGTTTTCAAAACCAATAGTACGTTTCATCATTTTCCAAGTAACGGGACCAACCCAATGTGCGGTAACACAAATGTACGAACCTGGCAAATCATGACCCACCGACCAAACATCGGTTGGTTAAGTTTACACTAGTTTTTAAAGCATCAAAACCAAATAATAATTCCTTTTTAACCTTTACCCAAGATTTAATACAACCACGTTTAAGAGTTTGACGACTTACATGATTATATCGTGGTTGAAGGCGCATTTGAATCAACCTCGTTAACCGAGGGTTGTCGAAATGGTTGAACAGCAAACCCTTTTGAATCACAAAGTGTGCCAAATCTTGACGAAGCGCCATCTCGTCATATACAAAAATACTCCCATCTCGTCACATAGTAGTTTGTCCTTTTTCCGTAACGCCTTTCATCGTGTGCTTCTTCAACGTAATGTTCCCATCGGATTTCATCATAGTGTTACAAGCTTTACAACGAGCCCTTTTTGAACCATCCGAGAACTTAACCATGTGGAAATGACGCCAAACCTCTTGGTTTCGGGTTGTTGGTTCAATCCCAACTTCATACGGTTCATTTGTAGAACCTTGATCGACGGTATTTGATGATGTGTTTTGAGAAGCTCGGTTTCTAGACATCGTGAGCATTTTTGATCAAGTTTGTAAGCGTTTTTTGAGTGTTTTTAGAGTGTCTGATTGTTGTGATTCAACCAAAATCAACCTTAGTATTTATAAGGATGTTTAGGAGAGCTAAATGGGTGTTTTTTTGGCTTTGTAAACGTTGCCAAACGGTAAAAAAAATAAATAGCCAAACGGCTAGTTTTCTTCCTGTGTCTCGTTACCAGCATTCTGTGAACTTTTAATGCCCAACGGCTAGAAACCGGTTTGGAGAAACCGGTTCCAAACCGGTTTCTAGCTTCAAAATCAAGAACGGTTACAAACCGATGGTTCTAAGAACCGAACCGGTTTTTAGAAAAACCGGTGTTGACCGGTTTTGGTTTTGGATTTTTTTGGGTTTCAGTTTCGGACCGGTTTGGATGGCCACCTCTAGTCACATGCGGCTTAATAGTTTAGTAGTTGCATGCTTTTATAATCTTCGGCATTTACATGTAAGTAATACATATGATATATAATGTTATGAACATTTATTCGTTTAAATTACTATTCTTGTTGTTTAACTGCAGTACTTCCTCAGATTGAAAGATGATGAGTAATACAGGCATGCTATAAAACTTACTACAGATGTTAAAAGGCCAATTACATAAATACGTCAACAATACGTCATAATTTTTATAGAGAAAAATAAACAAATAGAAATATATGCAATATAAAAATACTACGTATTTTGTCAACGGCAGATCAGCTTGCATCTGAAGGAGCCACCTCGGTTAATTGTTTAACTGGTTCGATAATTGGACTCAACTTCTGTTCTGCTTCTTGAATCTGTAAATTTTTGTTTAATTTCAATATATGCTTATAGTTAATAATAAAAAAAGAAAGATATATATGTATAGTATCTATACTGATACTTATCTTTTATGGTGTTCTCAATTTCTCATCTATAAAACGTAAGAGTTTTTGTTTAAGTAAATGGTGGAATACCTCATCGATAAAATCTACAGCTTTTTGGGCCTCTGCGGCAACTGTTTCGGCCACATCTTCGATTAACTCTATTGTTGCTTTGAGCTTACTACCATCTGGAAGATCTTCCGCCAGCTTTTCCGTCACCATGTCCACTGCTTCTGAGATCACCTCGACAGCATCTATAATTTCCTCGGTTGTTTCGATCACGAAATCTACATCTTCTGATAATTCCAATTGCATCATTAGGTTTGATAATTTAATACGCAATGTTATAATGTTACAATACCTAATGCATATATGGCATGACCACACCATATATTTAGAGGCATACACATGTATCAGTGTCAACATGGTGTCCCTTGAAATTTCATGTATATGATCGATGGATAGAGTTTTTGCTTTTAATTAACTAATTGAGATCTGTACAACACTACAACCCTTTATATGATTCAGCTTTGCATGAATATTCTAATATCATGTAATAAACAGGATCATGTATATACCTTTAAACTGTAGCAAGCTTATAATCATCGTTGTTACTCCTATTCCGGCTGTCCATTTTCCCCTAAAAATGAGCAAGATCCATGAAATGAAAATATTAAATGATCAAAACAACTTGGTACGTTACTTGATTCTACAAGAAACATTGTGTGGTTTCTAAGTATTCATAAAAGAGATATGCTGCTTACCAGTTAGAACCTGAAGTTGGAGGAGGAACTTCTTGTTTGCCACTTAAATCACAAAACGCTCGTCGTGCTTGGCCAGCAGAAGTTGCACTTGGAATCATACGTAAAGTCGTGTCTTTGAGGATTTTTGTATTTTTGGAACAGGTTGATACATTTGCAGTGTGAAGTTGTTTAACGCTTAAGCTTCCATACGATATGCCCTTGGATCTTGCCATTAAACTATGAATGTAAAGTTTTGCTTCGACTTTGTTTGAGTTTAGCGGTATTGTAGATTATAATTATAACGTTCACTTCAAGTTTGGCAGATATGTTAATTTAGTCTATGGTCAAATGTTGAAGGTTTCTTATTCAATTAGGTTAACCCACATGTTAGAAATTACGTTTGATTTAATCTTAAAAGCATCTTCCTCTTAGGTGTCCTCAACATGCGAATTAAGTTTTCGTCCTCATCAACGAAATTTCTTATTTTATTTTTCTTTAATGACTTTTAACTTAGGTGTTGTTTGTTTATACGAAACTCTAAATCATTTTTTTTTTTGTCCATTTTTGAAAAAGCATTACGAAGCTCTAATCTAAATTTGGTTCACACATTTAATTCAATCTTAATTTGAGACGTAAATGCCTTAATTAGAATGAATAATATTATTTGTTTTTTCTAAATGTCTGAGTGGTATAAATATAATGGCTTTTCATTTTTACGATATATAAACATCTATAAACGCAACTAATGACGTGGAAATAAAATGAGTTACAACAAAACATTTAAGTACATTGTGTCGAAATTTTATCTCGTAAAATAGTTATATAATATTGATATTTTATACTCTCATGTTACTAATTCTTCACCATTGTGTAAAATATCACTATCAATTAATGTACGATAATAAAATTGCTAAAAAAATTGTATAATAACGACTATTATCTTTAAACTACTACTATTATATTACTACCCCCGTCCCAAAATATATGTTCAATTTGACTTTTTGAACTGAACTGAACTTTAACCTTAAATATTTTTGTTTGTAATATATAATATTTGATGCAAAATATATAACAAGTTGTGTTTTAAATGTATTTTTATTTGTTATAATTCTAATCAAGTGTTATATAATAAAAAGAAAAATATTCAAGGTTAAAGTTTGATTTAAAAAGTCAAATTAAACTTATATTTTGAGATGTAGGGAATATCATTTTTAACATTGTTTATTCAAAAAAATGACAATGATTCTCTATAATTAAGTGTAGTTTTTAAATGCTCATAAATATGGGAAAAAAATACAGTTTTTCTATGCGTATATGAATAATGGAAATAAAATCAGATCCATTGAACCCTTCAAGTTATTGATAGAATATTGAAACTTGTAAATTGGAAATTTCTTAGGAATACGACATAATGAAAGGGAAAGTTGATTATGTTAAACTAGCGTGCAAAAGTACTATCATCGATCATATATAATTTCGAGATCATTATAATAAATAAATAATACCAATCTATCTTGTGCAAGGTTTTTCGAGTGATCAACTTTCAATTACTAAAGCACATTTTGTGACGCTAGGTTAGGCATCAAGTTTTTCACATACAGAAAACCAAGTCTTGAATTTCGATCACAAACATGTTGGAGAGATTATATAGACTAGAGCTGATCAAATCATAAAAGATTTTTAGCTCCACCATAAAAGATGCATAACAGGTTGCTAGAATGCTAGTGAAAAGCCAATAAATTATTCACGCATCTATATATGTAAATTAGTTTTTTAATAGGAATTCATGTGTAGATAAATTCGAAGCAGGAGGAAGTCGATCTGAAAGAAGCCCGCAACAAGGAGTTGCATGTAGGTTGATGGACAAAAAAAAAGAGCCACGAGAGGAGACAGTCATGAGGGAAGGTGACCTGAAAGAAATCCCGACTAGTCGGAAGGCAGAAGGCTACATAAAAACTAAAGAGCGGGGGGCATATATGGAGAATGACAAATTTATCATAAAACCACTTCACCACTACAACTACCACCGTATAGTAAGCTACCATGAAAGGAGCAAAAAATATGGTTTATAAATTTGTGATAAGTTGGACCGTTAGGAGTACGTAGTTAAGCTTCTTTTTTTTTTTTTAAAGGTGTTTGAGATAATTCTTTTTCTTTTTCTACAATTTGGGGGATTGAAATAAATATTAATGAAAATAAAACATTTGAAGGGATTAAAATAATTTCATCTAATTTGAGTCGTTAAAGATAGGACCAACGACAGATAATGTTTGGTAGTTAAGGACAATGGTGTATTTTTTGGATCAATGAACGAAAGGCAAATCACCCAAGAAAGAATGGTGTAATTTACTCTAAATTATTACTACGTACAATAAGTTATTAAGAGTAATTGATAAATGAAAGTTTCTTGGGCATGTGATAAGCTCCATATTTTAGAGAAGACTTTTGACTTATGATGGCATAACAAATTAAAAATGTCCACATACGGTTAATAATTTCATAACCATTAACGACATATTATTACTATTATTTAGATCCGAAACAATAGGAATCATGCATTGATATTTTGTTAGAGGAAGCTTCTCCGAAAGGATGGGACTATTGGATATATAACTCCTCGGGATATTCTAATCAGCGTATGTAAAACTTGATCATTATTACGAGTACATAGAAATTAACTGATTGTTGTATCTAGCCGTCTAGGCACCCAGTTGTACGATGAAGTTGCCAAGATAAAACTTAGAAGCTTCAATGGAAGTGTAAAGTTATGAGATGCATGTATGGAAACTTTATACTAATAAAGTCACTAAGGTATCCAATAATTATGTTTAAGCAGAAAGGGTAACATACGTTCTATTAATTTTTTTAGAAAGAAAACATAAAATTAAGAATTTTGAAAAATACAATACAAAGTATCTCGCCTCAATTAAATAAGATAATTAAAAGAGAGCGGGACTCGAAGAAATAAACAAACTTAGAGCACCCAGGTGTGGCAAATCGTACTGTCGTCGTCCTACACGGGCACCCGCGTGGCTTCGCCCATTCGCGACCCCCTCGCCGTAGCTCGTCGTCGAGTGGTTCTTAAATCACCACGAAGAGTGAAATATCGACACACCACAAAAGGAAGCAGATATATTTTTATTTGTGTTATTTGATTTGTGTGTGTAGTGTGTGTGATGGGCAAGATGAAGTTTTTTTTTTTTTTTTTTTTTTTTTTTTTTAATTGGGCTTCAAATAAAGTTGTAGTGTGTGTGATGGGGAAATAAATCACACCAGATGAAGGTAGGCGGATGTGCTATCTAGAGTTTTCAAAGCAAAGCTTGATATACAAATAAAGAATTTGCGAGAAAAGCATATACTTGGACGTGTTAAAGGAGGTAATTGAAACAAATATATATCTCTTGATACTAAAGTAGCCTATATAATATCTAACGATTACTCTTATATTTTCAGTGGTACACAATTGAATTCCAAAAGAGAGGACTTCCTCACGCACATATATGCCTGTTCTTTAGTAAAGAATCAAAACTACCAAATCCTGAAGATATAGATCGCGTGATCTCAGCAGAATTACCAGATAAACAAGAAGATCCAGAATTATATAAGTTGGTATCTGAACTCATGATGCACAGGCCATGTGGACCCTACAATACAAAATCACCTTGCATGAAGAAAAACCTATGCTCAAAAAAATTCCCAAGAGATGATACGGAAAGAACATATATAAACGAAGATGGATATCTTGTTTATAAAAGATCAAATAATGGCCGAACTGTGGTAAAAAAACAAAGTCCATTTGGACAACAGGTAATATAAAAATCAATTAAATATAAATTTAATACAACCAAAAAATGAATAACAAAATTCATGCATTAGTCTGAATATAATTATCTTATTGCAGGTACGTTGTTGGGCACAATCCAATTCTTATGAAGAAATTTCAAACTCATATGAATGTAGAATGGTGCAATCAAGCGGCTTCTATGAAGTATTTGTTTAAATACATACATAAAGGAGAAGATAGAATAACTGCAACATTTGAAGAATCAACAAACGATTCAGTTAACAATTATGAACACAAGACAAAAAACAAAGACGAAATCAAGGAATATTATGACTGCCGTTACATATCAGCATGTGAAGCGGCGTGGAGACTTTTGAAATTCCCTATACACTACCAATATCCTAACATTGAAAGGTTATCATTCCATCTACCTGGTGAACAACCTTTTGTGTATGAGGACGATGAAATTGTAGATGAAGTCCTGTCAAAGCCTTCTTGAAGTGGATGGAGCAAAACGAACATGATACAGAAGCTCAAAAATTGACATATGTGGAATTTCCAACAAAATATGTTTGGAATAGAAAAGACAGAGTTTGGACACCAAGAAAAGGGATCGGCGATGGGTCGAATCAATTACGTTCCGGCAAGCCTTGGTGAAATCTACTACCTAAGAATATTGTTGAACAAGGTAAAGGACCGAGGCTCATTTACAATCTATACGCATAACGACGTCCTCTATGATTCCTTCAAAGATAGATGCTATGCAATGGGATTGTTGCAAGACGATAAAGAGTACATAGAAAGTATAAAAGAAACAAACCGGTTCGCGTCCGGAGCATTTTGCATAACGGTGTTTGTAATGCTACTCACATAAAACACATTATCAAAACCGAGACATGTTTGGGAACAAACATGCAACGAGCTGTCAGATGACATCCAAACACTACGAAGACAAAGTATTTAAAATACATGAATTATTTAAATGCAAAAACAAATATATAACTAAAATTTTGTTATTAGATTGGTGATGCAACGTGAACGAATCCTAAACTTTGCTTTAGAGAAGGTCGAGGAAGAGCTTCAGCGCAGAGGCTCAACACTAAAAACTATCCCGAAATGCCATTCCCGTTTGACAAACAAAGAAGATCACGGAAGCGTGTTCATAGAAGATGAGCTAAACTACAATACAACAGAGCTAAAAAGAGCATGACCTCCAGTATTCAAAGATGACAGATGAGCAAAAGGTGTTTATAATACAATCATTGAAGAAACAAATTCTGGAAAAGGCGGTACTTTCTTTCTATACGGTTATGGAGGAACATGTAAAACATTCGTATGGAACACATTATCTTCAGCAATAAGAAGTAAAGGAGAAATTGTGCTAAACGTCGCATCAAGTGGAATTGCAGCGTTGCTACTACCAAAAGGAAGAATGGCACATTCAAGATTCAAAATACCAATCAATCTAACTGAAGATTCTTTTTGCAACATACCGAATAATAGCCCACTAGCAGGTTTAATGAGAAAAGTAAAGTTGATTATCTGGGGCGAAGCACCAATGACACATAAGCATGTATTCGAAGCTCTTGATAGAACATTACGCGATATAATTCAAACTGCAAGCCACAAACCTTTCGGAGGAAAAACAATAGTTTTTGGAGGCGACTTCCACCAAGTTTTACCGGTCATTGTAAAAGGTACAAGAAAAGAGATAGTAAATGCATCAACCAACCACTCATATATCTGGGATGATTGTACTATTTTGAAATTAACTACTAACATGCGTTTAAAATCAGCAACAACCGAAAATGATTCAAAAGAAATCGAAGAATTTGCAGAATGGATTTTGAAAGTAGACGAAGGACAAATTGGGCCTGAGAACGATGGAGAAGTAGAAATAGAAATTCCAAACGATATGTTGATAAAACCAAATGGAGATCCTCTCGAAGCAATGTTATCATCAATATATCCAAATATTCAAGAAAACATTGGGATAAAAGAGTACTTTGAAAACAAAGCAATCTTGGTTCCAATAAATAAGGAGGTGGATCTGATAAATGAGCATATGTTGAAGAAAATTCAAGGAGACGAAAAAGTCTATTACAGTTCAGACACTGTTTGTCCAACTAAGATAAATAGCAATTTTGATGAATCCATATATGCTTCGGAGCTTTTAAATTCTTTCAAAATATCAGGCCTTCCAAATCACATCCTAAAACTGAAAAAAGGAGTTCCCATAATGCTTCTTCGAAACATAGATAATCAAAATGGGTTGTGCAACGGAACTCGCTTAATTGTCACACGCCTAGATGAACATGTTATCGAGGCAAGGATAATATCTGGAATGCACATCGGGAAAATGACTTATATACCAAGATAGCAATTAATGCCTTCAGATAAACGAGTTCCTTTTAAGTTCAATAGAAGACAATTCCCATTAAGTGTTTGCTTTGCAATGACAATCAACAAAAGCCAAGGACAATCTCTACCGGAAGCAGGACTGTACTTGCGAAAACCAGTTTTCACCCATGGCCAATTATATGTAGCGCTATCAAGAATAACAACGAAAAAGGGCCTGAAGATCATAGCCTGCGACAAGGACGGGAAACCAACAAACAAGACAACCAATGTCGTATACAAAGAAGTTCTGCAGAGGGTTCATATCAATTGATATCATTTAGTTTACGTCATGACCTTTATGATTATCACTTGATTATCAGTTTACATCAGGACCGTTCTGATTAAGATCACTATTATGACAAACAATGGATTATATTTTCAAACGTTTTAGCTTGCAACATCTTTTGTGTATACCTTTTTTCACTTAAATTTGATTTAAAACCTGCAATTGTTATGATTGAAAGACGAACCTCACGAAGATTAAGCTTACTAAATATATAAAATTTGCAACTAATTTGTCCATCGAAAAGAGAAGTAATGGTGTTTGGGAGCTTCAAACAACCAGGAACCCTTTTATCCTTTTACAAGATGCCATTGTTGATTCATAAAAAAGTTCTTAATAATAGTGTGAATTACTTACAGTTAATTACATTGTTGATTAATACATGACGATGGTTATAAAATTTCAAATGAGCTCTTAAGTTAATCAGTGAAAAGATTCAAAATGCATGTAACGTTTGTGACCAAAAGTCTTGATTGTTCGCATCGTATAGTTGGGATAATTAGATGTTTCGAACATTACCAATTACCACAAACATCTCATTATCACCAAATCTTACAGTTCAAGCCTAAAAGAGGAAAAAACAAGCCATATACAAGTAAATTGCTACAATAATTGTCTAATAGTATCCTATCATGCCTAAACAAAGTCGCAAGACGGTGAAAATATCTTCTTTCCGTTGTGACCGAGTCAGTAACATTGCTTTATATGTCATTTGATCATTTGCGCACTATTGTTGGTTTGATGCACCAGCTTTTGAAGTTAAAGTATGGAGGATAGATTGGGCATGAATCAACTCCTCTAGAAGCATCACATTGTAATTATATAAGTCTTTTAGACTTTTACGGATTTCAAAACAATTAAATTTGATAACGCTCAAATTGTGCATGTTTTTAGTAGCGTTATCCGTGCTTTTATATATGTTATTTGGCTATAATCATATGATTTTGTTACTTAATCGTACAAAAGTGTGTTTGCTAGTTAATTTGTAGCCAAGCATCTAGGATAGTGGAGAAAAAGACGGAAAAAGAAGTAAAACACGTTAAGATTTCTCCATATATGAAGAGTTCCGTCAAAAGCAAGACTTGTGGAGTATATTCGAGAAAAGACGGATAAAGTCATCAAGTTAGTGGTCAAAGACTCAAGAATAAAGTTCAAGAAGGAAAACGAGAAGCTAAAACGAAGACATATTGGAAGACTCATTGTTCCCGACACACCTTCACCATTTTGGCCATAACTTTTGCATACGGACTCCGTTTGACCCCCCCCCCATTCATGGCCACAGAAAGCTAAGAGAAAGATCTACAACTTTGGTGTTTATGATTTTTGTCAAATTGCTCCAACCGTTCGGTCGAGCCCATAACCGGATCCGGTTGGAGAATGATCAAAACACCAACCGAAGCGGTTGGAGCCCAACCGATTCGGTTGGGAGGCTGTACAACCATTTCTTCATCACTAAGGTTCCAAACTTGTTCCAAACGATTCTAGGTCCTTCCCACTCGGTTTCTAGTCCTTCCAAACTCCTTGGAGGCCAAGTTGAGCTTTTAATACCCTAAGCCTTGGAAGTAGTATAAATAGAGGCCTTTGCAACCTCATTTCATGCACCACAACTTGAGAGATCTTCTCTCACACCTATCTTACCACCACTACTCTCTCAAAGCCTAAATTCGTCCATTAAGTTCCGAAACTTTGGAGGTCCAAGAAGTCATCATTTGGAGGTCAAACCATCAAGAAGTCATCACCAATACTTGAGGCATCATTACTACATCATTTGTAATCTCATTTCAATCATTGTAAGACCTTTAATCATGTTTTCTAATGTTCAAAGTTCGAGTTTATGTTTATGTTTGCTATGAGTGGCTAGTTTCTTTATGCACTTGCTTAAATGATGTTGATTATCGTATGATTAGTTTATGATTGTGTTAACATGTTTTAATTCAATTTCAAGTTGATTCTAAGATCCAATTGTGCTAAAGTTTCATAGTGGCATTTGTTAATCAAGTTTGACTAGTTGATAGTAATCGTAGAGGTCGAAAGAACTTATTGTTATTCAACTAGTTATAATCATTTTGTCTATGGATGATTGTTTTACCCATTATTCTTGGTTAAACAAAGAAACTAAAGTGTGGTTGTAATAAGAACGCTTTTGATTATCAAGTTGGATTGATTGGAAACATCTAAAAGGTCGTAAGATTAGTTGTTTACAATCAATTGTAACCTTTGTCTATAATCGGTTACCTTTTGTATTGACCATTTCTTAAGCAATTTGATGAAACAAACGGATGTTTTGTGTTTAAGTTTATGAAAGTAAACTTATGAAACTTGAATTGATCTTGAATTGATTGGTTAGACTTAATGCTTGTTTTATAAACTAAACTCTTGATCAAGGTTTAACTTGTAAGAACAATAGATTAGTACACCAACTAATTATCATAACCAACATGTTAAGAAGAGGTTAACACAATCATACTAATCAAGGATAAGAAACTAGTTTAAGCAAGTGTAGTTTTAATCATCGAATTCGTTAATCATTATTTTCGTGTTACATTGTTGCTTATATGGTATTTTGGGACGTGACAACCATTTACCACTTTCGTGTTACTTGTTATTACATAGATTCTTCACAATTGAAAACACCCAAATCCTAGTGAGCGACCTCGACACCAACCAAAACTAACTACATACGAAAGGGTCATACTTGCCCGTGTGTTCTTAGCTTAATTCGGTAATCCTTGTTATAAATTTAAAACTAGTAGTCGCGAGACACATCAAGTTTTAGGCGCCACTGCGGGATTTGTTTGTGTTTTGTGTGCTTTGAATCGTGCTTTAATCATTCCCTAGTTGTGCCGTCTTTGCTTGCGAAAAAAAAATCTTTTTCTTCACCAGTTCGTCCAGTCGATCGGTACGTCCCCGTAACCGATTCGGCTAGACATCGAAACCAAATCCAACCGGATCGGTTGGAATCCCAGCCGATCGGTTTCAACATTCTGTAAAAAAAAATTTTTTTTTTTTCAATTTTTGTTTAACTTTTAGTTCAAAGCTTAGTCTTGTTCCTATTTGTGTTTTTCCTTGTTTGTTTGTTTGGTAGATTATTTAATAAAAAAAAATTATTCCCTCGAAAGTAAGGCTCACCCATTGGAAACAAACTGTGTGAGAGGTATAAGGCGGGTCTCCCTGATTCCCTAAAGAAGTTTGGTTTTTAATATGCTTGTGACCGCTTCTCCGCTTCTTTGTGCGTTTCAATGGAGCTACCGAGAACTCTTGGGAAAAGAAAAAGTCATAACTAGTTTTCGATTTAAACAAAAGTAAAAAGTAAAAAAAAAAGTCTTAGAGTTAGTTAAATTATTTACTTTAAGTCGTTTTTTTTAGTAAAAAAAAAAGAAAAAAATCCAAATGTGTTTTGTCTTTTATTTTTAAAAAAACTCTTAAAAAAATGTTTTGTCATGATTAGTTTATTTTTCTAAATCTTCTAATAGTAATAATAATAGTCCCATTTTTCTAAAAGTAGATAGTTTATTTTTAGTTTTCATCCCAACTCGAAATGTTTGAGGAGGAAGTCGAAACTCCACCCGATTCCCCGACCATAATCGTCCTTGATCCCGATGACCAACCCATGTGGTCAAGCACTAGGACCGTTTCACCAACACCTAGTTCCGCTGTTATTCAACGCCCTCTTCACAATAATTTCCATATCAAGGGTACCCACATGCAAATGATTCGGGAGAATCAATTTGATGGGAGAATCCGGTCCGATCCTCACCGACACATAGCCGATTTTCTTGAGATTAGTAGCCTATTCCAATATGGTGAAAATCAAGAGGAAGTGGTTAAATTGAGGACTTTTCCTTTCTCATTAACCGGAGAAGCCAAGATTTGGTTGAACGAATTAAATGAAGGAACGATTACTACGTGGGAAGAGATGAGAGAAGCTTTTATTAGCCGATACTTTTTCACAACTTTCACCAAATCGATCATGAAACTCTCGTTGACGCTTGGCTCCGTATGAAAGATATGCTTCGCACTTGTCATGGACACGGTCTAACCAAAGGAGCGATAATTCAAACATTCTATCACGGTTTAGACGATCCAACTCGAGGAAATCTCGACGCCGGAGGAATCTTCCTCTACAAAACTCCTAACGAAGCTTTCAAAATCCTTGAGGACAAGGTCCAACTCAAGCTCGATTTCTTAGAAAATTCCCAAAACGATTCCAATCCGAATATCGTTGTTTCCGCCGGTGGAAGCAACATCAATACCGATCATGCCTTATTGATCGAGAAATTGGAAGCTCTTTCCACAAACATCGATGCCCAATTCATAAGCATACGGAGAGAGATGATGGAACTATAGAATAATAACCACGATGCAGAGGATGACACGCCGATGTGTGATCCCATGGAAGTGAACCATGTTCAACATGAAGGATATCACGGAAGATATCATGACCAAAATTCCAGAAATTCGTACTCCTTTCCATACCACAACCCAACCCAAAACTATCCTCGATATCAGCCATGGAATACAATACCACATCCATCAAAACATTTCAATACACCTAAAACCTCACAGGAGGAGATGATGAGAGAGTGGATGGCCAGTCAAGCGAAAGCCAATGAGAATATAACGAACTTGTTGGTTGAATTGGAATGTAAAGTCGATCAAGGAAGAAGGAACCAACAAGCGATAATCCAAGACTTGGAGAGGAGGGTAGAAAGATTAAGTGAGGAGCATGAAGTCCATCATGCTGAATCTCTTCCTTACACCACAGATACCAACTCGAGACACGAATTTGTCTACAAACCACCCTCAATTCGAAACGAGAACGATAAGGGTGAGGTTGAATTTATCGAAGAGGACGAGACCGAGCATATTCCAACCACGCTAAATCCGAACCAAATCAAGTCTAACTCACCAACCGTGTCACCTTTTCTTGAGGATTGCACCATGCATATCCCAATGACTCAATTAAAAGGTTCTGAATGCAATTTATTTCCAAATCATGTTGGTGATGAGAAGTTCAACAAAACCAGTGGCAACTGGAATGGAGAACTGGAAAGAAAGATAGACAAATGGTCTGAGCCACAAAATCCAGTTTCTTTAAATCAAAACGGTAGGACTAAGCCACCTCCTACAACTCACCTTGAGAATGTGGATGCAATATTCACTGGGAGTGGAAAGTCCAATGACCCTTTGAAAAATCAAAAAGATCCGCCACCTGTCCTCATTTCTAATGAAATTGATCAAGCGTCCAAGATAACGAAGAGGGAATATCACATGGTCAAACCAAAAGAATCAAATGTATCTCCATCGTTCGTGGAGTACATACCAAAGATCCCATACCCTCAACGTTTAAGAACTGAAATTCCCCATTTGAACCGTATTGTCAAAGTATCCTAACCCGAGGAAGAGTCTAGTTAATGACTCATTAATAAATTAAGCGCTTCTCGGGAGGCAACCCGTTCTTTTAATTTTTTGTTTGTTTTAAATAAACATGTACACCCTTTTGCAAAATTCTTTTCAAAACTTGAAAAATCTTAAGTGTGGGGGTGTTACATGCTAATAATGTTTATTATTACTTGCATTTTGTGTGTTTGTTTGTTTGTTTTGTTTGAATAATGGCAGCAGGTGATGGAGTAGGATGCTTGGATTTGAAATCGATTGTTCTCACAAGCTTATGCGTAGCATTTTATCACATGGAGTTCAACCGCGATTTCTTCGGCCCGGGAAGGTTTTGTTTCTCACAGCTTGTTTATTTTATTTTCCCTATTTTACATGCTTTGAAGTTTTATTTTTCATTGAGGACTTTGCTTAACTTAAGTGTGGGGGGAAGTAAAATAAGAAAAACAAAACTAGTTTTTAGATTCCAAATTTTTGGGTCAATTTTAAATTTTGTGAACTTGTTTGCCCTAATGATCTAGTTGTTTTCACGCGTGAGAATAACTGGATCAACCCACTGGTGAAATCGGTAATTTTGAAATACTTGAGATGTGTCCCGATTAATATTGCAATCCATTCTGGGATCGATAACATTTGCTAGCACATTTTATAGCCCTTCCACTAAATTGTGAGGATTTGAGCCTATTTCTTATATAGCATACATCTTTTATGCTTGAAATATTTTTGCTATGAGTGTGCCGGTGATTTTATTTATTCTAGAACTTGTACTTGTAAATCATTACCAGACCGCAGTAAGATCACATTCGTGTGATATAAGTGTATTCGTGTGATAAAGAGGCAACCTTAGGAATAAAACCAAATGGCCTTCCATTTTTCATATCATGCTATATTAGCTAGCCACATCGGTTAGTTAACCACCCACATGGACCCATTTGTTAGCGCTCATCTTTAGCGCTAGATACCCTTAGTTACACCCTCTGAGCCATCCTTTTCATTTTTGTTAAAACCAAAAAAATACAAAAATATTTTAAACTTTAAACCTTAGCCTACCTCCTTGTCAATGTCTAAATAGTTGGTTGCTAGTTGCTTGGTATGATTGGATTGTTTTTGATGATTATCAGTTAGCCGCACTTTGTCAATTTTTGTGGTATATGCTTATACGAAGTGTGGAGGAGATGTGATGTATGAAAAAAAATGAAATAAAAATGAAAAACAAAAAGAATAAGTCATCGAAAAAAAAATAAAAGAAAAAAATATGTGATGACAATTATAGCCAATGTACTATATTATTATGTAGATGAAGGAAGATGAAGTATGTTTGAGATATCGATTAGCCAATGTGCTAAGACGTGATATATATGTATTTGGTGATCGATATTTGAAGAGGAGAAGCTTGTAACTATAATCATTTTCGGGTTTGCGGATTATTCAGTAACTAGCAACATGGGTATTAGACTTGACTTTATTTTTTTTTTAACACCAATTTCATAAATAATCCCATGCCTTATCCATACCCTTTATTCGCCCCGAAGCCTGTCGTTACAACCCGAATAAAAGCCCTCTTTAGATGTTTACACTTGGTGCTTACGCCACGTCGATGGAGTTTTGTTTCTTGTACAAGCCTATGGTAATATTTAGATCATGATTGAGCTATATGAGTGTATTATTCCTTAATACTATCTATCACTAAATAAATTGAGTGTTGAGTGAATTATACATCCATTCCTTTTTCGTGAGGTGCTTAGCCATGTTATCAAGCGAGAGAATCCATGGGTATTGTCAAACATCTCGATTTTTCACCTATAGAAGCTTAAAACGATGAATCTTATCTTGTACTTGTACTTGGTAGATTTGCATCACATTTTTCTAATCATATTTCATGCACCATGTGGGATTTTTTTTCTTAATTTCTAGATTTGCTTGAGGGCAAGCAAACCCTTAAGTGTGGGGGAGTTTGCGCTCATTTTTCGCTTATTTTTGAGTTTATATATATTAAAAAAAATCTTTTTGTTTTGTCATTTAGGTATGTAGTTCAATTTTTCTTTTCTTAGATTTGCTTGAGGGCAAGCAAAGTTTAAGTGTGGGGGAATTTGATAACGCTCAAATTGTGCATGTTTTTAGTAGCGTTATCCGTGCTTTTATGTATGTTATTTGGCTATAATCATATGATTTTGTTACTTAATCGTACAAAAGTGTGTTTGCTAGTTCATTTGTAGCCAAGTACAGGAAAGTGGAGAAAAAGACGGAAAAAGAAGTAAAATACGAAGATTTCTCCATATATGAAGAATTCCCGACAAAAGCAAGACTTGTGGAGTATATTCGAGAAGATAAAGTCATCAAGTTAGTGGTCCAAAGACTCAAGAATAAAGTTCAAGAAGGAAAACGAGAAAGAAATGAAGAAAAGAAGCTAAAACGAAGACATATTGGAAGACTCGTTGTTCCGACACACCTTCACCATTTTGGCCATAACTTTTGCATACGGACTCCGTTTGACCCCCGGTTTGCGGCCACGGAAAGCTAAGAGAAAGATCTACAACGTTGATGCTTATGTTTTTTTGTCAAATTGCTCTAACCGTTCGGTCGAGCCCCTCAACCGGATCCGGTTGGAGAATGATCAAGAACACCAACCGAACGGTTGGAGCCCAACCGATTCGGTTGGGAGGCTGGTCTGACCATTTCTTCATCACTAAGGTTTCAAACTTGTTCCAAACGATTCTAGGTCCTTCCCACTCAGTTTCTAGTCCCTTCCAAACTCCTTGGAGGCCAAGTTGAGCATTTAATACCCTAAGCCTTGGAAGTAGTATAAATAGAGGCCTTTGCAACCTCATTTCATGCACCACAACTTGAGAGATCTTCTCTCACACCTATCTTACCACCACTACTCTCTCTCAAAGCCTAAATTCGTCCATTAAGTTCCAGGAAACTTTGGAGGTCCAAGAAGTCATCATTTGGAGGTCAAACCATCAAGAAGTCATCACCAATACTTGAGGCATCATTACTACATCATTTGTAATCTCATTTCAATCATTGTAAGACCTTTAATCATGTTTTCTAATGTTCAAAGTTACGAGTTTATGTTTATGTTTGCTATGAGTGGCTAGTTTCTTTATGCACTTGCTTAAATGATGTTGATTATCGTATGATTAGTTTATGATTGTGTTAACATGTTTTAATTCAATTTCAAGTTGATTCTAAGATCCAATTGTGCTAAAGTTTCATAGTGGCATTTGTTAATCAAGTTTGACTAGTTGATAGTAATCGTAGAGGTCGAAAGAACTTATTGTTATTCAACTAGTTATAATCATTTTGTCTATGGATGATTGTTTTTACCCATTATTCTTGGTTAAACAAAGAAACTAAAGTGTGGTTGTAATAAGAACGCTTTTTGATTATCAAGTTGGATTGATTGGAAACATCTAAAAGGTCGTAAGATTAGTTGTTTACAATCAATTGTAACCTTTTGTCTATAATCGGTTACCTTTTGTATTGACCATTTCTTAAGAAAATTTGATAAGACAAACGGATGTTTTTGTGTTTAAGTTTATGAAAGTAAACTTATGAAACTTGAATTGATTGATTGGTTATAAACTAAACTCTTGATCAAGGTTTAACTTGTAAGAACAATAGATTAGTACACCAACTAATTATCATAACCAACATGTTAAGAAGAGGTTAACACAATCATACTAATCAAGGATAAGAAACTAGTTTAAGCAAGTGTAGTTTTAATCATCTGAATTCGCTTAATCATTATTTTCGTGTTACATTGTTGCTTATATGGTATTTTGGGACGTGACAACCATTTACCACTTTCGTGTTACTTGTTATTACATAGATTCTTCACAATTGAAAACACCCAAATCCTAGTGAACGACCTCGGCTTACCAACCAAAACTAACTACATACGAAAGGGTCATACTTGCCCGTGTGTTCTTAGCTTAATTCGGTAATCCTTGTTATAAATTTAAAACTAGTAGTCGCGAGACACATCACTACAAAGAACATGAAAAGCGATTTTAATGGATTTTGAACTAAATCAATACACTAAAATGACTTGTGAAGATGGTGGATTGAGATGCAGAGTGAATTGTCTAAACCACTGATTTTGAACGCAAAATTAAACAACCTAATGATTTTGGAAATTAGTATAGACCAAAAAAAGATGGAGTTTGGACTATAAAATAACTTAAAAACCAGTTTTCAAACAATTTAACAGTCAATTGACCCTTCAAAAAGGCACAATATCAGACCTACACAGACACCTTGAAAACCATTTTTGACTTTTTCTAAAAACTTAAAAATTGATTTTTATGAACTTTAATTACTCCTAAATGATTGAAACTGATATAATAAGCTATTATAAGACCTAATTAAGATGGATTAACAACTATTGTAACTATGCTAATGATTAGGCAAACTATGCTAACAGATAGGATGCAAAAATCAAGATTCAAAAACTGATTTTGACTTTTTTTTGGATAAATGAACTTTGAATTTTATTGATTAACTAAGTTATACTAACCTAACATGATATTAATAAACTAATATTGACCACTACAACAGACTCAAAAACAGTTAAACAGCTTAATCCAAACACCCTTTATTAGGACAGATTTGAAGAGAATGAGAAGCAAATGTATGAAATAAGCTATGAAACCAATTGACAGATTAATAATTCTTTGTTTTAAGCTATATTAAGCAAAATTAAGTTAACTTAAACAACACTAACCACCAATTGCTTATTATGACAGATTCTGGTACAGCAACTCAGAAGTTAGTTACAATTTAGGAACAAATCAAAAACTAAATTGTCATCCGTAGCTAAGGTTATTCCATACACACATTAAAGTGTTATTATTGGTACCAACCAATGATTGATAACATATTTCTCGATATTAAGAACCTATAATCAATGATTTATGCCGCAATAACAACTACCATTGTTCGTTGACACACACAAATAAAGACTGCTACTGGGAATTCATAAATAATACCGATATTAACATCGTCCTTCCATCGATCTGATTACTTAGCATTTCAAATTTCAAAATTGGTAATGCTAGACATACAATACCACATGAAAATTAAGAGAAAGTAACATTGTTAAGCCTCATCAGCGAGAGTTACATAGGACATGTAATACCTTGAGTAATCAGTTTCTTTAACCACCAACTAGCGCACTTAACTTGTCAAACTACAATCTTTTATAATCAAACTAAGTGGTGACTTTATGTAAACGCAATATTCTACATATAAAATCCATGAAAACAAAGTTATACGCTGAATAGGGAAATTAACTAGTCTTTAACCAAGAGGGACTTAAAAGGTTATTACAATTGAAGACAAAAAAGCTGGTCTTTGTATGAAAACAAAGTTACACAACTGCTGTTTCTAAGAAATTGATTAACCCAATTAAAAATTTGCATAAACCAAAAACATAAAACTAATCCATTAATTCAATAAAAACCTAAAAACTTTTGTCCACTATAACATAACAGAAAAACTTATAATCTAAAACCTAAACCAATAAACCAAACCAAATAGACTAAAACATGTTCAGGCCTTTTCAACATCATCATCCAAGTCTATAACAGCTGAATACCATTCAACGTCATCGCCTAACACCAAAAAATAAATCTCAATTGCAACTCCATTAAAGTCAAAAACAAGAACATTGAATCGAACCTCTGCATGACAAAAACCATTATTTTCCTTCAAGAACATTCTCCTTTTCAAGAAAATCATGAATTACTCCCATAAAATCCACGAGCTTCATCTCCAATAAAGTGAAGCTTCACATCATGCTTTTCAATCCCCTCAAAATCCAGCAAATCACGCTTCTTCAATCCATAAAAATAACTTTTAGGTAATATCTGTCAAAAAAAAAATTAAAAAAAATAAAATAAAATAAAAATAAAACCCCGAATTACCTGCACATGTTTACTTTGCAAAGACGCGTATGTGAGACATACATGAGCATATCTCAAAAAATTATAAAGCCGGGAAGTAGGCAGGCCCTCTAGATTGTATTCAGAAACATACAACAGACTTCGCCTACTCGAAGCTAAAAAGTGCACATGCCACCCAACCTGAATACCTTTAGCATTCACATAATGATTCCAAGCTCTACCAAATACCAATGCAAAGTACGCATTGATATACCTTACACAAACATAATAAACACGATCAACAGTACGTACACACAGCTTCTTATGTTTATTTCCTTTAGCAAACCTTAACAAACCACCAGGAACAATCTGTTTAAAAAAACAAAAGGTAAATTAACAATGGCACATATATATTAAAGAATTATAGACAATACAAAAGATTAGAAGCACACACAATTCCACCATCAGCCCTGTTCCTAAATTCACACAGAAACTCCATCTTACACAATAAAAAGATGAACAAAAAAAAACCCAGATAACACAAAGGCAGATGATAAAACGTGTAAAAATTAAAAGAATAAAACGTCTTATATAGAAAAAACTAACTCAACACAATCCTTATACAATAAGAATACAAACACTAATTAAACCATATCCAAATCTAAAACAATATCCAATTAAAATAAATATTAAAAACATCATATATCAATTCAGCTATGTTAATAATAAAAAACATAATCATAATCTTATACAAACTTATCAACAAAAATAATTACTACAAATACCATGGACAAATAAAAAACTTACAAACTAAAACCCCAAAGAAACTAATCGTTGTATCATTCGAGAACCACAAGAGACCTGTTGCTTTAGGGACAAAAAGCAGGATTATTATTTCTAGGTAAAAATATGTTTACTCACAAACCAACTTACCTATTTAAAAAGAAATCATAAATAAAATTTAATATCCAAAAAAACAACCTTCTAGAAGGTTTTGTTTTCTACACAAGCCAAACCGTATGGTTGCACTAGAGCAAAGTAATAAATAATACATATCTAATAATTGACTACAAAACATAATTCAAGTACAACAACAAAACTATATGCATGGGTGGCGTATATATACTTAACAACACCGATTACAACTATAAACCTAACCAAAAAAAATCTACAAACTCAACAACAATGGAACGTCAATCAACCCACAGCAAAAAAAACAACTCATAAAATCAAACACATCAAAATTTCATTATCTTAAAGACCTAAAACCAAATTCAAAGACCTCCTACACAATCAAAGTAAAAGCAATACGCATATGGAAAACATACTACACAGAAGCACCATCAAAAGCCAACGAAATTAATGCGAAGATCTGGGGTGAACCGGTCTTAAACTACAATATAAATATGATACTAATGGACGAACATGTATGCATTTAAATTTATATTACTAATGAATTCCAAATAACATGATTTACTTTGCTATTAATCACCACTCACACAAAATTATAGGGGACAAAAATTCACGCTTGCGCAAATTTCTATACTATATTCAAGAAGGCATCTCAGAAACCAATAAAAGAAGGTGCTCAACTTATTATAAGCGACTTTAACTGTGTGCCCAACAAAGCATCAATCAGGCTAACAGAGCACGACGCCAAAATATACTTCAAGAAAAATACTTGTGTTACAGTTACAAACGAATTCAAAAGCGAAAGTGACGGTTTCGAGTTTGTTTCCTTTGAGACAATTATCAACAACCAAAAAAGCAAGGCTCAAGCTTTTGGTAATTTATAATAAAACATGAAATCAATATTTAAAAACCAACAAAAACTAACATGGAATTCAATTTGCAGATGTAATTGGGCAAATAGTATCGAACAAGAAAGTCACACAAGTCAACGTGGAACACAAACCAACAAGTCTAACTGAATATGAGCTGCAAAATACAAGGTACGTGATCACCACTTATGAAGTATAGCTATTTGATTGACTAACATTTCCATTAATTTATAACAGCGGCCATAAGATACGATGTGTTTTATGGGAAGAAGATGTTACATCGACAAAAATATCACAACAACCGTTCCGATCGTCATGATTCTTTAACTAGCCAAAATTACCATATGGGAAAGTAAAACTTCCTCCTCTCATGTACATTTTAAAACTAAAGATAATTTGCATACACTAATCTATTACTGAAGAATATCCTACATGCAGACAAACACCAAGTATCAAGCATCAACGAAGCATCGAAGATTTATATTAATGACAACAACAAACACATATCTGTCTTCAAAGAAATGTAAGAACAATATAAAATAAATGTGGAAAACTAGAGGGGGGGGTTGAATAGTTTTACCAATTAAAACTTCGTTTTAAAACATATAGATCAACTTATGTCAATCTATTTAGATGTGTATGTTGGACGTTGATAGATTGATATATAAAAGTGTAATGAAAGATAAAGAGTAAGAAGCACATAACCACGACAAGAGTATTTATAGTGGTTCGGCTACAAGGACACCTTCCTTGCCCTACTCCACTCCCCGAGTCACCTACTCAAGAGTTCGTAATCACTACACGACGCCAACTCCTTATGGCGGAGAAGCCTTCACAATGTCGCCTACTCTTTTTCCGGTACTAGGCCTTTCACCAAGGAGAACCACAATGTCGCCTACCCTTTATCCAATACTAGGCTAAGTACCGAGTTTCATTACAACGGAGGAACTACTACCCAACACTACACAACACCTAATCCCAAAGGAGACCCACTCCTTATTACAACACCATCAAGGATATCAACATCCTTGGAAACAAACTATCACTATTTGTATAACGATGCACCTCATCGATTATAGGACCTTGGCATTCTTCACTAATGCCACTTGATTTGATTCCTAGGCATCTTTCACCAATGCCCTTGACACAAACGCTTGGCACCTTTCACTAATGCCTTCGTCTTGACACCTTTAGCATTCTTCACTAATGCTTTTAACACGGACGTTAAGCACTTTTCGCTAATGCTTTCGTCTTGACTCTTTCAGCATCCTTCACTAATGCCTTCGACACAACACTTCTATGGAGTAAGAAAGAACTATCAACAAGAGAACCTCAGTAGTCTTGATGATAACGAAGCATGGCAACTCATGGACTTGAGCTTGCTCGACTTCAAGAAGTGGTGATTTCGCCTTTAAGAGGAACCTAGAATCATACAAAACAAAAGACAAACTACTCGGAAAGATCCCTTAGGATCGGTGGTTGAGAGTTACAATACTTGGGAAAGTATGTGTGAGTGGAAACCAAAAGGAATAAATGGCTCACTATTTATTGAGGAGAAAATTATTGTTCCACGGATCCCACCCTCAAGGGATCCGTCTAGTGTAATGTTAGGGATCCGTGGGACGCTCCTCTTTGCCCATGGGTATTTTGGTTATGGGTCATGGGTCATGGGTTATGGGTTGATCCATGTGTATTTCATTAGATACAATGTACCTAATAGGTGCAATGCATCTAGTCAAATGGGTATGGGTCAATACCATGGGTTGTAGTTTTTACCCATTTATAATACATAGTAGTTATGTATATATTTGCCCAATATGTAAACACTAGTTGTTGTACATATGTATTACTAAATCATAAAATCACTTATACTTGTTTTAGTGTTTTATGTGAAAACATAAGTGTGTTAGAAAACTATTGGCTCAAACTATTTGCGTATTTTATTTGTTTCGTTAAAATGATTTTACGTTTGTTATCGACAAAACATTAGAAGATCGTAAAATATAAATAAACGTTTTTACGGCTTATTTTTATTAACAATAAAGATAAAAAAATTTGACACTATGATAATCTTTAATTGTCTTATTGCAGATTACAAAACAACATATCAAATGGAAAATGCGAAGAACCAAAGCTAAACCTAACAACTACCTTCAATGCAAACACACAATAAAAGGTATCAACAACCAGTGACAAGGTATGTTAGAACAAAAAGAACCTCACAATCATTTTAATAAAGTTCATTCAAATCATATAATTAATTATTCCATTACTCTATCCCCGCATATGAGAAACAAAAGAAACCTGCCAAAAAGTCATGGTTATAACACAAATGATATCATAATAATCGAAGATTCAGAAGATGAAAATGATAAAAGTGTGGAAGAATTTGCTTCAAAAGTTTGTGCTACCAAAAAAAGACACAATTCCAATTTTGTAGATGTTGATGTTGAAGATTTAAAGACAAAGGCGAAAAAACCAAAAACAAATGTTGATATACACCATACTATGACGGAAAATGAATGGCTAAATGATTGGGAATCCGCAAATTGTGAATTTATAGAATATTATGAAGATGATGACTGCTACTGCCTAGTGTGTCAAAGGACATGTCAATGCATACCCCAGGAATGTACTTGCTCAAGACATTAATTAGGAAATTTTAGTATGAATTGTTTTAGTCTAATATAGGTTATGTTATACTTCATATAGAATTTATTCCAAAATAACAATAAATTATTAGTATAAATTATGTTTTGTTTTAAGAAATGGTAAAGTTATATATATATATATATATATATATATATATATATATATATATATATATATATATATATATATATATACGTTGACACAACAAAATACATTAAACAAAAAATTACACAACCTTTTAAAATGACCCGTGCGTGCGAGGTTTTGACAAAAAAAATTATTCTGTATTAATATAGTTATAAGTTTCGTGCACGCACGAAGTTATAAGTTTCGTGCACGCACGAAGTTATAAGTTTCGTGCACGCATAAAGTTTACACATAAATCAAATTTATTTTAACATAATTAATTCAATATATACACATATAATAATTTGTCCATGAAAATTGTTATATATGTATAACTAATACTTGTGCACGAGTTTTTCATTATGCATTAATATCCATTAGAATTTGGTAAAATATTTGTAAAAGTTTCTGTTAGGTAACTCAATATTTAATTTTATTTAGCTGACAAAGATGTTGATGTTGTTATTTAATTTCACTACTGATATTATGTTGTACACATGATGCAAGTTTAATAGCACATAATGAGCGTTGATAAAGTTAAAGTATACTATTTAAGTTTTTTTTAAATGTTTTTCTAGATATTCTTATATAAATAATTAAGAATTACATGAATTATTGTTATAAGTACAACAGCGTATATTTATTTTTAAATTAAAGTAACATGTGCTTACAACTTGATAATTATATTCCGTTTTCAGTAATTTAGCCGTATTTAAAATGTAAACTTGTATACACATAGATTAAACTTTTACAAATGAAATAAATATTTCCTTATTGAACGTATATAGTAAAAAAAAATTGATATTTATAATCTTATGCAAATTTATATGTTGTTATTTTAAAATAACATATAAATTGTATTTTAAGATATAAAGTATAAGGGGGTATTTGTTTATAATTCAAAGTTATTAATAAAACATGGAGGATTATAATATTACACTTAACTCTATAAAATTTTTAAAATTCAACCACTAAAGTTTTATTAATTACCTCATTTTTTTAAGTTTTGTTTTCACAAATTTGACACCTATATTTTTATGTTTTTTTATCAACCAAATTTCTAATTAAATATATTAAAGTTTATTAAAATCAATTTAATTTTGACTTTTATTAACCAATCACATCACACTCGTTTTTCAACTACGTAAAATCGAGCCTCTCTATTACCAATTGTTTTTCATTATGAATGAATTACAAAAACACTCTAAAATGATGTAATTTTTTGTTATATAAAGATTTGTATTTTGGGAATGAAAAAATAAAATAAAAAATTATCATGTCGTTTAGTCAAAGTTAATGGATTACCAATCCTATATATATTAATGGGGTATAAACCCATGTAGCCAAGTAGAAATTGTCCTTGTAACTTCAGAGCACTCGACAACAAGTTTATGGTCCCATTTGGATCGCTGAATTTATAGAAATTTGCCTAATTGTTAATTTGGATTACATTTTAAGGTTAGTTAATGCATGCCTATAAAGAAATAAAAAGGACAAAAATGTTGGTAGCGAGCTAGAACGTTTTTAATTACGTGTAGTCCATTCCATCGTATATAAAGTTAGTGGAGGACTAAGAAATATAATTGAATACACTTAATACACAGATAGAGTTTAAAACAAAAAATATCACAACAATATATTTTACCAAAAACAACAAATTATCACAAAAATAAAACAATGTTGAAACAATATTGTATACAGAGGGTGATCGACCACATCGAGTAACAAAGAAAAAAATATTAAAATCATATAGCATGGTCAAATTTAACGATAACGATTAAATGCTAAATTAACATGGACTATATTTGTGAACTTTACAAACGAATGAAACGAATTTATTTGTTTTTTCTGTCACTTTTTTGTTGGGCAGTGATTTCTTGCTCATCTTTGTCTTTGTTCTCCTCTTGAATTTTATTCTCCTTCGAATTTTTAAGGTGAATCAACGACTCTATTTTATCTTCAGCTTCTTCTACCTGCTCCATTTCCATTTTATTGATTAAAAAAAGCAAAATGCATGTATGTGATATAAATAATTGAAACTGGTTATCCGATAACTAAATATTATATCATTAAATTATAGACTGAGAAAAAACAAAATCGAACATTGTGATGTGCTAATCTATTTCACAATGACATGTGATTTTACCCCACATATATACAAAATTCAGAAATTTATATAATAGCAACCTAAGACGCACATGTCCACTAGCACTTTGTATGCACTGTTTATACTAATCTAACGCTTAAGCTTAAAATATAGTTTTAAACAATATTTTAGGTGCGAAAAAGAATAGTTATATCTAACTTTCAGCGATTAACACCTTGTTCTGGTCTAATAATGAAAACAAGTTGTTCTTATATAATACAGATTTGAATTAGAAAACTATTTGTGTACGTAAGCTTTTTCTTGAAAGACAACAATAGATAATATATTTATAACGATGAACGCATGTACAAAAGGAAAAGTAAACCACGACCAAAACAACACCATTTAACCAAAACATTAAAACCTATCTACATCTAATGTACATAAAACGATTAAGATATACTGTAGAATGCAAAGTATACGTTAATTAGAAGTGTAGCATACTACGTAATGCCATGTAGCACCAGAAAACAAAGACCTTTCCGTAATACCAAAAGTCATAGTGTAGCATAGTACATACTATGACTTTATCATAAGCTAGTAGATAAATTTAGCATATATAATATATTATAGCATAACCTAGCTAGCTATGAATCTATGACTTTTGTTAATATAAACATAGCAAACTTGATTATGGCATATAATCTGTAGATCTAAAAACACCCCTGCTTATTGATTCAAAAGTTATGAGAAGGGCATGATGAATTTAAGACTGGATTATATTTATCAGTGATATATATTGTTACAGAGGAACAATGAATGGTTCACTGTCAATATATTTAATTGCACATGTCCTTAAAACTCGGATGACAAAATATTAGTTAAACATTTGATCTTGCTTATTGTCGGAGTAATGTGCAAGTCCACACGTAATTATGCAAAGATTGTCTCGATGACCAGCAAGAAAACGTAGATGTTAATTAAAAACGTGACTTACAATTTTATTTGAATAATTAAAGTATGCCTTGCACACTATAAGAATTGTGATCATCAGATAATTTAAAAAACAATAATAATAAAAACTCATAAAAATAAAAATAACATACAGTAATATTTTCTTTACAAACTCTCATACATGATAGTGTATTTACATTTTTTTCTAGATTTTAATTATTTCATATATGCTGTTCTATTAAAATATAGTTCTATAAATTAACATTCATGAATGTTAATTCCCGTATATTCATAAAATTACGCGTAAAAGATAAAAATAAATGATGGTTTTGAGAACCTGAAAACAGGCTAATTTAGGATATATGTATATGCATGCATACATTCATGCGTTAATAAATCGGAAATAGGGGTTAACCTTAATGATGATATCATCTGCGGCATGAGCGCTCTTAGCCACTCCTTCGGCTATTTCGTCGAGATGTTCCAATGCTTTTTTTAGGTTGCTATCCGGAAGATCATCAGTTATACTATCAATCACTTTATCCACTCTTTCTGCAACATTCTCTATAGCTTTCACTACATGTTCTGTCGTTTCTATCTTTTGATCGAATTTACCTGCATATTTATCGGATTAACTCAAAACGAATGGTTTCTTTTTGAAAATCAGCAAAATATTTAGACTAATTTATCCTAGTTATACTCTCATATCTTCTTGTAATATACTGGCTTGCAATGGTAACTTAATCTAAATTACATGAAATAATTAGTATAGCTAGTACGATTTTGATTTTACAAGTATATAGGGTTTATAGATATTATTAATGACGTATACAAATATATAGGAACAAAAACGAATTTATAAAACTTTGACAAACATTAAGAGTGCCTTTAGTTGGAGAAAAAAAATTTTATATTTTATTTATAGTGTTGTAAAGAAAAAGTAGGGTATTAAATTTTCAATAAAACATAAAAAACGTATTCATGTAACACTGTTTTCTATTTGAAGAAAAAATTAATATGTTTTGGACACCATTAGGTCCATAACGAGGTAATATCAGGAGAGGGGACATATTACCTCGTTATAGACGTAAGGGTGTTCAAAAAATATTAAATTATACTGGATGAAGGTGGTTACAAGGGAAAAAATAAAACACAAAAAATATGTTTTGTAGTTTATCTTATTAAGTTGAAAAATGCATGTTTTGTGTTTTGTAGAGAAATTTGTTCGAAATTTTTTTATTTAAACGCAATATTATTTTTCATGTTTTGTATAAACAAATGTGTTTTTTTTTTAAATAAATGCACTCTAACCATTTTGTTTACTTACTTTTAAGTAGAAGCCAAGGTCCCCATTTGTGGGTGAAAAAAGGTAAAATGAATGTTAACGCAATTCCCACAATCCAATTTCTCCTGCAAAAGAAATAAAAAGTACGTACAAAAGATAGTAAGGTATTTAGTATCCTAATAGTCATTGTATTTTGATGTTAATTAGGATCGTTTATGCTTAAGAAGTTAAGCAACTCATCATGATAACATATTCATAAAAATAAACCGTAATATAATAGTACAGAAACTATTTACTAGCATACGTATACGGCAGTGAAGAAAATTAATATACTGTATAACTTTTCTCATCAAGCAAGCAATTCAGTATGCAGAGATTTAAGAAACTTTGAGGTAGTTGTACCAAAAAGTCATTGATTTAACTTAATCTACGATAATAAAAAAACAAATTAACTTTTATTTCTTTTGAAAAGCAAGTAACTAGAGAAACAAATAAATTAATCGTCTAATCGATCTCAACCTCATGCTCAAGTTGTTTAAGAATCTTAACGTGCGGATATTATAGGAAAAAATAGACCACAGATCAAAACATAAAACCTTAATGGTTGATAATCTATCAAAGAGTACTGTAGTATTTTCGGTCAAAATAAATATAAGATCATAGACCTTACATTGAACCAGATGGGGATCCAGAAGGAAGGGGAGCTTCAGGTGGTGGATTAACGTTGCTTTGTCTCACGAATGTCGTAGTTTGCAAATTCATCGGCGTGCTTAGGTATTGCAAGTTTCTGAAACCTTTGCCATGCAAACTCCAATCGTATTCCTTGCTCTTTAACAAACCAGTTCTCCTTTTATGATTGAATAAAGGAGATTTATTGATTGGGTTCCAAGACAACAAAGGATCAGCCGAGAATGATATCAACATAGTGGAAGACATTTATTGGCGAATTTTAGTTCTTAAAGTTTAGAATGCTTTGGTTTTGGAAAACAGATATATATGTCGTGTTTAATGTTTGTGTGTGTGTGTATTTTTGTTTGAAAGAATGACAATGGAGTGGTTGAAGTTATTGGTTACGTATATGTGTTTATTATATATGCAAATGACGAGTTTGACTTTCATAAAAAGGAGACTTCTTGTTAATCAGTTGTTGATAAAAGTCAAGCCGTCCCGAAATGACTTGTTATAATATTTTTAGGCCTTGTTGCACAAGTTTACTCCATTTCCTGTAAGTTGTTGTTCTGTTTATCATTTTTAATTGTTCATCTAATATTTCATTTCATTATTGATAAGGTCAGCCAAAATGTTCTAATGTATACATAGATAGTATAGAAAACTATTCTTTTAATAGATATACTAGTAGACTAAGAAACGTGTTGTCTATTTTCTTAGATAAAAGTCTAGATGCCTTTTAGCAGCCATCCCTCTAACCGGTTAGATGCCAGTTCAGACTAAAAAATGTAATTTCTTCTTCTTTTTCATTAGATCATGGACAAATCTATAAAACACTTGACCAGCTATAGACACGCAAGACAATCTTATTCTTTATGATCACCCTTTAATCATCCTAGAAAACTGAGGCGAATATGCTTCACTACCACGCACTTATCTAGCTTGGTCTTTCCATGCAAATATGAGAAAAGATAATTGCAAACCAATTACTCCGTAATATTTAAGACGTCGCATCTTGCAAAAGGTTTCGTATGGAGATAGACTCACATTCTAATTTGGTCATATGGTGCTTTTGAAACTACTTTTCTCTCGATTTCACTGTTCCAAAATTGTGTTGTTATTGGTTCTTCAAGATTTTAGTAGAGAAAGTGGTTGTATTTTGTTGTCTGTTTATTCATTGGTAATGATTGGTTTCGATTCCGTCTTTTCTTTTTACAACTTATTATTTACCACTTTAACACTTATTTTACAAGTTTTTTTTTTTTTTTTTTTTTTTTTTTTTTATAGTTCTACAAGTTGGTTTTACAACTTATTTTTGTTTTGGGTTTACAATTCTACGGTTTCTGAAGTTTTTCGGTTTAAAGTTTTCAAAAATCGTAGTTGAAAAATATTTGAGGCTCGATCCGAAGGTTGCAAAGTGAGATTTTATCCCACTTTGCCGTCCATTCGGTTTTCATCATCGCCTCGGAAGTTTTAGGCTCAAACCGAAGGTTGCAAAGTGAGATTTGATCTCACTTTACCGTCCATTCGGTTTTATCATCATCGCCTCGGAAAGTTTTAAAGTTTTTAGGCTCAAACCGAAGGTTGCAAAGTGAGATTAGATCTCACTTTACCGTCCATCGGTTTTATCATCATCGCCTCGGAAAGTTTTAAAGTTTTAGGCTCAAAAACATCATCGCCTCAAAAGTTTTAGTCACAAAAGCGCACAAAGTCACAGATTCACAACCGCACAAAGTCACCGGTTCACAAGTCTAACAACATTTGACTCAAGTCTCAAGTCTCAAGCTTTCAGTTACAGGTTCATGAACTTCACATGTTTCACAAGGTTATACACGTTTTGAACAAGATTCTCAAAAGTTACCAAATCTGCAAAAGTTCACAAGATTCTCAAAGGCAATGTACTAAGTTCACATGAAATCTGGCGCGGCACCCAATATAATCCGGGTGAAGCAACAACACAAACAACAATCAACCAACAACACAAACAACCACCCCATATAATCCCGGTGAAAGCAACAACACCAACAACAATCAACCAACAACAAGTGGTCGGAACAACAAACAAGTGGTCGGAAGCTGCAACAAGTGGTCAGGAACAACAACAAACAAGAATAAGCAACAAGCGCACTAGCAACGACATACCAGTCCACCATGTATACAGTTCACCATTTAACGAGAGGTAAACAACTTATCAAAGGCTCGGATTAATAGTTTATAGTTCATGTTGGTACGCAAATTAAGTATTGCCTCGCCAAAACTCTTTTAAGTTTTATTTTAAAAAAAAATCATCATTGCCTTTTTATTTCATTAAAGTTGCAAAATGACCTTGAATGACCACTTTACCATCCAAGTAATGAAATTTTTTATACAAAACACTAAGTTTTTTATACATTCTGATTGCAAAGTGAATTAAACTCACTTTACCATCCAAGTAATGAGGTGCTGCCAAGGATTTCACGGGGTGCTACGTGAAACTTGCCCACAAACAAAATAAAAGGGTCCTCCTATGCAAACACGCAAAAAAGAAACAAAAGTTTTAGATCTAAAAATTTAAAACGAAACATTATTGTTTTAAGAAAATCACCATATTCAAAGTTTTAGATCTTAAAATGTTTTAAAAAATCAAAAAGTATAACTTTTTACAAACCTCATAATATTTTCAACATCGGATAACTTAGAAGCATCTAAAAAGTTTTCAAAAAAACTAACAACGATCATAACCCACGGTATCAACAAGTGTAAACACTTATTAGATCAAAGTTTGTAGATCTAAAACTTTAGATCTTCAATTTTAGAGAGAGAGAGAGAGAGATACCACTAGGAGAGATAGAGATAGTCAGGAGAGAGAGAGAATATCAACCTGGCTAAGTCGGAGAAAGCAGTATGCGCACGTGGTTTCAACACATGGTATCTGCGGTCAACAAAAAAACGCGTAAACCATTCGAGAACCACACGTAGCACCAAATATACACACACACGTTTTTAAAAGAAAAGCGCTTTTACTTATACACGTAGCAAAAAAGTTTACTTTAAAGTATTTTTACTTTTACTCTTTTATTAAAAAAAGAAACGTTTATTATACATAAAAAAAACTTTTTTAAAAAAACGTTTACTTTTAGAGTTATTATACATAAAGAAACTTTTTTTTATAAGTTATTATACATAAAAAACGTTTATTAAAAAAAAAACGTTTACTTTTAAAGTAATTTTTACTTTTACTCTTTTATTAAAAAAAAACGTTTATTATACATAAAAAAACTTTTTTAAAAAAACGTTTACTTTTAGAGTTATTATACATAAAGAAACTTTTTTTTTATGAGTTATTATACATAAAAAAAAATTAATCAACCCTACTCACATTTAAAAAAAAAAAAAAATTAATCAACCCTTTAATCCAAATTAATAACCCACAGTATCAAACCCTTCAATCAATTAATAACCCACAATATCAACAATTTTTTTTAAAAAAAAATTATGAACAAGATTATAAACGAAGTTTTATCAACTACAAACCCTTTAACCAAATTAATAACCCACGGTATCAACAATTATTTTAAAAAAAAAAATTATGAACAAGATTATAAACGAAGTTTTATCAACTACAAACCCTTTAACCAAATTAATAACCCACGGTATCAACAAATTTTTTTTAAAAAAAATTATGAACAAGATTATAAACGAAGTTTTATCAACTACAAACCCTTTAACCAAATTAATAACCCACGGTATCAACTACAACATCTACAAACCCACCGTATCAACATTTATAAAACACGGTAACAACATCTACAAACCCACCGTAACAACATCTGCAAACCCACGGTAACAACATACCACAAAAAACGAACCATCACGAATCTAAAACTTTAGATGTAGGGCGCGTCGGTGAGAAATACTGCGCGTGGCCTATCTTAAAATGATCACATTTTCCCGATCTATCGTTTGGTATAGGAGGTGAAAATTACCGGTGGTGCGTGGCCAGAATATTGGCCGGAATATATTAAGTCGCCGGTATATGAGATGAGAGAGTTTTTGTGTGAGAGAGAGAAAGTAATTTGAGTGAGAGAGAGGTAAGTGTGTGAGTGAGAGAGAGAGAGAGAATAACCGTTTTATGTTTTTTTTTTTTTTTTTTTTTTTTTTTTTTTTTTAAGTTAAGTTAAAAAAAAAAAAAAAAAAAAAAAAAAAAACTTTGTTTAAAAAAAAAGTAAACTTGTTAAAAAAGTAAACTTTGTTTTAAAAAAAAAACTTTGTTAAAAAAAAAAAGTAAGGTTTATTAAAAAGTTTGTTGTGTTTTTATATTGTATAGGTGTTGATCTTGAAGTTGATTTAATTAATTGGGTTCGATCTCTTCTTGAATCGATTGGGTTTGTTATTGTTATTGGAAAAAGTAAAGCAGATAGGGGCTATAAGTACTCTATCAATTTTGTGTTCTAGACATGGGACGTCTTCACGTGAAGGTTTAGAAGATGAACTTCAACGGCGAGACTAGTATCGACAAATGTAATTGCCCATTCATTACTAGCGAAATATATAAAACGTTTTAATGGTTGGATATTGAGGGTTAAGTGTCCGAACATAATCATAATTTTCGGACTCGTTGCATGGTTTTCACAAGCCATGCGATTAAAAGCGAGTTAGTTTTTGTGAGGCGATGACAAAGCAGTGTAGCACCACAATTATACTTTCTTCAATAAAAGAGATGGATCCTAATAACATGTCTCGATTAAAGCGGTGTATAATGCACAAGAAAAGATACGTCATGACGATCGTGGTGATTTGACTCGATACAAGCGCTTTTAGTACATTTGCGACGTAAAGGTTATACGTATTACCCTAGGATAAATGACCACACAAATGAGCTGGATGAAATATTTTTGTTCACCCGACGTCATATTCCCTGTGGACAACATATCAAAATCATCTTGATGGACTCCACATACAACACCAACATGTTTAAGCGCCATTCTTTACGGTTGTTGGGGTTACTCCAACAAACACAACATTTTCAATGGCGTTTAGCTTTTGGACAAGGAAAAAAGCCAAATTTCAAATGGGTGTTGGAATGTATTAAGTTGGTGATACAAGAACAATACTACCCGCGGGTTATCGTCACCGACAGAGACTTAGCGTTGCTTGGGGCTTCTGCGAAAGAATTCCCAAGCTAACAGTTACTCTGCCGATGGCATATCAATCAAAATGTGGTAAAGCATTGCGAACCACAGATTCGATGCGTTAAAGGAGTATGAGTCCGTTAGATTGACATGGGATTCGATGATTACAACTCCGACCGAAGAAGTGTTCGAGCATTATTATCGGCACCTCGTGGTTTATTGGTCCAAAAAGATGGTACTCGAATTGTTATTTAATAATACATTTTTTTATTATTATTTAATAAATAACTACTCGGATTGTTTTCTCACTTTAGTAATTCTTTGTTTTCTCGGATGTTTTCTAGTATTTTCGTGGCGGGCTGCGAGATTACGATCGCATGTTTGTGTCGTACATTACCGATCAATATCGCGACTTGACCAAACAACAACATGTAGAGTTGAGGGTCAACACGCTACCGTTGAAGTTATACTTGGGCTCCACACGATCCGGCTTAGACACGTTGTTGTGTTCGGTCGACAAGATTATAGTTGCGCAAGAAGCTGCGATCTGAGCCTCTTTGAATATAAGCAAAATCAAGCGCATGCTTGTAAGAGCACTCTATTTAACAATTGCGGTATAATGTTTCAATGGATGCTTTAAGGCTCATACTCGCAGAAAGTAAGCGGGATGTTGACCCGCATGCATGTGGTCATCGAGATCTTGATTAGTGTATGGTTTACCATGCTATCACCAACTGTATTGGCTTCAAGCAAGCGGTATGTACTTTAAAATTTATGCCAATCAAGTTATTCTTCCGTCAATACCGATAATTTTAAGTTTTAACTAGTTCCTTTTTGAATACAGGATTGCCAATTCCGCTTGATTATGTTGATAATTTTGGAGAACACTAAGCGTTCCACGGCTGTTGTCCGAAATACTCAAGAGCTGATGAGCTGAATATCCTCAAGAGCCTCGAGGGCACGAAGAGCTGAATATTTTTCTTGTCAAGATGGCGTCTGAAATTCAAAGTGTTTATACTAGAGCATCGTCGTTTGTCAAAAAAAATATGTTAAACATGCTCGGGTATATCGCTCTGAATCATGTCGACAACAACTTTCTTTGTTAAAGAAAGTAATCGTGGACGTCCGAAGCGCAAAGGATAACAAATCAAGTCTAAACCAAATCTCCGGTTTGAGCGAAGAACCCCACAAGGCACCGCGAAGCTACACAAAACCTAAAAAGTCCGAGTAAATAAAGAATCTGCGAGACACGGTTCTTATGTGGGAGAGCCTTCAACGTCAAGACTTAAGCGAAAGACCTAACGAAGGACCTAGCGAGGCGACTTAAGACACCACTTATGCGTTCAGTTACTTTAGCGAATATTGTATGGTGAAATTCCGGCTCTTTTCCGACGTTGGATCATGGGGATCTTTAACGTGGAGGGTGATGGAAATTGTGGCTATCGAGCTCTTGCCATAGGTCTTGGCCATCGACAAGAAATGTGGCCCGAATCGAGCTCTTGCCGGGGAAGAGGTAGACAATCACGAGGAAGTTCTGAGGGTGTGGGGTAATTTATTTACATCTACGTAACTCGATGAATTGGTTTAACGGTGCGACACCGGCGTTATTGGATGAGTATGCGAAATGGGAGTGGTTATTGCTACTGACTCTTAACCGTCCTATTGTATGTATAACCAATTCACAATCTATTTTGTGTCTTCCATTGAGAGGTTCTCCGATTCGTGAAATATAATGTCTCCGGTTGTGATTCTTCGTGTGGGGAACAACGATTGTGCTCGCCGTTCTTGCGGTTCTTGATGAAGACTCACCACTCCCGTATAATCACCCACAATGGAGACATTATAGAAATGCCGAGGCGCGCCATGGGAACATGTGTTTGCTCAGCGACGGAGGATGTTTAGACATACGTGAAAGCAATTATTGATTTATATTGTAAATGACAAAACATGTATAGACGATTCGATTTATATTGTAAATGACAAAACATGTATATTGATTTATATTGTAAATGACACAACATGTATAGGCGATTCTTGATTTATAGCAAACGACTCGTCATCTTTTATTCTGATTTACGCTCTGCTCGGTTCTTCCTCGTGTTTTGTTACAGAATCGGATGACATTCGATGGAGGGACATTCATTGTGTCAACCACACACCGCTCGTGTTGAGAGTCAGTTATGTGCTTTCTTCACAATCTTATGTGCCTCCTCTCGGCTATATCTCCATTGCAGATGAGGACACTTTTATACACCGTCCTCGGTTCTTCCTCATCTTTTGATCTGACCGTCTCGCGTTGGCAGTCTGGCGAGAGATTGACGGATTGAGGAGGCGCATTTGAGTTAGAGTCTCGTGTGGGACGGATGGCGGCATCATTGGGCGACTACGCGCCGGGCGTGATTGATCTTAGTTTCTAGTTATATTGTAATTTTGTGAACCATGTATCAACTATTAATCTATAACAAGATTGGTTATTTATGTATTGAAGCTTCTAATTTTGTGAACCATCATATTAATAATTTATGTTGTGAATAATTATACAAATTCTTTTGGCGGATCAACAACAAAATCCTTACTTGTGTCGTTGTCAACGTGGATTAATAATTGAAAGAACATCCCACCACCCAATACTTGTGGTGCAAGTATTATCATGTCCTTTCTCAAGGTAAATAATTAAGCGTTTGCTTATTTGCGTAAATATATCAATAACTTGTTTGTTTAGAATACATTTCTTATAATTGTTTAGTCATGTAACGACCGGGGACTAAAGACTATGGGTGTCGATACTTCATGTGGAAGGAAATATTTCAACAAAAGTACTTTGGTGAAGCCTCTTCTTCAACGATGCTCAAACTGCGAAACTAAAGATACAACGATCAACATGCTATTGGTGAAAACAATTTGTTGCGGGCAAAAATAAAGGCGTTGGAAGCATCATTTGGGCGGCAAGAAATCCAGGTTGATCACGCATGTCGGTAGTGGAATACTCTATGAGCTTATAGATGGCATTAATAATCTTCGTGTGGAGTAGACGTTGTAATATTGAAAACATTTGTTGTTTTAATTGTTTAATGTTTACATTTGTTGTTATACACAATTAAAAAACATAACGTAAAATAAATACCATATAAAAACACTACATAATTAAATACACTATACATAAAAAAAAAACACTACACAAATTAAATACACTATATACACTACACACTACACTAATTAAATACACTAAAAAAACACTACACACAATTATTTAAAAAATAAATAAATAAATAAAATAATAAAAAAAAAAAGTCAAAATCGCCGACAAGGGGGGGTCCACCCTAAAATGAGGTCTTTATGATTTCATGGGTCTTGCGTGAGGCTTGCTGTTGTTAATTACTTTAAAAGGTTTAGGCGTAACTTTTTTTTTTCGATTTGAAACCCGACAAGAGGGGTTTGGGTTGCTTGGAAAAGGATTAATTTGTTCTTCACATTCGCATGGTGGTTATTACCATAGTTGTTAACATCTCGACCTTGATTTTAGGATGTTACGATTTTATAATAGTGTAAAGCAAAAAAGATCCTGATTCAATCTTTGCAAGCTTAAAATCTTATAGGATCCCGATCTTGACCATAGGATCTTAAGATTTTATCCGATCCGATTTTACTTTTCTCGAACCACAAACTAAAATAATTCAAATTTATGGATTGTGTTTTGTAGAATTTAAAAAACTATATGTTAATCTTCTTAAACATTTAATTATCGTAATTTAAAACAACATTTTTATGAAACATTCATATAACTTTGTGTTTATGATATAGGGTTAATATACAAAAAAGTTACTAAAGTTTCAAAAAAATTTGTCCTAAGTCACTAATGTTTATCTTGTGTCATCTAAGTTACTATACTTCACGTAACCGGTTATATTGGATACCACTAGTTTTGCAACCTATTGTTACCGGTTCACTTCTGACGTGTAAATTGACCTTAATGGGTTAATATACAAATAAGTCACTAAACTTTGCGAAAAATTTGTCCTAAGTTACTAATGTTTCATTCCTGTCATCCAAAGTACTAAATTTCACGAGTTGTTTAAACATGTTACTGAACCTTTAAAATGATGACATTGCACATTTTATTTAGTACAAAACGGTCCTTGTGGTTAATCGGGTGTCACGGAGTTGTTTAAACATGTTACTGAACCTTTAAAATTATACGTTTTATACGATTTTATACACCTTTTATACGTTTTTATTCATTTTCATTCGTTTTTATACGTTTTTGTTTGTTTTTTACGTTTTCGTCCGTTTTTGTCCCATTTTTTCGTCCGTTTTTCTAACGTTTTCGTCCAATTTTCTTACGTTTTTGCCTATTTTCTTATGTTTTCAAACATAAAAAAAGGATGAAAACGTATGAAACATAGAAAAACGGACAAAAACATAAGAAAAATAGACGAAAATGTATGAAAACATAAAAAACAGGCGAAAACGTACGAAAAACGGACGAAAATATATAAAAACAGACGAAAACGTATTAAAACGTAAAAAAAGGGACGAAATCGTATGAAAACATAAAAAACGGATGAAAACATAAGAAAACATAAGAAAATAGGCAAAAATGTAATAAAAACGGACGAAAACGGATAAAAACGTATGAAAACGTATAAAACGGATGAAAACGAATAAAAACTTATATAATTTGTATAAAACGTATAAGAACGGACAAAAATGTATAATAATGGACGAAAACGTATAAAAATAGATGAAAACGTAAAAAAAACGGATGAAAACGTATAAAAACGATTGAAAACGAATAAAAACGTAAAAAGGGGATGAAAACAGACGAAACCGTAAAAAAAAAGGACGAAAACATATTTTAAAGGTTCAGTGACATATTTAAACAACTCGTGTAGTTGAGTACCTTAGATGACAGAAATGAAACGTTAGTGACTTAGGACAAATTTTTCGCAAAGTTTAGTGACTTGTTTGTATAGGTATCCTACGTGGCATACTACAACCGGTTGCCCTTCCATGTAGTGACTAGGTGGCACATATAAAAAGGTTTAGTAACATATGTGGAAAACCCGTGAAGTGTAGTAGTAACCTAGATGACAGAAGATAAACATTAGTGACTTAGGACAAAATTTTTTAAAAAGTTTAGTAACTTCTTTGTATATTAACCCAATGATATATAATAGTCATGCAGATGATTTAAGATCATTTACATACCAAACTTTTTTTACATATTAAAAACTCAATCCCCACTTTTCATTTTTATTTGATTTTATAGATAAGATTAATTACAACAATTTAAAAAGATCACTTTCATCATTTTTTTTTCAAATATTAATACCTTTCAAACCGTTAATCGTTAAGCAAAAGAATATACCATTATGATGAGAATTTAATTATCTTAATATAGATAGACACTTTGATGTACTTTCGATAAATTTTTTTCGTGTTTTTCACTTTTTGTTTTTTACGTTTTTCAATTTTTTTTTCGTTACTGAAATTTGCATGAAAAATCACATGTGGTTAAACACTAATTTGAATCTTCTAATAATATCACATATGATATTAGTTTAAATCACATATGATATATGTAATATCATATGTGATTTAACACTAATATCACATGTGATACTACATATCGTATGTGATTTAACACTAATATCACATGAGATATTATTACAATTTTTAAATTATTGTTTAATCACATGTGATTTTTTAATTCAAACTTCAGTAACGAAAAAATACGAAAAGACATGAAAAAACATGAAAAAAACGACAAAAAATATTTTATCGAAAGTATATTAAAGTGTTTGTCTATAGAAAGGTAATTAAATACTCGTTGCGATGGTGTAACTATTTTCACTTAACGATTAACGGTTTAAGAGATATTTAAATTATAAAAAATATGTGAAACATTAAAATGCTTTTAATCTCAACAATTGTTTTTTTTAGATGAAGGGTGAGAGATAAGTCATTTGGTATGTGATAAAAGTTTAATATGTAAAATAATTCTCCTCTTTGTAGATTTGTATAATATTACAAAGATTATTAAAAAAAATGACATTACAGTAGGATACTAACATCTCAATCCGATCTTACGATCTCGATCTTGCAAAGACGAAAATAATCCTGAGTAGGATCCCGACCTTAAAACCTTGGTTAGTAGTCTTCGTTTTTTTTTTTTTTTTTAAGAAAGGCATCGGAAATTACAAATACTAAAACAACGACTAATACAAAAACTGACTACTAACCCTTAAAAAAAGGACAAGGATTTGATTGTCACAAAACATAGAATACGCGTTACATGATATTGTTTTCTATTCTCAAGAAAACAGGAAGGTTATAAGGGAAGCAAGAAAAACAATAAAGATATGTTTTGTAGTTTTTTTGTTAAAGTAGGAAATACAAATTTTCAGTTTTGTAGAGAATTTGATGAAAATATTTGATTTAAATGCGATTTTTCTTATTTCTTTATTTTATACAAAATATTTTGTGAAAATTAAAGGGGTTTCATTTTAACTAAACACACCCTCAATTTTTCTATGGTTACAAAATGAAGGTGTTGGTTTCACTTAAATGAAAATTCACTTTCAAAAAGGAGTTGCCTCGACCATTCATGGAATCAAAGTCGATCATGACTCGTACAACAATGCCTTACTTTTCCTTCCTCCAACCCTTAGGAAGAACTTCATCTAGGTCTTATGAAGAACTTCATCTAGGTAAAGCGCCAAATTTATGACTACAACATTTATTTAGGTCAAATCTTAGCTTGTTAATTAGGGGATAGGTAGAAATATTTTGGAATGATAAATGGGAACCAAGGTCATATTTTTAAAACGTCTTTTCAGAGACTCCACCTACTCAAATCGGCCAAAGACCATAAAGTCTTGGACATACCCTGCAATGTCGATGGGCTCCTTTCTCTCTTGTGACCTGGCGCCGGCCTTTGCGGTCTAGCATAGGGCTAGCCAAATATAGGGAGGTGTCGGACGATCTTGATAATATGACATTAGGTGTTTCTCCTAATGTGTTGGAATACTCTATTTACCTTAAAACTTTATTTTGTTGCTTCTAATATGATTGAGATTTTAGAGAAAATTCTTATTGTTTGGATATTCAAATAGATGTAACAACTTGCTTTAGAATAAAATCAACATCATTTGGCGTCTTATGATCGATCATCTCCTGACTCGTTGCAATTTTGATCAACATGGACTAGACCTTGATTCAACTAGATGCCCAGTGTGTGATAGAGCTATTGAAACAACCTTATGCATTTTTATTGAATGTTAATTACTCTTGACTTTTGGATTCTAGTTAAACTGTGGTGGGGCTTGATCGGTCATCCACAAAACATCACTTAAGTTCTTCCATGGACTGATTATACGAATATTCTGAGCAACTATATAAAAATTTCTAATGTGATTCTTCACACAACATGTGATTATCTGAAATAAGGTTTGTTTCGATCCTAAACAACCTCGTAAAGACACACATGGAGAGGAGGTCAAAACTCTCTTTCTTGCAGATTACATGTAGGAATTATAAATTATGTCCCATTTGGTTCGATTGGATCACTAATTCTAAAGCTATTGGTAACCACCCTTTGTGATTTTCTATCGACTCTGGTTTCTTGCTAAAACTTTTTTGATGAATCTTTGCCTTTGAATAATGCTTTCATAATAACTTTTTCTTATATCACTTCCTATGTTCTAGTCATAAATAAAGCTAAATATTTGTAAACACAAGTTGCAAACCAAATTTGAAAATTAACGATTATTAATAAATAATTGTTTATTGTATATGAGATAAAAAACTGAAAAGGAACATTTTTTTAAAATATATAATAAACGTAAACATTGTAGAAGCCAACCCCAAAATAGTGGAATAGTCTTACTCATTCTATAATAACTTACACTACCAGGCCTTTGTGATGGTGATCGAAGGATAAATGGATGTATGATTAGGCCAAGCTTGTTAGTAACCTGAAATAAGAAATACAAAGATACTAATTTAAGTGATTGTGCAGGGGTTGGATCCTGTGAACCAACTTCGGCGTGCGAATGAGATGTGATATGATAAGTAGATGTGTTTAAGGGAAGATGAGAGTGTTAAGTGAGCGTACCATCATCAATAACCCGTCCAATCTATTTTTAGGGGAGAAAATAGGCCTTGGAGAGCTCTTGCACGAATATCGGAGATCATGAGGGTGTCCCATGATTTAGGTAACCACTAGGGCTTAGTGACCCATGATCTCAACCTTGGCGGGGAAGCCAGGGAAGATAAGGGAACGTGGGTTCAACCAAGTCAAGAATGCCCTCTGTACTGATCTCATCGAAGGCCATACCCGAAAGGCTTAAGGATTCGATTGGCGAGTTCCCAACTGGTAACTATTGCTTGTGTGAATGGTTTGACGCCAATAAATATTTTAGGAGGTTGACTTGGACCTTCATACTCAAGGCTTCGATCAGGTTCGAAGGGTATCCTTCAACCTTCTCAGAGGGTACGTCATCAAGCCCCCCAGTCAAAAGTGATAAATATGCACGAAGATATATTGCTCTCGACTTCAAAGTAAAACATGCACTTACTACTTTTTGTTCCAAAATTCTTGCCCAAAAGTAGTTGTACAGAAACTTAAATCTCATTAAATGCCCATAATTATGATTTTAGCCACTTGGAGCAGAGGTCATAACGGCTAAATTCTCGGTAACCTCAAACGTCAACTCAAATTTTGAAAGTCATTTGAAGTCCGGATATATGTCAATATGATGGACACATGGACAATCAAGATAAAAGAAGTAGTGGATATTTAAAGGAATGTACCACAAACCCTAATTTACTTTTTTACTCTTCGCCCAAAATTTACACATAGTATGCTGCTCTCGTCATCCTTCCGATCAAAGGAACGTTCATGGGCCTTCATTTTGTGAATTGTTGCAATACTATTGATGAGTGTCTAAATACTCATCATTTTGTACCTTTAGAATGCCAAAAACATCCGAAAACACTCGAAATGCATCAAAATGATAAAAATATCACAAATAAGTGTTTTATGTGTTTTAAATGCAAAATATCAAAATCGGATGAAAACGTATCAAGTTTGCATAATTGGCGCTTTAGTCCCCAAGTTTCAAAAGTTGTCAAATTTAGTCCACGGTAAATCAAAATAAAGAAAAATATCATTTAAGGTCCATGGGATTCAAAAGTTGTCAAAATGGTCCTTGAAAGTTTAAAATTGCAAAATTACAACTTTAGTCCCTCAACTTTGAAAATTGTCAAAAATAGTCCTTGGATATTTAAAAATGAAAATTATCAAATATGGTCCTTGTACTATTAAAGTTTGGCAAGTTTGGTCCTTTTGATAACTTTGGAAAAGTTCAATTTTGGTCCTCAAGTTTGCCGAAATTACAAAAATGGTCCTTGTGTTAAACAAACCAAACCATTATTAAACCCACCAAACCCTTTGAACCCACATCCAATAACCTTGACCCCCATTTTGACCCCTATCATTATTAATATGACCCCAAATGGTCAAACCCGCCCCCGAAACATTGTTCATCTCCTTCACCTCTCTGTAAACCCAAAACCGGGGTGGTTTTCACCACCACCTCATCACCCCCACTATCTAAAACACTCATCACCATCCTTTCCACCTCATACCCACCCAAAGCATTTAATGCTTCCCACCATAGTTTCAACATTCACTCACAACCTTTTTTGCTACTAACCTCCCAACTTGGCCACCAAATTACTTCACTTGTCCCCTCCACCTCCACAATACACCAAAGTTCTTTAATTGCTCTAAAACTGCTCAAGCAACCGTGTACACTTTTGGCGCCAAAAGTGAATTTAAAGGCTAGGATGAGTTTGACCGCATCAATGGCCAAGATTTGAAGTGGGAAAGATTCGAGACATGTGGAGTCTAAAAGATCATTATAAAGAGAGAGAGAAGCAATGTGAACATCTATCTAGTGTAATTTTATTTTAGCTTATGTCGTTTTAATAATTTAAATTTCCATTGTATTTTAAAGCTTTCAAGTACTTTGTAATCATTATTCGATGTATTGTAAAACCTTTTCGGTTTCAATTTCAAGTTTTAATTCAATTTTAGTTTATGCATTTTCAAGTTCAAAATCTCAAAAGATCAAATGTTGTTTTTAGTTGTTATTAAGGACTCATAAGCTCACATAAGCTCCTATATAGCTTATTTAAGCTATTAGAAACCTTAAAATCGGTTTAGAGCTTATAAAAGCAAAAATTCACCAAAAATACAAAAAAATTAGTGAAAATAAAAATCAATGGAAGAAAATGATCAAGGAAGTTGGAGCAGGGGTTGATTATGGATTGCCTTGGGTTTAGAGCTTATTGGGAAGCTATAGGTTGTGGTCTCGTCCTCGGTTCTCGGTTTGAGCTTGGAAGCCATCTTGTAAGCCTTTTGATCCATTTTGGCATTTCACTTGTTTAAGTGTTCATAGCTTAAATCTTTGTATTTTATGTTTATTAGTTGTAGTTAAGTAGAATTAAACAATAAAACAGTACTTGTTCTTTTTAATTTGTAGTTGCTAAAAATCTCATTTTACAATTATAATAGCATAATCATCATTCTTGAGTTTTATGTTGTTATTGTTGTTGTTTTATGCTTATTTAGTCTTATTAAATGATAATATAAGGTTTGTAATCAGTTTCATGGTCTTAATCTTTGTTTCTTTGAAAATCAAAAGGTAGTTTTAAAGGATTGTTTGGATTAACTTGTTTAATGTGTTATAGGTTGTTTAAGTTGTGTTCTTGTTTGTTATATGTCACACTTGGTCTTAATAACTCATAGCAACCATAAAAACCATGTCCTTGTTTGGTAAAAGTCAAAATCATCTTTAATCTCATCCTATTGATTGTTAGGATTTTGCTTGTCAAATCTCATCATATTTTTAAAACTTGGTAATGCTTAATCCAAGTTATAGCTTAATAATCATAATCATTAATAGAATCATAAAAGTTCATTAAAGTCAATTAGCTTAATCTTAAAAGTCAAATTAATATATCAATAAACTAGATAATTTTAGAAGGACTTAATTTGAGTTTCATAAAAGCTTTTGGGATATTAAAATTCATTTTCTTAAAAGTCAAAATATTAGCTCTTAGCTTATTAACCGCTTATTTATTAGCTTGTTTTAAGTCCTTTTCCAAAAGCTCCACATGAGCTTTTCGCTTACAAGCTCTAAAAGCTTTAGTGAGATCTTGTGCTTTAGCTTTTAGAAGCTAACCTAGCTATCTCAAGGTCCCAAGCTTAATTTTCCAATTTGTAGCTTATTTGATAGGCACTTTGCTAGTAGCTTTTGTTTGTCCAAAACACTCGGTGTACACTTGAGTCATACTCGGTGTTTTTCGCTTTTCAAAAGCTCACCATAAGCTCTTAGTGGAATCCCAAACCTTGAGCTTTAGCTTTTGGATAGCTTAATTGGTCAACTTGTTAGTTCCAAAGCTTATTTTCATTTCCTAGCTTATTTAATGTGCTTAAAATTAGCCTAAAAGTGCCTAGAAAACCAAAAGTGTCCTGTGTAAATCAAGTTAAGCTTGTGCTTATTTTGGCTTATTTATTTAGTGCTTATTTTTAAGTCATTTTGCTTTTTCGGTTGTCATTCTAGCTTATTATCATTTGTCTAGCTTATTTTCAGTTTACCTTTTGCTTATTTAGTAGCTTATTAGCCATTTTGGCTTAATCCTTGTGCTTATTCAATTTTTGTCCATCGTTGAGATAAATAAGCTCAAACGAGCTTATTAGTGGTTTTATAAAAGTTTGTCTTTTAAAATTTGCTTATCTTAGTAGTAGCTTAATAAGTTTGTAAAAGAAAAATCCAAAAAAAAAAAAAAAAAAAAAGCCATTCTTTGGGATTCGAACCACAGCCACCCACTCACCACACACACACACCACACCATTCGCCTTGGGTCTTTGACTGTTTTAACTTTGCACAATTTAATATATAACCCTTGTTTTCCATTTAAGCTTATACGAGCTTTTTAGCTTATTTCTAGCTTATTAAAACAAGCTTTTTCAACTTTTGTATTTTTCTTAGCTTTGTATTAGTATAAAGTATTTTATAAAAAGTTTCATAATTTTCTTAATAGTTTTAGTATTTTTAATCATTTAATTAGTCTAAAATAGTATTTAATTCATAATAAAAATATAAAAGTCAAAAAATATAAATCTTTTTCTAAAATTTTCTTTTGTCATATAGTAAGTAAGAAAATTGTTTTTACACTCGTAGGACTTTTATTTCACAAATTTTACGTTTTACTTGCTTGCTTGCTCGTAATTTTTATACATAACGACGTTTTCATTTTAAATCACGTTTTAGATAATTTAAGTTTACGTTTTAATTAAAATAGTTTATTTAAGTTATTTTGTTTTATAAATCAAGAAAAACATCATTTTAAAAATAGTGATAGCGTTTATTTAATATAATTTAGCTTTTAATTTTCTTTAATTTGCATTTAAGCCCCTGTAATTTACAAAACTTTTTCTTTAGGTATAAATATTCCAAAATCCTTCTCGATCACTATCCTTAGTGATTATTCGACATCTGAAAGTGTTAAACACCATTCATCCTCCGTGGGACTTAACGACCGGAATCCACTATATTCCTCCGATCTTAATTGCATTGGTTTTAGAAATTTGTTTGAAGTTTATTACGGTTGACCATTCACAAGTGGTTAGCTTGTGTGATAAACTTGACTGTTTGGAGCCAATCAAATTTTGGCGCCACGCCGGGGAGGTCAGAAGCGTGTTCTAAGCATTTTCAGATCCATTCTTGCACATATACCACCTTTTGTAAACAGTTTTTTGTAAAGTTATCAAAATCAAAAAAGTTCATTAACACTTTTCCTAAAGTGTTAACAACACCAAAAAAATATAAAACAACAAAACAATCGTAACGTTTTCTAGCTTGTGTTTCCTTTAAGGTGATTCTTAAAGAGATACGATTTGGTTAAACGAGACGATACCAAAAATATTGTCCAAAAGTTTTTAAACCTTTAGCATATATCCATACCTACGTCTTTTCAGTGGTACTTAATAAATACATAAAATCAACCACCGCAAATCAAGGCGGTACACCTACCAACCTGGGGTGTGAACATTAATAAGTTCCCGAACAAAAGATTTAAAACTTGCCTTTGTGTCCTTGTGATTTGGTGTACCTTTTTCAAAGAAGCCATTTCATTTGTGATTATTGGTTTAAGTTCACTTGTCGTTTTGCCTCGCATTTGTTTTGAAAACCGATTTTTATACTTAGTGCATGCGCACTCGTTCTTCCAGTTCTACAAGTCCACTTTCGAGCTTGCAAATATTCCTCGTGAGACGTAGAGGGCGTTCGCTCCTTCACCGTGATGGTGAGGCGTCTACCACCACCACCCCCGTCGTAATGGCGGAAGACAAACCTATGAATGAGCTTCTCCAAGCACCCATCGAGGGTTACGGAGATGCCATTATTGTCCCACCATCGTGGTGATACCTTTGAGCTCAAAACCGGGTTGCTTAATCTTGTAACCCAAAGCCAATTTTATGGTTTTGAGCGGGATGATCCTCATGCACATATTCGATGGTTTAACAAGATTGCATCTACCATCAAATACAAGAATGTCCCACATGAAGCAATTAAGCTTCTTCTGTTCCCATTCTCTAGAGGACAAGCCGGAATTGGCTTGAGAAACAACCCCTCGTTCCATTGAGACATGGGAGGATCTAGTCACCAAGTTTGTTAACGAATTCTATCCTCCATCCCGAACTACAAGTCTTAAGAATGAGATAATGAAATTTTCTCAAAGATTTGATGAATCATTCGGGAGGCATGGGATCGTTACAAAGAATTGCTCATGAGTGTCCGCATCATGGTTTTACCGAGTTAATGCAAATGGATACTTTCTACAATGGTCCGAGACAAGTGACCAAGACTCTTTAAATGCCTCCGCGGAGGTAATTTCTGAGCAAGACCACAAAAGAAGCCTTGCAAATCATTGAAAACAAGTCCCGGTCCGCCTTTCCGAACAAAGACATATCGGTCTCGGTCTAATGTTGGACCTTCTACTTCATCTCCGTGAGTACATCTAGCACCGATGCTAAGATTGACAAACTCACGGATATTGTTCGAGCTTTGGTTCTTGCTAACCAAAGAAAGTCACTTTCACACGACACCATCACATGGTGAAGTGAAGAAAGTCGAAGTTTGTGTTACTTGTGGTGGCCCTCATGCATACTACAATTGTCTCGCCACCGATGGTAGTCCGTTTGAAGCCAATGCTATAGCCGGTACTTCACATCGGGGAGGTAATCAATACCGTCCTCAAAATGAACCAAACTACCGTGCTAACACTTATCGTGCACCACCGGTTTTAACCGAAATCCTAACATACAAAACCGAATCGAAACCAACCTAGAATGAACCAAGGTTATCAAAACCAAGGTAATTTCTATCCGGACCAAATCAAGGTTTCCAACATCAAGGAAACCTTAATCAAAACAATTTCAATCGAGGGAATCAATTTCGTGGAAATGTGAATCCTAACCAAGGAATTTTCAACAACAAGGTCATAATCAAAACATCCGACCTCAAAATTTCCCTCCACATCCTCCAACCGACCATCATCGATGAGTTATTGAAGCAATTCATGAAATCCCAAGATGAAATGAACAGGTTGTTGGTCGGTCGGATCGGCGATCTAAAGAAGTCTTTAAATGATCAACCCTCGGGCTCGGAAAACTTCCGAGCAACACGATCGCTAACCCGAGGGGCGATGCAAAGCGATCACAACCGAAGTGGTGTTTCATACAATGGACCCGCTATTCCTACTACCTCTTCTTCTTCTCTCCGAAGGTAGTGGAAAGTGAACACGAGGCAACAAAGGACAAGGAACTTCCTACTAATAACGGAGGTACCAACGATGTCCATCCTCAAGTTGTCCGAAACCCAAATCCAATCCAGAGTTGTTTTGAACCTCCAGTAGCTCCGTTGAAAACCCCAAATCCAAATCTTCTATTCCTTACCCATCACGTTTGAATGAGCAAAGCTCCGAAAAAGCCGGTCATCAAATGGACAAATTTTTCAAATTTTCCAAGAACTACATTTTGACATAAGCTTTGCGGATGCTATCATCTTGATGCCCAAGTTTGCATCAACTCTCAAACACATGTTAAGCAACAAGGAAAAGCTGTTTGAAATGGCAAAACTCCTCGAACGAGAACCGCTCGTGATTATCTTGAAGAAGCTTCGAAAAGCTTGGAGATCCCGGAAAATTTCTCTTACCTTGTGTATTTCCGGGAATGGTTGAATGCTTTGCCTTAGCCGATCTTGGTGCAAGCATCAATCGATGCCTTATTCAAGATGGAAGAAACTTTCTCTTCGGAACTTACTCCTACATGCATGACTCTCGAGCTTGCGGATCGTACAATATCCCGTCCTCTTGGCATTGCCGAGGACGTATTTGTGAAAGTAGGAAAGTTCCATTTTCCACCGACTTTGTGGTTGTTGATTTTGATGCCGATCATCGGGTTCCTCTCATTGTTGGACGAGGATTCACGAGAACGGGCCGTGCTCTCATTGATGTATTTGAGCAAGAAATCACATTACGTGTTGGTAATGAAGTCATCACCTTTAACCTTGATCAAACTTGAGGTACTCCGCAAACTATGATTACGAGTCGGTTAACCGAATAGATATCATTGATGTTGCTTCGAAGAGTACTCTCAAGAAGTTCTTGGTTATGATCATAATTCTTGAGTGATAATCTCACTCATTCATCTCAACCCATCATTGCCAATTCTACTCCTTCTCTCACTCCGTTTGAGGAAAGTGACTTCATCTTGGAAGAGATTGAAGCATACTTGTCTAGTGATTACATTCCATGGGAAATTGATCACGCTCCCATCGACATCGAGGGGACATACTTCTCATTGAGAAGTTGCTTAATGATGATCCATCATCACTCCCTCCCGTCGAGCTTCATAACAAGGAAGTCAAGTCGGTTGAGAAAATCGAAGAATTTCTGAAGTCGAACTTAAGGACTTACCACCTCATCTCGAGTATGCATTTCTTGAAGGTGATGATAAATTACCCGTCATTATTGCTCGAGATTTGAGTAAAGATGAAAAGATCGCTCTCATAAAGGTCTTGAAGTCACACAAGCAAGCAATTGCTTGGAAACTCTCCGACATTAAGGGTATCAACCACGAGTTTTGTACTCACAAAATCTTGATGGAGGATGACTTCAAACCAGCGAGTTCAACATCGAGAAGAGTAAATCCAAAATCCATGATGTTATCAAACAGGAGGTTATCAAACTTCTTGATGCAGGATTAATTTACCCGATCTCAGATAGTCCTTGGGTTAGCCCAATTCATTGTGTTCCTAAAAAGGGTGGCATAACTGTTGTCACAAATGAAGATAACGAGTTAATTCCAACTCGATTGGTTACGGGATGGCGTGTTTGCATTGACTATCGTAAGTTGAATGACGCCACCCGTAAAGACCATTTTCCTCTACCCTTCATGGACCAAATGCTTGAGAGATTAGCAGGGAATGAATACTATTGTTTCCTTGATGGTTTCTCGGGTTATTTTCAGATCCCCATTGATCCACAGGATCAAGAAAAGACCACATTCACCTGCCCATACGGAACTTTTGCCTACAGACGTATGCCTTTTGGCCTATGTAATGCTCCTGGCACGTTCCAACGATGTATGATGGCCATTTTCCACGACATGATCGGGAAACAATGGAGGTGTTTATGGATGACTTCTCGGTCATTGGGGACTCGTTTCAAACATGTCTCTCCATTTAGATAAAATGCTAAACGGTGTGAAGACACCAATCTTTGTCTAAATTGGGAGAAGAGCCACTTTATGGTCAAAGAAGGCATAGTCCTTGGCCATAAGATTTCAAAAATGGGATTGAGGTAGATAGAGCAAAAGTCGATGTTATTGCTAAATTGCCTCATCCTACTACCGTCAAAGGTATTAGGAGTTTTTAGGTCATGCCGGTTTCTATCGCAGATTCATACAAGATTTTTCTAAAATCGCCCGACCTATGACCCATCTTCTTGAAAAGATGCTCCTTTTATCTTCTCACCCGAGTGCATCAAAGCTTTTGAAACATTAAAGAAAAAGCTTCTTGAAGCACCCATTCTCGTTGCTCCCGATCGACTTGCCTTTTGAGCTCATGTGCGATGCAAGTGATTTTGCTATCGGTGCGGTCTTAGGGCAACGAGATCCAAGCATTTTCACCTATCCACTACGCAAGTAAGACTATGATGAAGCTCAAACCCATTACACCACCACGTAAAAAGAGCTATTAGCCGTGGTGTATGCGTTTGAGAAGTTTCGCCATACTTAATCTTGACCAAATGTGTGGTGTATACGGATCACTCGGCTCTCAAATATCTCTTTGCAAAACAAGATGCAAAGCCGAGATTGCTCCGTTGGGTTCTCCTCCTCCAAGAATTTGATATCATTATACGTGATAAAAAGGAGCCGAGAACACAGTGCGATCATCTGTCCGTCTAGAAAACCCTCACCAAGATGTTTTCGAGAAAAGGAAATAAATGAAACATTTCCTCTCGAGACACTCAATGCGGTTTCTTTTCGTGGAAACTCTACTACCCCATGGTTTGTTGACTTCGCAAATTACCATGCGGGTAACTTCATAGTGAAAGGATGTCGACCCAACGAAGAACAAATTCTTCAAGGATGTTAAACATTACTCGGGACGACCCTACTTATTCAAAATCATGCGGATCAAGTCATCCGACGGTGTGTTTATGGACGAAAGCTATGGACATTCTCAAAGCTTGCCATCTTTGGACCCACCGGGGCCATCATAGTCCAAACTACACCGCCAAAAGGTGTTTGATTCGGGTTTTATTGGCCCACAATTTACAAGGATGCCCACGAATTTGTCAAAACATGTGACGCTTGTCAACGTCACGGAAATATCTCTCAAAGAAATGAAATGCCGCAAAATGCCATTCAAGTTTGTGAGATCTTTGACATCCGGGGCATTGACTTTATGGGGCCATTTCCATCATCTCGAGGAAACAAATACATACTTGTGGTCATTGACTATTTGTCAAAATGGGTTGAAGCGAAAGCTTTACCTACCAATGATGCCCGAGTTGTTGTGAAATTTTAAAATCTCTTTTGCTAGGTTTGGAACTCCACGAGCTATAATCGGTGATCGTGGTACACATTTCTGCAATGACCAATTTGATCGTGTCATGCAAAAGTATGGTGTAACCCACCGTCTCTCTCGCATACCACCCCAAACAAGTGGGCAAGTGGAAGTTTCCAACCGTGGTATTAAAAGAATTCTTGAAAGGACGAGGCGAAAATCGTGCATCCCGGTCGGATAAACTGGATGACGCACTGGGCCTTCCGTCGACTTACAAAACACCCATCGGTGTACTCCATACAAGCTAGTGTACGGAAAGGCATGTCATCTTCCGATTGAGCTTGAGCACAAAGCATCTTGGGCCTTAAAACATGCAAACTTCGATATTCAGACGGTGGTGATCACGAAAAGTTCAAATGAATGAATTAAATGAACTCCGTGATCAAGCATACGAGAACTCTTTGATCTACAAACAAAAGACAAAGAAGATTCATGACTCTAAAATCAAGAACCGCGTTTTCAACGTTGGTGATCGAGTCCTTCTTTTCAATTCAAGATTGAAGATTTTCTCGGGAAAGCTCAAGTCCCGTTGGTCTGGTCCATTTACTATTGCTAAGGTTTATCCTTATGGTACCATTGAGTTATCTCAACCCGATGGTCCAAATTTTAAAGTGAATGGTCATCGATTAAAGCACTATTTTGGAGAGGACATTCCACCCGTGGTTGTCCCGGATCTACAAACTTTCCCCATGAACCAATGAATGCGGGGATCGAGTCAAGCTAGCGACTCGGTAATCAAAAACAATAGCACACCACATGGGTTTTCACCCATGAGTATCACCCTAGTGTGGGTGGGGAGTTGCCCATTGTTGTATATAAGTAAAAAAAAAAAAAAAAAAAAAAAAAAAAAATGTATATATCAAAAATAAAATAATGGCCGTAGTATTTCCTTTTACGTTCTATGTTTCGGCATAACCGCGGTACTTTGAATATTGAGGGCAATATTCATTTCTAGTGTGGGGGAATTCTCACGAATTTTATCATGTAATTATACCACCCAATTCCCCATTTTGGCCAAAATTTTTTTTGGAGTAAGTGTTTTCACTTACTCAAAGAAATGGTAATCATCCGCCATGTCTAACCCACATAAGGATTGGCTAATCCAGAGCAAACGGCTCTTGGTAAAGATATCTCAAATCCGTTTATGGCTTGCAATTTGCCCAAAATTGTATGGTGTTCAACTCACCATATCTTTAATTAGTGAAGAGTTGGCTAGCCCGCAAGTTTATGGCTTGTGGTAAAGGCGCTTGGAAATCCATAATTGGTAATCGACTCACCAAAGATAATATTGATAATTTATCTAAGAGTTGGCTAGTCCGAAGCAAACGGCTTCGGTAAAGACAAATCAAAACCGTTGAAAGTTGGTGATTTGCTCAAAATCATTTGGTTATCATTGTACCAAGGTTCTTACTTGAACTAAAACAATTGGCTACTCGAGTAATGGCTTTTGGTAAAGAGATGAAATCCATTAATTTTTCTCAAAACATTGCTAGGGACTAGCAATATCTTAGTGTGGGGATTGATGAGTGTCTAAATACTCATCATTTTTGTACTTTTTAGAATGCCAAAACATCCGAAAACACTCGAAATGCATCAAAATGATGAAAATATCACAAATAAGTGTTTTATGTGTTTTAAATGCAAAATATCAAAATCGGATGAAAACGTATCAAGTTTGCATAATTGGCGCTTTAGTCCCCAAGTTTCAAAAGTTGTCAAATTTAGTCCTGTAAATCAAAATAAAGAAAAATATCATTTAAGGTCCCGAAAATATTCAAAAGTTGTCAAAATGGTCCTTGAAATTTAAAATTGCAAAATGGCAACTTTAGTCCCTCAACTTTGAAAATGTCAAAAATAGTCCTTGGATATTTAAAATGGAAAATTTATCAAATATGGTCCTTGTACTATTCAAGTTTGGCAAGTTTGGTCCTTGTGATAACTTTGGAAAATTGACGAGTTCATCCTCAAGTTTGCATAAATTACAAAATTGGTCCTTGTGTATTAAACAAACCAAACGGACCCTTTTTGTATTTTGAACCCCACCCAAACCAAAAGACCCCTATCAATACCTTGACCCCCAATTTTGAACCCCACTTATTAATATCAAATTGGTCAAATAAAGTCAAACCCGCCAAAACCGTAACCACTGTTCATCTCCTTCATCACCTTCACCACCACCTCATCACCCCACTTGTCTAAAACACTCATCACCATCCTTTCCACCTAATACCACCCCACTTGCAATTAATGCTTCCCACCATAATTTCCACACCCCAACCCCTGCTTTTTGCTTCACTTGTATACTTCCCCTCCCCTCCACCTCCACAAACACCAAAGTTCTTTAATTGCTCTAAACTGTCTCAAGCAACCGTGTACACTTTTGGCGCCAAAAGTCCAAATGGAATTATGATGAGTTTGACCGATCCAATGGCCAAGATTTGAGGTGGGAAAGATTCGAGAGATGTGACAGTCTCAAAAGATCATATAAAGAAGAGAGAAGCAATGTGAAGATCTATCTAGTGTAATTTTATTTTAGCTTATGTCGTTTTAATTAATTTTCAATTTCGATTGTATTTTTAAGCTTTCAAGTACTTTGTAAAGTTATTTCAAGTGTATTGTAAACCTTTTTCGCTTTCAATTTCAAGTTTAAGTCAATTTTCAAGTTTATGCAATTTTCAAGTTCAAAATCTCAAAATAATCAAATGTTGTTTGTAGTTGTTATCTTGGACTCATAAGCTCACATAAGCTCCTATAAAGCTTATTTAAGCTATTAGAAACCTTTAAAATCGGTTTAGAAGTCAAAAGCAAAAATCACCAAAATACAAAAAAATTAGTGGAAATAAAAAATCAATGGAGATGGTGATCAAAGTCGGAGCAGGTAATCTATGGATTGCCTTGGGTTTAGAAGCTTATTGGTAAGCTATAGGAGTGTTCTTTTGTTCTTGGTTCTCGGTTTTGAGCTTGGAAACAATTTGTAAGCCTTTATCTCCATTTTGGCATTTCACTTTTAAGTGTTCATAAGCTTAAATCTTTGTGTTTTTATGTTTCTTAGTTGTAGTTAAGTATAATTAAACAATAAAATAGTAGGCTGTTCTTTTTAATTTTGTAGTTGCTAAAAATCTTATTTTATGATTATAATAGCATAATCATCATTCTTGAGTTTTATGTTGTTATTGTTGTTGTTTAATGCTTATTTAGTCTTATTAAATGATAATATAAGGTCTTAATCAGTTTCATGGTCTTAATCTGTGTTTTGCTTTGAAAATCTCAAAACAGTCTATTAAAGGGTGTTTGGATTTAACTTGTTTAATTGTGTTAAGGTTGTTTAAGCCTTTGTTTGTTGTTGTTTACATGTCACACTAGGTCTTAATAACTCATAGAAACCATAAAAACCATCCTTGTTTGTTAAAAAGTCAAAATCATCTTTAATCTCATCCTTGTTAGTTCATCGTTAGGATTTTCATGTACAAATCTCATCATAGTAGTTTAAAACTTGTTAACTTAGCTTAATTCAGTCTTATTATAGCTTAATATATCATAATCAGTTAGTAGAATTGATCCAAAGTTCATAAAAGTCAACTTAGTTCATTTTCTTAAAAAGTCAAAATATGCGCTTTGAATAAACTAGATAATTTTAGCCTAATATTAAGTTTCACTTTTGGGATATTAAAATTTAAGCTCATCTTAATCAGAGCTTATTAGTTAGCTATTTAGCTTATTAACTGCTTATTTTTAGCTTTTTTAAGAAAGCTAACCTAGCTATCTCATGAGCTTATTAGTCTCTAGCTTAAGCTTTTCTTACCTTCTCTCTAGTAGCTTATTTTCCTAGCTTATTTGATAGCACTATAGCTTTTGTTTGTCCAAAACACTCAAAGATACACCGAGTCATTACTCGATGGTTTTCAAGCTTTTCTCAAGCTCACCATAAGCTCTATTAGTGGAATCCAACTTTGAAAGCTTTAGCTTTTGGATAGCTTATTGGTAACTTGTTAGTTCCAAAGTTTATTTTCATTTCCAAGCTTATTTAAGTGCTTAAAATTAGCTTAGAAAGTTGCCTAGAAAAACAAAAAGTGTCTTGTGCAAACCGCTTAAGCTTATTTGCTTATTTTGGCTTATTTAAGTGCTTATTTTAAGTCATTTTGCTTTTCAGTTGTCATTCTAGCTTATTATCAGTTGTCTAGCTTATTTTCAATTTAACTTTTGCTTATTTAGTAGCTTATTAGCCATTTTGGCTTAATCTTGTGCTTATTCCATTTCTTGCTCATCGTTGAGATAAATAAGCTCAAACCGAGCTTATTAGTGGTTTTATAAAAGTTTTAGTTTTAAAATTTGCTTATCTTAGTTAGCTTAATAAGTTTGTAAAGAAAAATCCAAAAATAAAATAGTTTGCAAAAAGCCATTGTTGGGATCGAACCACAGCCACCCACTCACCACACACACACCACACCAACGCCCTTGGGTCTTTGACTGTTTAACTTTGCACAATTTAATATATAACCCTTGTTTTTTCATTTTAAGCTTATACGAGCTTATTAGCTTATTTCTAGCTTATTAAAACAAGCTTTTTCAACTTTTGTATTTTTCTTAGCTTTGTATTAGTATAAAGTATTTTATAAAAAGTTTCAGATTTTTCTTAATAGTTTTAGTATTTTTAATCATTTAATTAGTCTAAAATAGTATTTAATTCATAATAAAAAATATAAAAGTCAAAAAAATATAAATCTTTTTTCTAAAATTTTCTTTTGTCATATAGTAAGTAAGAAAATTGTTTTTACACTTGTAGGACTTTTATTTCACAAATTTTACGTTTTTACTTGCAACTCGCGTAATTTTTATACATAACGCGTTTTCATTTTAAATCACGTTTTTAGATAATTTAAGTTTACGTTTTAATTAAAATAGTTTATTTAAGTTATTTTGTTTTATAAATCAAGAAAACATCATTTTAAAAATAGTGATAGCGTTTATTTAATATAATTTAGCTTTTAATTTTCTTTAATTTGCATTTAAGCCCCTGTAATTTACAAAACTTTTCTTTAGGTATAAATATTCCAAAATCCTTCTTGATCACTATCCTTAGTGATTATTCGACATCTGAAAGTGTTCAAACACCATTCATCCTCCGTGGGACTTAACGACCGTGGATCCACTATATTCCTCCGATCTTAATTGCATTTGTTTCTAGACTGTTTGAAGTTTATTACGGTTGACCATTCACAAGTGGTTAGCTTGTGTGATAAACTTGACTGTTTGGGAGCCAATCAAATTTTAGGCGCCACGGGGAGGTCAGAAGCGTGTTTTAAGCATTTTCGGATCCATTCTTGCACATATACCACCGTTTGTAAATGCTTTTGTAAAGTTATCAAAATCAAAAGTTCATTAACACTTTTCCTAAAGTGTTAACAACACCAAACAAAATATAAAACAACAAAACAATCGTAACGTTTTCTAGCTTGTGTTTCCTTTAAGGTGATTCTTAAAGAGATACGATTTGGTTAAACGAGACGATACCAAAAATATTGTCCAAAAGTTTTTAAACCCTTTGCACAAATCCATACCTACGTCTTTTCAGTGGTACTTAATAAATACATAAAAATCAACCACCGCAAACCAAGGCAAGACACCTACCAACCGGGGTGTGAACATTAATAAGTTCCCAAACAAAAGATTTAAAACTTGCCTTTGTGTCCTTGTGATTTGGTGTACCTTTTTCAAAGAAGCCATTTCATTTGTGATTATTGGTTTAAGTTCACTTGTCGTTTTGCCTCGCATTTGTTTTGAAAACCGATTTTTATACTTAGTGCATGCGCACTGTTCTTCCAGCTCTACAAGTCCACTTTCGAGCTTGCAAATATTCCTCGTGAGCGTAGGGACGTTCGCTCCTTCACCGTGATCGAGGAACGTCTACCACCACCACCCCGTCGTAATGGCGGAAGACAAACCTATGAATGAGCTTCTCCAAGCACCCATCGAGGGTTACGGAGATGCCATTATTGTCCCAACCATCGTGGATCGATACCTTTGAGCTCAAAACCGGGTTGCTTAATCTTGTAACCCAAAGCCAATTTTATGGTTTTGAGCGGATGATCCTCATGCACATATTCGATGGTTTAACAAGATTGCATCTACCATCAAATACAAGAATGTCCCACATGAAGCAATTAAGCTTCTTCTGCTCCCATTCTCTCTAGAGGACAAGCCCGGAATTGGCTTGAGAAACAACCCCTCGCTCCATTGAGACATGGGAGGATCTAGTCACCAAGTTTGTTAACGAATTCTATCCTCCATCCCGAACTACAAGTCTTAAGAATGAGATAATGAAATTTTCTCAAAGATTTGATGAATCATTCGGGAGGCATGGGATCGTTACAAAGAATTGCTCATGAAGTGTCCGCATCATGGTTTTACCGAGTTAATGCAAATGGATACTTTCTACAATGGTCCGAGACAAGTCTACCAAGACTCTTTAAATGCCTCCGCGGAGGTAATTTCTGAGCAAGACCACAAAAGAAGCCTTGCAAATCATTGAAAACAAGTCCCGTGTCCGCCTTTCCGAACAAAGACATATCGGTCTCGGTCTAATGTTGGACCTTCTACTTCATCTCCGTGAGTACATCTAGCACCGATGCTAAGATTGACAAACTCACGGATATTGTTCGAGCTTTGGTTCTTGCTAACCAAAGAAAGTCACTTTCACACGACACCATCACATGGTGAAGTGAAGAAAGTCGAAGTTTGTGTTACTTGTGGTGGCCCTCATGCATACTACAACTCAGTCATCGCCACCGATGGTAGTCCGTTTGAAGCCAATGCTATAGCCGGTACTTCACATCGGGAGGTAATCAATACCGTCCTCAAAATGAACCAAACTACCGTGCTAATACTTATCGTGCACCACCGGTTTTAACCGAATCCTAACATACAAAACCGAATCGAAACCAACCTAGAATGAACCAAGGTTATCAAAACCAAGGTAATTTCTATCCGGACCAAATCAAGGTTTCCAACATCAAGGAAACCTTAATCAAAACAATTTCAATCGAGGGAATCAATTTCATGGAAATGTGAATCCTAATCAAGGAATTTTCAACAACAAGGTCATAATCAAAACATCCGACCTCAAAATTTCCCTCCAACTCAAGCCTCCAAGACCATCATCGATGAGTTATTGAAGCAATTCATGAAATCCCAAGATGAAATGAACAGGTTGTTGGTCGGTCGGATCACGATCTAAAGAAGTCTTTAAATGATCAACCCTCGGGCTCGTGAAAACTTCCGAGCAACACGATCGCTAACCCGAGGGGCGATGCAAAGGCGATCACAACCGAAGTGGTGTTTCATACAATGGACCCGCTATTCCTACTACCTCTTCTTCTTCTCTCCCGAAGGTAGTGGAAAGTGAACCCGAGGCAACAAAGGACAAGGAACTTCCTACTAATAACGGAGGTACCAACGATGTCCATCCTCAAGTTGTCCGAAACCCAAATCCAATCCAGAGTTGTTTTGAACCTCCAGTAGCTCCGTTGAAAACCCCAAATCCAAATCTTCTATTCCTTACCCATCACGTTTGAATGAGCAAAGCTCCGCGAAAAAGCCGGTCATCAAATGGACAAATTTTTCAAATTTTCCAAGAACTACATTTTGACATAAGCTTTGGATGCTATCATCTCGATGCCCAAGTTTGCATCAACTCTCAAACACATGTTAAGCAACAAGGAAAAGTGTTTGAAATGGCAAAACTCCTCGAACGAGAACCGCTCTGCAGTTATCTTGAAGAAGCTTCCAAAAGCTTGGAGATCCCGGAAAATTTCTCTTACCTTGTGTATTTCCGTGAATGGTTGAATGCTTTGCCTTAGCCGATCTTGGTGCAAGCATCAATCTGATGCCTTATTCAAGATGGAAGAAACTTTCTTCTTGGACCTTACTCCTACATGCATGACTCTCGAGCTTGCGGATCGTACAATATCCCGTCCACTTGGCATTGCCGAGGACGTATTTGTGAAAGTAGGAAAGTTCCATTTTCCACCGACTTTGTGGTTGTTGATTTCGATGCCGATCATCGGGTTCCTCTCATTGTTGGACGAGGATTCACGAGAACGGGCCGTGCTCTCATTGATGTATTTGAGCAAGAAATCACATTACGTGTTGGTAATGAAGTCATCACCTTTAACCTTGATCAAACTTGAGGTACTCCGCAAACTATGATTCCGAGTCGGTTAACCGAATAGATATCATTGATGTTGCTTCAAGAGTACTCTCAAGAAGTTCTTGGTTATGATCATAATTCTTGAGTGATAATCTCACTCATTCATCTCAACCCATCATTGCCAATTCTACTCCTTCTCTCACTCCGTTTGAGGAAAGTGACTTCATCTTGGAAGAGATTGAAGCATACTTGTCTAGTGATTCTGCTCCATGGGAAATTGATCACGCTCCATCGACATCGAGGGGACATACTTCTCATTGAGAAGTTGCTTAATGATGATCCATCATCACTCCCTCCCGTCGAGCTTCATAACAAGGAAGTCAAGTCGGTTGAGAAAATCAAGAATTTCTGAAGTCGAACTTAAGGACTTACCACCTCATCTCGAGTATGCATTTCTTGAAGGTGATGATAAATTACCCATCATTATTGCTCGAGATTTGAGTAAAGATGAAAAGATCTCTCATAAAGGTCTTGAAGTCACACAAGCAAGCAATTGCTTGGAAACTCTCCGACATTAAGGTATCAACCACGAGTTTTGTACTCACAAAATCTTGATGGAGGATGACTTCAAACCAGCAGCTCAACATCGAGAAGAGTAAATCCAAAATCCATGATGTTATCAAACAGAGGTTATCAAACTTCTTGATGCGGGATTAATTTACCCGATCTCGATAGTCCTTGGGTTAGCCCAATTCATTGTGTTCCTAAAAGGGTGGCATAATCGTTGTCACAAATGAAGATAACGAGTTAATTCCAACTCGATTGGTTACGGATGGCGTGTTTGCATTGACTATCGTAAGTTGAATGACGCCACCGAAAGACCATTTTCCTCTACCCTTCATGGACCAAATGCTTGAGAGATTAGCGGGGAATGAATACTATTGTTTCCTTGATGGTTTCTCGGGTTATTTTCAGATCCCCATTGATCCACGGGATCAAGAAAGACCACATTCACCGCCCATACGGAACTTTTGCCTACTGACGTATGCCTTTTGGCCTATGTAATGCTCCCGCACGCTCCAACGATGTATGATGGCCATTTTCCACGACATGATCGGGAAACAATGGAGGTGTTTATGGATGACTTCTCGGTCATTGGGGACTCGTTTCAAACATGTCTCTCCATTTAGATAAAATGCTCAAACGGTGTGAAGACACCAATCTTTGTCTAAATTGGGAGAAGAGCCACTTTATGGTCAAAGAAGGCATAGTCCTTGGCCATAAGATTTCAAAAATGGGATTGAGGTAGATAGAGCAAAAGTCGATGTTATTGCTAAATTGCCTCATCCTACTACCGTCAAAGGTATTAGGAGTTTTTAGGTCATGCCGGTTTTATCGCAGATTCATACAAGATTTTTCTAAAATCGCCTGCCTATGACCCATCTTCTTGAAAAGATGCTCCTTTTATCTTCTCACCGAGTGCATCAAGCTTTTGAAACATTAAAGAAAAAGCTTATCAAGCACCCATTCTCGTTGCTCCCGATCGGGACTTGCCTTTTGAGCTCATGTGCGATGCAAGTGATTTTGCTATCGGTGCGGTCCTAGGGCAACGAGATCCAAGCATTTTCACCTATCCACTACGCAAGTAAGACTATGATCAAGCTCAAACCCATTACACCACCACGTAAAAAGAGCTATTAGCCGTGGTGTATGCGTTTGAGAAGTTTCGCCATACTTAATCTTGACCAAATGTGTGGTGTATACGGATCACTCGGCTCTCAAATATCTCTTTGCAAAACAAGATGCAAAGCCGAGATTGCTCCGTTGGGTTCTCCTCCTCAAGAATTTGATATCATTATACGTGATAAAAAGGAGCCGAGAACCCGTCACGATCATCTGTCCGTCTAGAAAACCCTCACCAAGATGTTTTCGAGAAAAGGAAATAAATGAAACATTTCCTCTCGAGACACTCAATGCGGTTTCTTTTCGTGGAAACTCTACTACCCCATGGTTTGTTGACTTCGCAAATTACCATGCGGGTAACTTCATAGTGAAAGGGATGTCGACCCAACAAAAGAACAAATTCTTCAAGGATGTTAAACATTACTCGGGACGACCCTACTTATTCAAAATCTGTGCGGATCAAGTCATCCGACGGTGTGTTTATGGACAAGAAGCTATGGACATTCTCAAAGCTTGCCATGCTGGACCCACCGGGGGCCATCATAGTCCAAACTACACCGCCAAAAAGGTGTTTGATTCCGGGTTTTATTGGCCCACAATTTACAAGGATGCCCACGAATTTGTCAAAACCTGTGACGCTTGTCAACGTCACGGAAATATCTCTCAAAGAAATGAAATGCCGCAAAATGCCATTCAAGTTTGTGAGATCTTTGACATCTGGGGCATTGACTTTATGGGGCCATTTCCATCATCTCGAGGAAACAAATACATACTTGTGGCTGTTGACTATTTGTCAAAATGGGTTGAAGCGAAAGCTTTACCTACCAATGATGCCCGAGTTGTTGTGAAATTTTAAAATCTCTTTTGCTAGGTTTGGAACTCCACGAGCTATAATCGGTGATCGTGGTACGCATTTCGCAATGACCAATTTGATCGTGTCATGCAAAAGTATGGTGTAACCACCGCTCTCTCTCGCATACCACCCCAAACAAGTGGGCAAGTGGAAGTTTCCAACCGTGGTATTAAAAGAATTCTTGAAAGGACGAGAGGCGAAAATCGTGCATCCCGGTCGGATAAACTAGATGACGCACTGGGCCTTCCGTGACACTTACAAAACACCCATCGGTGTACTCCATACAAGCTAGTGTACGGAAAGGCATGTCATCTTCCGATTGAGCTTGAGCACAAGGCATACGGGCCTTAAAACATGCAAACTTCGATATTCGAGACGGTGGTGATCACGAGAAAAGTTCAAATGAATGAATTAAATGAACTCCGTGATCAAGCATACGAGAACTCTTTGATCTACAAACAAAAGACAAAGAAGATTCATGACTCTAAAATCAAGAACCGCGTTTTCAACGTTGGTGATCGAGTCCTTCTTTTCAATTCAAGATTGAAGATATTCTCGAAAGCTCAAGTCCCGTTGGTGCGGTCCATTTACTATTGCTAAGGTTTATCCTTATGGTACCATTGAGTTATCTCAGCCTGATGGTCCAAATTTTAAAGTGAATGGTCATCGATTAAAGCACTATTTTGGAGAGGACATTCCACCCGTGGTTGTCCCGGATCTACAAACTTTCCCCATGAACCAATGAATGCGGGATCGAGTCAAGCTAGCGACTCGGTAATCAAAAACAAGAGCACACACACATGGGTTTTCACCCATGAGTACCACCCTAGTGTGGGGAGTTGCCCATTGTATAAATATATAAAAAAAAAAAAAAAAAAAAAAAAAAAAATATATATCAAAAATAAAATAATGGCCGTAGTATTTCCTTTTACGTTCTATGTTTCGCATAACCGCGGTACTTTGAATATTGAGGGCAATATTCATTTCTAGTGTGGGGAATTCTCACGAATTTTATCATGTAATTATTCCACCCAATTCCCCATTTTTGGCCAAATTTTTTTTTTGGAGTAAGTGTTTTCACTTACTCAAAGAATGGTAATCGATCCGCCATGTCTAACCCACATAAGGATTGGCTAATCCAGAGCAAACGGCTCTTGGTAAAGATATCTCAAATCCGTTTATGGCTTGCAATTTGCCCAAAATTGTATGGTGTTCAACTCACCATATCTTTAATTAGTGAAAAGTTGGCTAGCCCGCAAGTTTATGGCTTGTGGTAAAGGCGCTTGGAAAGCCATAATTGGTAATCGACTCACCAAAGATAATATTGATAATTTATCTAAGAGTTGGCTAGTCCGTATAAACGGCTTCGGTAAAGACAAATCAAATCCGTTGAAAGTTATGATTTGCTCAAAATCATTTGGTTATCATTGTACCAAGGTTCTTACTTGAACTAAAACAATTGGCTACTCCGAAGTAATGGCTTTTGGTAAAGAGATGAAATCCATTAATTTTTCTCAAAACATTGCTAGGGACTAGCAATATCTTAGTGTGGGGATTGATGAGTGTCTAAATACTCATCATTTTTATACCTTTTAGAATGCCAAAACATCCGAAAACACTCGAAATGCATCAAAATGATGAAAATATCACAAATAAGTGTTTTATGTGTTTTAAATGCAAAATATCAAAATCGGATGAAAACGTATCAAGTTTGCATAATTGGCGCTTTAGTCCCCAAGTTTCAAAAGTTGTCAAATTTAGTCCACTGTAAATCAAAATAAAGAAAAATATCATTTAAGGTCCATGAAATATTCTAAGTTGTCAAAATGGTCCTTGAAAGTTTAAAATTGGTCAAATGGCAACTTTGGTCCCTCAAGTTTGAAAAATGTCAAAAATAGTCCTTGGATATTTTAAAATGGAAAATTATCAAATATGGTCCTTGTACTATTCAAGTTTGGCAAGTTTGGTCCTTTTGATAACTTTGGAAAAGTTCGAGTTTGGTCCCTCAAGTTTGCATAAATTACAAAATGGTCCTTGTGTTATAAAAAACCAAACGGACCCTTTTGTATTTTAAACCCACCAAACCAAAAGACCCCCGCCATTTATCCCTTGACCCCCACATTTTGAACCCCACCTCATTATTAATATCCTTGACCCTCAAAAAAGTCAAATCCCCAAAACTAGAAACACTGTTCAACCATCACCAGTAAACCAAAACCGGTGGTTTTCCACCACCTTATCACCCCCCCACTTGTCTAAAACACTCATCACCATCCTTTCCACCTCATTGTCCCAGCCCACAACCAATTTAATGCTTCCCACCATAGCACTTTCATCCCACCTCACACACAACCTCTGTTTTTGCTTTCCTAATCATCCAACTTGTATACCAACCTTCCTCCCCTCCACCTCCACAACACACCAAAGTTCTTTAATTGCTCAAACTGCCTCAAGCAACCGACACTTTTGGCGCCAAAAGTCATTTAAACGGTAGGATGAGTTTGACTCATCCAATGGCCAAGATTTGAAGTGGGAAAGATTCGAGAGATGTCGAGAGTCTCAAAGATCTATAAAGAAAGAGAAGAAGCAATGTGAAGATATCTATCTAGTGTAATTTAATTTAGCTTATGTCGTTTTAATTAATTTAAAATTTCCAATGTATTTTAAAGCTTTCAAGTACTTTGTTAAGTCTTTTCAAGTGTATTAAAAACTTTTTTTCGTTTCAATTTCAAGTTTTAATCATATTTTCAAGTTTATGCATTTTCAAGTTCAAAATCTCAATATGTTCGAATGTTGTTTTAGTTGTTATCTTGGACTCATAAGCTCACATAAGCTCCTATATAGCTTATTAAAGCTATTAGAAACCTTTAAAATCGGTTTAGAATCAAAAAGCAAAAATCACCAAAAATACAAATAAATTAGTTGAAAAATAAAAATCCATGGAGATGGTGAAGAAAGTGCGGAGCAGGTGAATATTGGATTGCCTTGGGTTTAGTGCTTAGTGGTAGCTATAGGTTGTGGTTTTTACCTCGGTTCTCGGTTTGTGCTTGGATACCATCTTGTAAGCTTTTTGATCAATTTTTGCATTTCACTTTTTAAGTGTTCATAAGCTTAAATCTTTGTATTTTTATGTTTCTAGTTGTAGTTAAGTATAATTAAACAATAAAATAGTAGGCTTGTTCTCTTTAATTTATAGTTGCTAGAAATCTCATTTAACAGCTTATAATAGCATCATCATCATTCTTGAGTTTTATGTTGTTAGTGTTGTTGTTTAATGCTTATTTAGTCTTATTAAATGATAATATAAGGTCCGTAATCATTGGCATGGTCTTAATTTGTTTTGCTTTGAAAATCTCAAAACAGTCTAGTAAAAGGGTGTTTGGTTTAACTTGTTTAACTGTGTTGAAGGTTGTTTAAGTCTTTGTTCTTGGTTGTTATCTGTCAAACTAGGTCTTAATAACTCAAACAAACAATAAAACCGGTCCTTATTTGATCAAAAGTCAAAATCACCTTTAATCTCACCCTATTAGTTAATCTGTTAGGATTTTTGATACAAATCTCATCAAAAGTTTATAACTTGATATTATAGTAGCTTAAAACTTGTTAATCATAGCTTAATTCATAATCTTATCTTAGCTTAATATATCATAATTAGTTAGTAGGATTAATTAAAAACTCATAAAAGTCAACATAGTTATTTTCTTAAAAAGTCAAAATGATGCCACTGTACGCTTTGCCTATCACTTTCACAAGCTCACACAGAGCTCATTAGTTAGTTTAGCTTGTGATTCTTAGCTTTTGTGAAGCTAACCTAGCTATCTTTGAGTCCCAAGCTTAATTTTCCACTTTGTAGCTTATTTGATAGGCTGCTAGTAGCTTTTGTTTGTCCAAAACACTCAAGATACATTGAGTCATCCTCGGTGGTTTTCCAAATTTTTCTCAAGCTCACCATAAGCTCATTAGTGAATCCCAACTTTGAAAGCTTTAGCTTTTGGATAGCTTATCTGGTCATCTTGTTAGTTCCAGTGTTTATTTTCATTTCTTAGCTTATTTAAGTGCTTAAAATTAAGCTTAAAAGTTGCCTAGAAAAACAAAAAGTGTCCTGTGCAAACCAATTTAAGTTTAAACTTATTTTGGCTTATTTAAGTGCTTATTTTAAGTCATTTTGCTTTTCAGTTGTCATTCTAGCTTATTACCAGTTGTCTTAGCTTATTTTCATTTAACTTTTGCTTATTTTTAGCTTATTAGCCATTTTGGCTTAAACTTGTGCTTATTCAAATTTTTGCTCATCGTTGAGATAAATAAGCTCAAACCGAGCTTATTAGTGGTTTTATAAAAGTTGTAGTTTTGAAATTTGCTTATCTTAGTTAGCTTAATAAGTTTGTAAAGAAAAGGTCCAAAAAAAAATAAAAAGCAAAAGGGAGTTCTTTGGGATTCGAACCACGCCACCCACTCACCACACACACACACCTCACCAACCGCCTTGGGTCTTTTTCTGGTTTAACTTTGCACACTTTAATATATAACCCTTGTTTTCCATTTAAGCTTATACGAGCTTATTAGCTTATTTTCGCTTATTAAAACAAGCTTTTTCAACTTTTGTATTTTTCTTAACTTTGTATTAGTATAAAGTATTTTATAAAAAGTTTGATTTTTCTTAATAGTTTTAGTATTTTTAATCATTTATTTAGTCTAAAATAGTATTTAATTCATAATAAAAATATAAAAGTCAAAAAATATAAATCTTTTTCTAAAATTTTCTTTTGTCATATAGTAAGTAAGAAAATTGTTTTACACTTGTAGGACTTTTATTTCACAAATTTTACGTTTTTACTTGCACTCGCGTAATTTTTATACATAACGCGTTTTCATTTTAGGTCACGCTTTTAGATAATTTAAGTTTACGCTTTAATTAAAATAGTTTATTTAAGTTATTTTGTTTTATAAATCATAGAAAACATCATTGTAAAAATAGTGATAGCGTTTATTTAATATATTTTAGCTTTTAATTTTCTTTAATTTGCATTTAAGCCCCGTAATTTACAAAACTTTTCTTTAGGTATAAATATTCCAAAATCCTTACTTGATCACTATCCTTAGTGATTATTCGACATCTGAATTTGTTAAACACCATTCATCCTCCGTGGGACTTAACGACCGAGAATCCACTATATTCCTCCGATCTTAATTGCATTTGTTTCGAAATTGTTTTAAGTTTATTACGGTTGACCATTCACAAGTGGTTAGCTTGTGTGATTAAACTTGACTGTTAGCAAATATCAAGAGCTTAGAAGAGCAGCTTGAAGTTACACAGACAGAGTGTGTCAAATTGAAGCTTGAGGAGGCCAAGATGGTTTGCCTGAAATAAAGAATTTCTACTCTTGATTCCAAATGTGCAGGGTTGGAGGCTGAGAGAGCTAGGCTTGGAGAACAAGATATCAAGTTGTGAGAGGAGGTGGATGGCTTGAACCACTGATGCAAAGTGATTCGACAAGACAAAACTGATGTGGGGTCTAAGGTTGTTTTGTACATATCCATGAAGCTATATCATAGTGATGGGGTGGGAGAGGTAGTGGGAAATTTGGTGAATGTTGCAATATTCCATGGCAAGTGTTTAGTGTTAGTGGAGGTTGCATAGACAGGTAAGCTTGTGGATTTGTCAAAGATGTCATACTACCGCCCTACTTCAGAGAAGGAATATGATGAGGCCAGAAATTCCTATACAACCGTAGAGTACCCTTTCCTCACCAAAGCAACAAAGGACCCATCAGATGCTTTAGAAGATACCCTCTCCAAGAAGCTTCAAAGGATTCAGCCTCCTTCTTCAGCAAGAGGACAACCTCTATGAAGCCTAAGTCATCCATCCCCTAAATTGATCCATCATAACCAACTTTACCTACGAAGGAGTGAAGACTTCCATGTTGGCAGGTATTTGGCCCCAAGGGTGGTGTGTACCATTTAAGAAAATTTAATGGTTATGTCTTTATAAAACATTTATCTTTATTATATCTGGGCAACGACCTTTGTTGCATTTTAGGCTTCAACCGTTTGGTAATTATGCACAGAGGGTTATACCCTTCATTTTTATTTTGAATATGCCTTCTTATACATACTTTATCAACATGATATAATTTTTAGAACCTAAGGCATTGTAAAGTCAATAGCCTTATTGTGTGTAAATTCAACGCCAAGAATATTGCAATCAAATATTATGACTGCTGACAGAGGGTTACGACCCACTCCATCATTGTCTTTAAGGTTCAAAAGGCTTTAAATACCATTAAGACCTTTAGGAAAGCTAATGTGAAGTTTGTTGGATGTTTCATTTGTACTTAAGACTTTTTTATGTCCTGTACCATCCCTTCGACATTGAAACTTAAAAACGACTTGGCCGAACAAATCTTTGTCATATAAAATGAAACAAGATATTTGTGGGAAATGCGTTATACCATTTGTTAGGTAGGGAGGTCTACATCATACAAAAATGAAAACTAAGATGCCTACCATCAATGGTTCTTTCCCAAAATGAGAAGGATGCGATACATTAATTAAAAACAAACTAGATGTCTTAAGCGAGGTAAGTTTCATATGTAAAACTTACGAAGGTTAGAACCATTCCAGGTCCAATAAATAGCTTCCACGAATAGTGTTGCGAGCTTACAGGCTCCATAGTCGTAGGCTTCAGATACGACGTAGGGTCCTTCCCATGTAGGCTCTAACTTCCCCTGATATTTAGCCTTTCTTGCGCTGTTTAATCGCAGGACGTAGTCACCTGGCTTAAAAGTTGATGGTGTACCCCATTTTACGTCTCAGAGCCTAACCTCCGAAGGCAAGAACTCTAGATTCGGAGCATGTCCATTGGCGTAAAGCTCATTGGGCTACCGTAAGGGAACTCGCCAATACACAAACTTTGAGTCACGGAGCTCGATCCTCCGAGTAACACCAACCTTCGAGGATATCTATGCTCGGAAACTACGAGACAAACAGGAAATCTTCGCTGACCTTACTTGTGTAACGGTTACTCACTGTTGACATAATGGTAGACAACCACACATGGGCACGATCTTGGAGCATAATCTCATAACCTTCTCATTGGCTGCATAAAATATGCTTCCTCTCGGCCAATCTGGTCTATACATGTGGCAAGCTTAGATCTTTCCTAGGGATCGCCTATAAATAGCCGGCTCAATCATCCATTTCTAGTGTGGCATTTACTACCTTTCTACTTTCTCTCTCTAAACACATATTTATTACACTCGGATACGCTGGAGCCGGTTCTCAGGGTCCACCCCTGCACTCCGTATAACCCAAGCATGTTTCTTGTCTTATTTCAGATACCAAGTAGCATATAGAAGTAGTTAGCTTGCGCCTCCGCAAGCTCTGATCAAGCCGGTGCAGTTATTTGTACGATTAGTGGCACACCCAGTTGGACCCGCAGAATTCAGAAAAGTTTCATAGGGTTCATCTCTATTCAACTTTACATGCTTCTATATCAAGCAGCAATGGAGGGTGATGCCCAGCCCGAGTCTCCACCACCAGTGTTTAGGTCATCCGATGCTCTTCAGGGAGAGCAAAGCAAAGAAAGGCAAGGGGGTCATCAGGATATCAACCTTACACCTGTGAAGCCTATATCAAATGTAACATCAACCTGTCGCCTCCATCCCGGAACCACTCCTGGGACACCAACACCACCTAACGCGCATATAATCAGTGAAGATTTTGTTATGGAAAATTACAGACAGTTGAGCCCCTTATGAGGAGGCGTGCAAGGGCTTTGAAATCAAAAGGTGTTGCAACCAATTTGGATTACTCAAGCAGGGATGCAGATGAAGAAATCGAGGAGGACAACCCATCGGAGGTACAACAAAGACCCACACGCAGAACGGCAAGTCGGGCAACAGGAAACCTTCCAGCCACAAACCTACCTCTTTTATTGGCAGCGCATATAGGTAAGAAGAAAATAGGAGAAGGGCAATGTCACCACGAGCCTCGGAAGGGAAATAACGAAATTCTCAAGTCCGCGCGGGAAGGGATACCCACACCAGAGAAGCATATCACTCGCGGGGCTTTCCGTCTCCCCAAATCTACTAGGAGCTCAACACTTCCCAAATCCCGTGCATCCGCAAAATGCAGGATCCCTCTATCCTCCTAGTCGGTACTTTCCCTTAGAATTTTACATACCCTGGTTCCAACGACAATATTCTCTCACAACATGTCTACCTGCGAACAACATATATCCTCCCCAAGAATCACATAGATCATAGGGGGTTAACCAAGGTTACACATATCCTTCGCACACTCCAAATGGTCAAAACTGGCTTTACCCTCCGGTGATAGTGTATCCACCCCAGAACTTTCATCCTTCGACATGTTTCCAAGAGCAACAGCCCTACCCATGAGATGCTTCTAGTCCGTCGCCCCTCATGAGATGGATTAAGGATTTTAAGTTCCCGACCGATTTAAAGGTGCCAAAGCATGTCGAACACTATGATGGAAAGGGAGATCCAGATAATTTCCTACACATATTTGAGGGAGCTTTGAGGAAGGAAAAGTGGGCGATGCCAGTTTCATGCCACATATTCCTTTACATTTTAAAGGACGTTGCCAGGGTTTGGTGGGACAACCTACAGAAAGGGGTGTTTACGAGTTTCGAAGACCTAAAGAGGAGGTTCCGAACATACTTCAAACAACAAAAGTGGCAAACAAAAACTCATTTGGCCGTTACACAATAAAAAGAAGGGACGGGGAGAGCGTACGAGCCTTCATAACCAGATACGCAGATGAAACCACACAAATTAATAGGCTAAACGAAGACCAAAAAATTGTAGGGTTTATGCACATAGTGAAGGTGAAGGCACTTGTAAAGTTCGCGTCGATAGAGATTCCCAATAGATACGATGCCATGATGGAAAAAACCTACGCTCGGTTGCAAGTAGAGGAAACGGCCTCGGAGGGTCGACCTGTAATTCACATGGATAACGTTGATGATAGGAACACAAGGAGGAAGTCTTGGGAGAGTTTCGAGAGAAATAACAAAGACAAGTGCTAAAGATACAACCCCGTAAAAGGAAACCAACCATTGGCTCCTACAAAACCTTACCAAGAGCCCAAAAGATATCTTCAATATGGAAAAGGTGAGGAAGGGATTCAGTAAGTCTCTGAAGATGATATCGAAGGCTAAAGATACCTCAAAGTATTGTGAGTTTCACGAAGATTATGGGCAAGACACGAATGCATGTAGAGAGCTCAGAAACAGAAAGAGGAAGCCGTAAAATTGGGAAATTTGGCACTCCTCATTAATGGAATCAAGAAGGGGAAGGGCAGAACTAAGCCCATAGAAATGCAGCTTGGCGAATGGAAAAAACTTGCGGTCAAGGACGCTGCTCCGGCAGTAGAAAAGGACGAACCTATTTTGATGATCGAAATGATCTCCAACCCCCTAAAGAGAAAGGAACCTCCAAGATGCATGAGGATAGGAAATGGTGTTCCCTCCCATCCATAACAAAGCCCCTTTAATTGATCTGATTATAATAAGCATGTTGGTATATGGCAGGCGAGTGGGAAAAGTCTTCCTAGATGGAGGAGCCTCCTGTACATCATTTACGAGCACTGTTTTCTAACGCTTCGGTAGGAGATAAGAGAAAGAAAAAGGGAGGCAACCAAAACCATCATAGGGTTCTCGGTGGAACAAATTCATCCTTTGGGAGAAATCAGCTTGATAATTACTGTCGGAGACTTTCCATATAAAATGCTACTTAGAAGGACTGCATCACAGAGTTAGGTATGATCCCCTCGCCATATTCCAGTCGATGGAAGGTCCAAGGGTGATAATGTTGGAGTATCGAGACATGTATATGTGCCAGCCGGATAAAATACTAATAGAATCCTTCGCTGACGAGCCTTGTTTTCTATAAGTAATATCCAAATACGGAAATCCGGAGGAGAAATTTGTAATAAGTCCAGACTACCCAGACCAACCAGTTGTCATCAGAAGACAATTTCCAACGCAGTTCAATCAAAATCTGATACGTCTGCTCAAAGACAACGCCGATATCTTCGCATGAAAATACTTGGATATGAGTGGTATTCCTCGAGTAATTTAAATCGGTGAAGGAAATATGGCCGAGACATTCATAACAGAGCATAGTCTCAACGAAAACAAGCAATCCAAACCAGTACAGCAGAGAAAATAGACCATGGCTCCGGATAGGAGTGCGGAAGCAATAAGGGAGGTAGAATAATTAGTAAAGGAAAATATCCTACGAGAAACCAGGTACCAGACTTGGTTAGTGAATCCCATAATGGTAAAAAAGTCAGACGCAGCATGGAGGATGTGTGTAGACTTCAAAGTTATCAACAAAGCCTATACTAAAGACTGTTATTCTCTTTCGGAGATTGATTGGAAAGTAGACTTACTCTCGGATTTCAGAATTAAATGTTTCTTGGATGCCTACAAAGCTTATTACTAGATACAAATGGCAAGTAAAGACGAACACAAGATAGCATTCCATACCCTTAAAGGAGTTTTCTGTTATAAGAAAATGTCATTCGGACTGAAAAACGCTGGACCCACCTACCAAAGGCTGGTTGACAAAGTCTTTGGAGATCAAATCAGAAGGAACATAGAAGCGTACGTAGACGACATGGTAATTAAGAGCATGGATGAAGAGGATATGATGCTTGACATCCAAAGAACATTCAATAGACTCTGAAGCATCAATATGAGGATTAATCCTAAAAAGTTCTCTTCTGGAATGGAGTAAGGGAAGTTTCTAGGACACATTGTGTCAAAGAAAGGAATCAATGCAAACCCAAACAAGGTTCAAAAACTAGAAAACCTTAAGCATCCTACAACTATTAAATAGGTACAGAGCTTGAATGACAAGCTCGTAACCCTAAATAGGTTCTTATCTAAAAGTGCTGAGAAGTCGCTCCCATTCTTCAAAGTGCTTAAGTAATCCCTCGATAAAAAGGATTTTGTACGGACAAAGGAGGCACGAAAGGCCTTCAAAGAAATGAAAAGCTACATAGAGAAACTTCCTACCTTACACTCTGTTCTCAAGTCTAAAACGGAAGGAGAAGGGATGGGAAGGGCAAAGTAAGGGATGACAATGTGAAGAAAGTGGTTATTTTTATTTGTGTTCTTGAGTTTTTATTTTTAAGTTGCAAAGAAAGGATAGAAGGCTACCTAAATTACCAATATACCCTCAAAAGATAATTTACTCATCGTTTTTATGCAGTAGCCATCAACCTTAATGCTATTTATGTAACTAGTTTTTAATGTATCTAATGAAACAGTGTCATTTTTTATCAACAGTTCACAACACTATTTTTTTAAATCATTTTACATTTTCGTCTAAGGCCTAAAAAAATCAAAGGATCCCTGATGATCACATCATAGAAAAAAATAAAAACTTCAACCAATATCTTGTTGCGCATAACAAATATCTTATGTCAAACCTTAACCAAAGTGTTGATTAACACATTCTTTGTAAAACTATGCACTTACAAAGTCTTAGCCATCTTCACACTAGTGAAAAAAGGAAAGAAATAAATTCACTAGCTTATAATCAATGCAAATCATAACTTAATACTATCTAATATGTTGATTTATATGTAGTTTAAAGAATATTATATAGTGATAATCCTATTACCCATGGAAATCGTGGTGAGTTAGGTGATGCTTTTAACATAGATTGAAATTATTCAGGGGATAAACTTACTGTGATGATGATAGAACAATAGACGCTGGCAATTATGGAAGGAATTGTATCTGTTGTGAATTGTTAAAATTAGGTCAAACATATAAAACGTCATGAATACTGAGGATATATTTGTAATTTTACACAAGCCTATGATTTAACTAACCCACTTCCCTTCCTAATCATCCCAATATTGGGAGGAACAGATATACACAAAAAGTCCATAATTTCCCTCCCTCTCCCCTTCCCGTCCCCTACTCTTCCTTTCTAAAAAAAACTTAAGAACACCAATATTTTTGATTTCCCTTCCCATCCCTTTCCATTCTTTTAAGAAAAAAACTCAAGAACAGAGTGTTAGTGGCACCTAAAGTAGGGGAGAATCTAATCATGTATCTCCCAGCCTCAGATGCAAGAACATACCTGGAAGAAAAGGTTCGTATTCAGGAAAGTCTTCAATCCCAATGCTCTGAGCCAAAACCCTAGGATGCTTACCCACACCCTTCAGAATGGTCCCTCCGGCTGTCAAGAGAGGAACACTGCCCTTCGAAGGAAGCCTTTTTGGAAGATCCTGTTTTCGTTTCTTGGCCTCCGGTTTAGAGGTGCTCGCAGCCATAGATGCCCGAGTTTTCCTTTCTGAATCCTCCCGGAAGGAAAAAGTGATAGATCTCCTCTCATGCTCTAAAATCTCAAGCTCAAGTCCAGTACCCTCTCTTGGCCGCTACCGAAGATCTGGACGGAAGGACTTCCAACGTCCACAGGCTTGTCGGCAGGCCTAACAGAAAAGGTGGTCGTTCTGTTGCCCAGAACTTGGAGAAAGTTTTTGAAAGACATCTCTGCAAAGAAGGAGGAAAAAAGTCAATAATAATAAAGGGAATGACATAATGAAGGTTCCGAAAATTGTTAAGCATACCTGACCATCAATAAAAAATGGAGGGATTTCTAGAATCACCCTCCCAAGTACTTGCTAAGCCTTCAAGATAGATGATAGGCTCCGAAAAGGTTCGAGCTTTGAAGGGATTACACAACAAACGAGCACGGAGGGATTTATCAAAAGACTTTGTAAGGTATGAAAAATTAAAACTTTCGTGCCCATGGCAATGGGTGGTCAAGAGTCCATGACAAGCCTCCAAGACCAAGGCTCCTTCACAAAAATAAACTTAGGTTTCCAATTCTGAATGTTGGTCACAGTGCTTAAGAACAACTGAGGGGTATCACGCCCATAACGCTTTTGGAAAGTAAGCCAATCCCTGGCGTTGCCAATGTACAAAGAGATCTTAAAAGAGGAAGAGTAGGTTCACCACCATATGCTTTGCATGCAACAGCAAAGGACCTAACCCTAGCCACGCCAAAAGGGAAGCGAAAAGTGACATTAGAAGTAGTAAAAAAACATCCAAGCTGAAACGGTTGAAGTGGAGATGAAGGTTCCAAATGGTAAAAAGAGAAATATATAAAGCGATGTATCCAGTAGGAGCCATTAATCCTGTATCAGTTTCAGAAGGAAGAATGGGATCCTAGCATAAGGCAATGCCATAGTCATCCACATAATCCCTAAATTCTCTCTCAAAAATGGAGCGGTAACATAGGCTAAATTTATTTTCGACATGATACTGAAACCAAAGAAAAGATATGATTAATGACTATGTACGAACTTGCGGCAAGAATTGTCCTTCAAAAAACTTGGGTTCAGCGATGAAAGGAGAAGAAAATAAACTCTTGAGACGGTAAAGGAAGAAAAGTAAAGAGTAAAACGTATGTATAGCCTGGAAAGTTTGGGTATGGGCCATACGTGTGTCACAAAGGATAAGAAACAAAAGGGATTGACAGCCTGTGTTTGAAACGCGTCATTTAAAGAGGAAAAAACACTCAAGTACAAACCTCAGTAATGAAAAGAAGCAGCTACTGAAAGGACGTTAGGGAGCCTGCAACATTGATGTTAGGATTTATAAAATCCATTAGTTAAAGTGCCAGTCACCTCAAGTATATATATTCGTTAGAAAGATCGTAGTCGTAGTCAAGTTATGTTACTAAGTAGTTAGTTTTTTAACACCGTGGAGGACGGACGGGTCTTTACCCACAGTATGCCTGATCCACAGCCCGTAGGAGGCGTGTCTTGTAAGAAACTATAAATACCCTCTACCTCCCAAGGTAGAGGGTTGGAGCTTCAATACCATTTTTCTTTGTTTCACCAAGTTCCCAACTCTCTTTACTTTCTCTCTACTTTCTCTCTCTAAAAACTCAATTCATATGCCTCTATTCAATTGGTTTAATGTGTTTATGAAATCCAATATGTTACATTTGGTATCAAGAGCCATGGTTTGATCATTCATCTTTCATGTTCTTGGATTTCTAGTGGATTTCATAAGGTTTTTGGGTTTGAATGAGTTTAGAGTAGTTTGCATCATTTGGATCATTTCTAGTGTTAAAGTTTGGATTTTGATTGTACTTTTGTGTTTAGAATCATCATAAGTGTTTAGGTTTTGATTTGGAAGGCTTGAATCATCATGGTTGGGTTGTTTTTGGATTGAAAAGTGGAGTTTTGAATATTGGATTGGAAGCGAGTTGAGTCTCGTAGTACATTTTCTGGAAGCGAGTTGTCCTCATCTGTTAAGCGAGTTGTACATTTCCTGGAAGCGAGTTGTTCTGATCTGTTAAGCGAGTTACCCACACTGCGAGTTGAGTCTCTTGATTTTTGAAGCGAGTTGTATTATGTGAGTTGAGTTGTATGCGACTTGACTATTAAGCGAGTTGTCTGTTTATACGAGTTGTCTTGGAAGCGAGTTGTAACTTAAGCGAGTCATCGTTTAAGCGAGTTGCGTTGAAAGCGAGTTATCAAGTTATGCGAGTTGACATTTAAGCGAGTTGTATCTTATGCGAGTTGTACCTTATGCGAGTTGAGTTAAGCGAGTTGTCACCAAAGCGAGTTGACCTAAGTGCGAGTTGTCATTTCTTTGTGTTACATTTTACGGTTTTTCTTCTGATTTAGTAAAATCCCGTGAGAGAATCTATTTCCCGGTTTAATCAGAGAATAGTAAAATCCCGTAGAATCTGCAACCATGTCCACAATCACTTCTTCTGTTGTTGACGATGTTCAAGCTGCAGGATCAGACACTCGTCCTCCCATGCTGGACAGAACCGACTATGACTCTTGGGCTCAAAGGATCAGACTTTATTGTTTAGGAAAAGAAAATGGGGTTAACATACTTAAGTCAATTGATGAAGGACCATATCAAGTTGAGACCACCAGAGACATCCTTGAAACCGTTGCTGATGGTTCAATAATATTGGGATTGGATAGACCAAAGACGTATGATGAACTGGCTGATAAGGAGAAGAAGAGATACGATGCGAGACATCGTGGATTCAAACATCATACTCGTGGTTTACCTAAGGATATTTACAAGTTGATCAATCACAACATCAAGCTAAGGCGGTATGGGACGGTGTTAAGATGTTTCCCTCGGGTTTGAATTAACTAAGGAAGACAGGCAGTCTCAGTTGTATGATGACTTTGAGAACTTTAAGATGAATCCAAGGGAAAATTTCACTGAATATCATGTAAGATTCCACAAACTCGTGAACGATATGAGGAATATCAAAATGACAATGCCATATATTCAGCTCAATTCAAAGTTTGTGAACAACATGAATCCCGAATGGCACAAATTTGTCACCGTAGTCAAGCTAAACAAAGGTTTAAGGAACACCAATTCTGAGCAATTGTATGCCTACTTGCTCCCAAATGAGAAGCATGTTGTGTTTGAACGAATGATCCTTGAAAAGTTCAACAACAATACTGGAAGTACAAGCTCATCAAATGATTCAACCGCATTTTACACTAATGTAGGTATAACCACCAAAGCATCTCAAGTCATACCAACTGGTAATGGTAATCAAAACTCATTCCAGATCCAGGGTATAAACCTCCAGACTCAGACACAATTATGGAACATTTCATCAATCAACTGGCTCTTATGGTTAAGCAAAACTGAACCTCACTCCACACACCAACAATAATCTCAAAACCGCATCCAATCTCCACAATCATGCTACTGTTAGAGATGGAAATATAGTGGTGCAGAATGTGCAGGGAAGACATAATGCATACCTTCCACATAATGAGCAAGGGAATGTTGGTGCGGGATATGGGAATGTTGGTGCTGGGTATGGAAATGTTGGAACTGGATATGGTAATGTCTTGGCGGTGGTGGTGGATATATGGGCAATCGAATCATGGAAGGAACATGGCTCAAGGTCAAGTAAAGCTCATTAAATGTTACAACTGTGGTGGAAGCACACATCGCAAGGTGTTAATACAAATAAGCCGTAAAACGCTTATTTATATTTTACGATCTTCTAATGTTTTGTCGATAACAAACGTAAAATCATTTTAACGAAACAAATAAAATACGTAAATGGTTTGAACTAATAGTTTCTAACATATTCACATTTTCACATAAAACACTAAAACAAGTATAAGTGATTTTATGATTTAATATTACATATGTACAACAACTAGTGTTTACATATTTGGGTAAAATATACACATAACTAGTATGTAGTATATTGGGTAATATAAATGGGTAGAAACTTAAGTATCATAACCCATTGGGCAAATACATTGAATGTAGTTGGGTACAACCCAAAGCCCATGACCCATGGAGCTTGACCCATAACCCATTGCATGACATCATGCTTATATCATATATGGATAATATCCATAATCCATGGTATTGACCCATACCCAATGTCTAGATACATTGAACCCTTGGTGAGCACTCAAGAGAATGTCTAGATACATTGAACCCTTGGTGAGCACTCAAGAGATACATTGTATCTAGCTAAAGACCCATGGACCAACCCATGACCCAGGCCCCTTACCAAAAATACCCATGGGCAAAGAGGAGCGTACCACGGATCCCTAGCTTTGTGCTAGCCGGATCCCTTGTGGTAGGGATCCGTGGGATCCGGGAACAGAGAGAATTTTCTCTATAAATAGAGAGCCATTTCTTCCTTTCTACTCACCACTTTACACACATACTTCCCCAAGTATTCTAACCTCTAACCTCGGATCCAAGTGATCTATGTAGTTTGTCTTTTGTTTTGTGTGATCTTCTAGGTTCCTCTTAAAGGAAAGATCACCACTTCTTGAAGACGAGCAAGCTCAAGTCCATGAGTTGCCATGTTTCGTCATCATCAAGACAACTAAGGTTCTCTTGTTGATAGTTCTTTCTTTCTCCATAGATGTTGGGTTGAAGGCATTAGTGAAGGATGCCGAAAGTGTCAAGATGAAAGCATTAGTGAAAGGTGCTTATCGTCCGTGTCAAAAGCATTAGTGAAGAATGCTAAAGGTGTCAAGACGAAGGCATTAGTGAAGGGTGCCAAGCGTTGTGTCAAAGGCATTAGTGAAGGATGCCTAAGAATCAAATCAAGTAGCATTTGGGAAGAATGCCTAGGTCGTATAATCGATGAGGTGCATCGTTATACATATAAGTATTTGTTTATTTCCAAGGATGGTGATATCCTTGATGGTGTTGTAACAAGGAGTAGATCTCCTTGAGATTAGGTGTTGTGTTGTGAAGGGTAGTAGTTCCTCCATAGTAATGGAACTAGGTGCTTAGCCTAGTACCTAATAAAGGGTAGGCGACGTTGTGATAGGATTAGTTCTCCTTGGTGTGAAAGAACTCGGTGGTTAGCCTAGCACCGTATAAAGGGTAGGCGACGTTGTGTTAGGTGTGGTTCGCCTTGGTGTGAAGGAACTCGGTATTTAGCTTTGTACCGAAAAAGGTTAAGCGACGCTGTGAAGGCTTCTCCGCCATAAGGAGTTGGTGTAGTGTTTACGAACTCTCGAGTAGGTGACTCGGGAGTGGAGTAGGGCAAGGAAGGTGTCCTTGTAGCCGAACCACTATAAATACTTGTGTCGTGGTGATGTGCTTCTTACTCTTTATCTTTCATTACACGCTTATATATCTATCTATCAACGTCCAACATAAACAACCAAATAGATTGACATAAGTCGATCTAAATATTTAAAAGGAAGTTTTAAATTGGTAAAACTATTCAACCCCCCCCCCCTTCTAGTTTTCCACAATTGGTATCGAGCTTCGTTACCAAGTTTTTTTAGTATATTGTACTTTGAAAACTTGATACGATCCGTGTATGTTTGAAAACTACAAAGAAGGGAATTTCTTAAAACAAAAGTCATGTTTTAGAAATCATCATATGTTGGATAGTGATAGATCATTCTAACATTTTCCTTTGAGAAGTCTTCATACTAGGATTTGGGTGTCTTAGAAGATCATGAAGTATTTCACGTCTATGGTTCCTAAAACTATAAAAAAGGAATATAGCAAAGGATTGGGGTATCTTAGAAGATCATGAAGTATTTCGCGTCTATGGTTTCTAAAACCATAAAAAGGGAATATAGCAAAGGTATGTTTTCTTAGTTACAATTTTTTGTCAAAAACGTGCTAAATTGCTTGTGGACAAAATGGTGATATATGCTTCTATCTTATAATAAGCATAATATGAAAAGTGTTTTAGTGATTTTTCTTCTTTGAAGTTTTGTTGTTAGATATCTTGTTAATCAAGCTTGAATAAAGGTAAAAATGGGTAATATAACTTCACTAAAAGTCTACAAAGACTAAACCTTTTCGTCGGGTCAAAACGTACATTTTGTAATTTTGTGTCGATCCGCGGATCCCTCAGTTACATCGACGGATCCTCAAGCAAGGGATCCGTGGGATCCGTGGTACAAGACAATTTTGTCTCGAATTTCAAAATTCATAACTTTTTAACCGTAAGTCGTTAGAAGTCGTGCCACCTATCGTTTAAAGGTATTTGAGTCTACTTTCATTTAAAATGATTTCATAAACTGATTCAAAACAATAATTTACAGAATCATTGATTTATAATAGAAAGTCATTTTTCGGTCATAACTTTTGCACAAACTTTTGATCTAATTGAGACGGATGTTTTCGCTTTTGAATAACAATGTGTCCTCTATTGAAATTAAGGTTTTGATCATATTTATAAATATAAAAGAAACTAATCAAGCTTGGTATACATGTTTATATTTAACACAAAGCGATGAAAAGAACTTTCGTATGCTATGCTAAATGATAAATTGTCTTCTTTGCATTACTTGATTATTTGCTTATCTCAAATAGCTTTTGTGCTTGTTTGATTGAATAACATATGTGGTTTCCTTACCTTGCTATTCATTCTCTTGTTTGTCGATTTAGTAATATTCTACTAATCAATGTGCTATTTGAAGGAGTGTTTGGGATAACATCTAGTTGTGTCGAAAATGTTAGTTTAGATACTTAGATAAGTCATATAGGTTGAAAATGTTTAAAACATATAACACACTAAATGGATTTTTGATTGAGTTTGTCATGTGTGCAACATAAATGTTTTATGTGCTTATATGATTTCTTTTGTTCTTGTATCGCTTTCTAAAACAACAAGAATGTACATCGGATCATAACCTACACTTGTGTTGATGATGTACTCTCCCATTTTCCTTTTCATGATCGCTCTCCAAGCTTCATAGTAGGATTGACAACTTGATTATTTCATCCGATATACTCAAGTAAATTATTTTGCAACGCAAATATAATTGTTCATATCCGAAAGTCCAAACTCAAAGCTTTCCAACAACATATGTTGAACTAGCTCATCCAACCATTTTTGTTGTTTACCATATGGACAACTTTTAAACTTATTTTTAACATGACGCCTTCACACCTTAGTTGTCTCAAGTATAATATTAAACGAAGCAAAGTATCATCATTGTTACTCTTCGATAGGCCATTGTAGGAATATAAATTTTCCTAACTTGAGAATGAATATTGGAGAACTTATTGCACTAGAAACTCAATTTGACCTAACGGTTGAATTGCTTCCTTGATAGAAGTTGGGTATGTGGAATCACCCGTAAAAATGGTCGTGTTTAGCCGTAATTGAGCACCGCTAGTAATAGTCTCATATTCATTCTCTCACTTGGGAAATTTATACTCCTATGTTTTCCTAAAGTAAGTTTACAATGGAAATACTTTGCATTGTCTTAGGATTACTAATCAAACAAGTTGTAAAATTAATTTTTCTTTTAGTTAATCACAACCACTTGCCTCATCAAGCGATTATCTTGCTTTGATCGAGAAGAGCTACATGACTTCATGGACGAAGTTCATTGTATGCTAATCACCATCCGTAATGACTATACATAGTTCATTGCTTCCACACCAAAACAACCCTATCGTCTTGAACACCATCATCTACTCGCACGCCATTGTTAATACAAACGATTTACTAATCTAGATCAGAAATCTATTTTGAGCTTCTTGAATAGCGGTTGTTAAGTTTGATAAACCTATGTGTTACTTGTGAGCTAGATCTCATTTAATTGCTTATGTGCTATTTCTACATGCTACTTAGTATGTTTTACTTGTATACATGTATGCTTATCAGAGATCATTAGTTTCTAAGTTCGATACTTAGAACAAACGCCATTGCATACCTTAAGTAAAACTATCCCGGATGCCGGATCCCTAGTTTGTAACTAGCCGGATCCTCAAGTGAAGGATCCGTGGGATCCGGCAAATAAAGTGGAGTTTCAATCTTTACACCTCAAACCATGTTCCTAGACTACTTCACACTAGTTGAACTTAATACCTTAGGATCTCTTAAGTCCTTCTCAAGCTTAGTAAGCTTCACACTCACTCATAGCTCATTAAGGATCACACTCAAAGTGCTTTTCGATCTATCGCTTCACCTAAACTCATTACTCTTCCGCCTCTAGATCACTCATTATTTCTCACATGATCCCTCACATCTAGACTTAGAAATCTTTCGATTATGGCAAAATTGATCATAATCATCCTTACCTCAAAATTGGTCGAAATGGATCAAATTCTAGTTCTTCCACCTTAAAACCTTTAGGATCTTCTCCAAGACATTATCCTAAGTCACTATCTCGATCACTAGGATCATTTAGCTCCATTTGACACTCTCAAGATTTTAGTGTCATCTTTGTTCATTCATTGGTACTCACGAAAGTTCCAATTTCTTCCATATAAGGCAATCATTAGCTACATCACTCATTGCCCTTGAACATTTAAGTACCCTTCCATTTAAAGACACTTAGGAGAACTGAAACACTCAAAAGGTATAGGCTTTAGACCTTTCAAACATCACTTCTATCCTTTCCTAGTCACGAGAGCCGGATCCCTAGGATTAGCCTAGACGGATCCCCATTGGTGGGAACCGTGGGATCCGGATGATGATTTATGTCAACTCTTGCTCGAACAATCATTTCAAGCTCATCTTGCTAACTTGAACACTCCACCTCATCCTAATTAAATAAATCAAGAAACTCAAGTTGACTCTTGTGCATGCTAATCATCACATTCCAAAGGATATTAGAGACTTAAGTCTTGAATGCACTTGCCAAATCCTTCCCTTTATAAGTCATCTTGCTAGAATCCCTTAGTCATCAAACACAACATAATTCTCAGCATTTAGAAACCTTTTCCTTAGTCATTTCATCATGAGGAAAGCTCCTAGTGCTAACTCATCCAACCAAGAACCACCCAAGAAACTTGCTCGTGTTGTACACGAAATTTCCTCAACCGAATCATCTCCGGTTAAACCCACAAATGGTAGGATTTCCCATCCACCGAATCATCATCCGTAAGAGATAATAGTGCTAGAATCTCACCTCAACAAACCCATTCAACAATTGCCAAGAGAACCGCAATAATTAGCATTAAACCTTTTAGGTTAGAAAAGGGATCATCGAGCTCCAAACCAAACGTACCTAGTTCTAGCAAAACGTCTAAACCTTCATTCCTAGAGCATGGACTACACTCCTTCACCGAGCCTCTCTCTATTCATTAGAGCATTCACCACCGAGAACTTCCCATTCATCAACCTTCTCGTTAAAATAGGAACCACCTACATCACCAACTAGTCCATCGTTGGAAACAAGGAACCACCAAGGACTTGATCATATGGAGGAATTTCCATTACCACCACTCTCATTCCTAGTAGAACCTCATCCTAAATTACTCAATGTACCTCCACCATCATTTGTAGAACCTCCTCAAAACATCCAATGTTCCTAATCAAGACAATAATTGCTCTAATTGTCTAATCACCCAAGGACTTGTTCAAGAAGTACGAAATGAGTTGCATTTCATGTTTAATCATCTTCTTGAAAGATTGGACCAAATCAACAAGTCTACTCATCCCTAGACTCAAGCACATTGTTGCTTCTTAAGCTTTGGTCACTTATTAGTATTAGTAGAATATGGCTAAATCATTCTCTTAGTTTTTAGAGATTTGTTGATCATCTCTTATGTTTTATTGAATGATAGTTTACTTGCCATATTGCATTGAGTATATGTTTGTTGGTTGAATACATATCTCATTTTGATGTTAACATTACTTGTTACATCACCATTGTGAATTTAATCATCGCCTATACGGATCCCTCAAAATTGCCTAGACGGATCCCTACTAGAGGGAACCGTGGGATCCGTGAGACGTAAAACTATTTTTCTACTAACTTGGATCACATATGCAGGAAATTGTGCATTATACTTGTTTTCTAACCTTTGTTTTGTAGTTATTCAATCTACACTTGAAGCCTTTGACACCCTAAAGCTAGGGGAGCTTTGTGTCAAAACAATACATTGCAAATTACTTGCAATATTAGGATTACATTTCTCGACATCCCTTTGCAAAATTGCAATCATCAAGGGGGAGCACATTCGTCACTTAGACGAAATCTTTTGCAAACTTAGTTGCAAACAAACTAGCTTAGTATTACTTTCTTGACGCCCTTACATAGGGATGGACTCGTCAAGGGGGAGTAAAGACGAGATCCGTTCCCGTTACTTGCTCTCTATTTTTTTTCTTTCACATGTTTTTCCTAAAAACAATGTGTTAGTTTCCTTTTGAAGCTCTTTTTGTTTCGACAAAAAGGGGGAGAAGAAAGTAAAACTACAAATTCAAACTTTTACGAATTTTAGCTTTTCCTTAAAATAATTTTATGTTTTGTCATCAACAAAAATGGGGAGATTGTTAATACAAATAAGCCGTAAAAACGTTTATTTATATTTTACGATCTTCTAATGTTTTGTCGATAACAAACGTAAAATCATTTTAACGAAACAAATAAAATACGTAAATGGTTTGAACTAATAGTTTCTAACATATTCACATTTTCACATAAAACACTAAAACAAGTATAAGTGATTTTATGATTTAATATTACATATGTACAACAACTAGTGTTTACATATTTGGGTAAAATATACACATAACTAGTATGTAGTATATTGGGTAATATAAATGGGTAGAAACTTAAGTATCATAACCCATTGGGCAAATACATTGAATGTAGTTGGGTACAACCCAAAGCCCATGACCCATGGAGCTTGACCCATAACCCATTGCATGACATCATGCTTATATCATATATGGATAATATCCATAACCCATGGTATTGACCCATACCCAATGTCTAGATACATTGAACCCTTGGTGAGCACTCAAGAGAATGTCTAGATACATTGAACCCTTGGTGAGCACTCAAGAGATACATTGTATCTAGCTAAAGACCCATGGATCAACCCATAACCCATGACCCATAACCAAAATACCCATGGGTAAACAGGAGCGTTCCACGGATCCCTAGCTTTGTGCTAGCCGGATCCCTTGTGGAAGGGATCCGTGGGATCCGGGAACAAGAGAGAATTTTCTCTATAAATAGAGAGCCATTTCTTCCTTTCTACTCACCACTTTACACATACTTCCCCAAGTATTCTAACCTCTAACCTCGGATCCAAGTGATCTATGTAGTTTGTCTTTTGTTTTGTGTGATCTTCTAGGTTCCTCTTAAAGGCAAGATCACCACTTCTTGAAGACGAGCAAGCTCAAGTCCATGAGTTGCCATGCTTCGTCATCATCAAGACAACTAAGGTTCTCTTGTTGATAGTTCTTTCTTTCTCCATAGATGTTGGGTTGAAGGCATTAGTGAAGGATGCCGAAAGTGTCAAGATGAAAGCATTAGTGAAAGGTGCTTATCGTCCGTGTCAAAAGCATTAGTGAAGAATGCTAAAGGTGTCAAGACGAAGGCATTAGTGAAGGGTGCCAAGCGTTGTGTCAAAGGCATTAGTGAAGGATGCCTAAGAATCAAATCAAGTGGCATTTGGGAAGAATGCCTAGGTCGTATAATCGATGAGGTGCATCGTTATACATATAAGTATTTGTTTATTTCCAAGGATGGTGATATCCTTGATGGTGTTGTAACAAGGAGTAGATCTCCTTGAGATTAGGTGTTGTGTTGTGAAGGGTAGTAGTTCCTCCATAGTAATGGAACTAGGTGCTTAGCCTAGTACCTAATAAAGGGTAGGCGACGTTGTGATAGGATTAGTTCTCCTTGGTGTGAAAGAACTCGGTGGTTAGCCTAGCACCGTATAAAGGGTAGGCGACGTTGTGTTAGGTGTGGTTCGCCTTGGTGTGAAGGAACTCGGTATTTAGCTTTGTACCGGAAAAAGGTTAAGCGACGTTGTGAAGGCTTCTCCGCCATAAGGAGTTGGTGTAGTGTTTACGAACTCTCGAGTAGGTGACTCGGGAGTGGAGTAGGGCAAGGAAGGTGTCCTTGTAGCCGAACCACTATAAATACTTGTGTCGTGGTGATGTGCTTCTTACTCTTTATCTTTCATTACACGCTTATATATCTATCTATCAACGTCCAACATAAACAACCAAATAGATTGACATAAGTCGATCTAAATATTTAAAAGGAAGTTTTAAATTGGTAAAACTATTCAACCCCCTTCTAGTTTTCCACAAGCGTATGGTAAGAAAGCTAAAGCGGTTCAAAAGGTAATCTATGATGGAAATGAGATTCTTAAGCCTAGACAGAAACCCTCTTGTCTTTGAGTGCTCGAGGAAGATAAAAATTAGAAGAAGTCTCTAGAAAAAATTGGATGATAAACTTAATAGTCCTTGTGCATAAGAGATAAAATCATCGTTAAAACACCAAATTATTCTAAGGAGAACCGGATTGCCTTTAACAACTTTAGACCTCGAACGGTGACCCCCGAACAAATTTTACGGAAAAGGATCGGACAAACAAAAGTCGATGATTTTATTGAAAAAACTCCCTTGTAGGAAATTGCCTCCCGCCACCATGTATCCCCTAATACACCAATGCATTTAGTGCCTAGGAATCTTCCCACTAATAGCAAGACGTTAATCAGCATTTATATAGTTTACCAACTATTTGTTGATTTTGAGAAAACGTGTAAGAAGAGAATCACACCCACTGGGATAACTAAAGGGGAAAGGGGTTTTGAACAAACTAAAGAATGCTACTTAACTGAGGTCATGCCTTTCTTTAAACAACTTAAAGAACAGTTTGAGAGTCTTCAAAAGGGAATGGACATAGAGATTAAAGAAATGAAAAGGATGTTTAATGATATGGAACTTGAGGTCAGTATGCATGAACATGATCTTAAGAGTAATGAAATTGAGATAAAGAATTTGCACATCATTAATGATAATTTGATCTCTCAATGTGTTGTTCAAGATGTGTTTTTAACTGTTACAAATTATTCTATTACTGCATCTCAATTTCATGAGTTATCTGTGGCATTAAAAGTGTCCCATGATCGTGTCATTGAGCTTGAAACCTCAGATTCTAAATTGCATGATAAAATTGAACAGGATGATCATGATAATTTGGTAAAACATTATTCTAAACTTGAAGTTGAACATTTTAATTTGCAACTAAAATATCAACATCTCAAAGAAAATGTTAAAACCTCAAATATCAAAACATCTTCAGATGTTCCTGAGTTTGATGTAGTTTTTGAATTAAACAAACGTGACGAACAGATTCGAGCTCATTGTAACACGAGCAAAAAGTTGAAAACCCAAATTTCACAATTAAAGGGTGAAAAGAACAATATGAATGGCTCCCAAATGCCTCCTCCTTTAGATTCTCAGTATTCTCAAAACTTTCATCTTCAAAACATCATTAATGTATTACAACAAGAAAATGAGAGTTTTCTAGAAGAAAATAAAAAGGTTAAACTTCACTTCAAAGAGTTATATGATTCAATGAAAGTCACTCGTGACAAGAACAATGAAAAAAATAACTTCTTTACAAAAGAAAATTGAGAATCTGAAGAGTCAGGTAAAAGGGAAAATGCCACTTGTCTGTAATGAGAATGTTGCATCAAAGGCATCTGTGGATTCTAAATATTCTGTGACTGTGAAATATATTCCTCCTCATCTTAGAAATACGAACTTGTGTTTCATGATTATTTTTATCACCTTAAGGATAGTCTAGAATGTATCCCTAAGATTGTAGAAGAGGATCACATAAATAAACCACTTAATAGTGAAATTAGGTATGCATGCTTATATGCCAAACGATCTCAGGAGCTTTTAGAATGTTTAAGAGCAACATGCCCTTAATCCTTTTGTGAGAAAGATAAAGTTGTTATGCCTTGTTCTATGCCTAGTGCTAAGTATGCAATCCATGATATGCCTTGTTCTGTGCCGAAAGTCAAGCATGTAAGCTTTGATGTGCCAAAAAGTACTACAGATCCCAGCACTTCTAGATCAGGAATGCAAAAAGTAGCAAAACCAACTAATGTTCCCATAATTCCCTCTACAGGAGTAATCAATGGTACAAAAGCAAGCTGGTCAAAGCCTCCAGGCAATACAAAGCAAGATAGGACCTCGCAAGCTAAGAGTGACCAATGGAAGAAAGTAGAAGACCACCCTAGGAAATTTAAGTTTGTGTTGAATAAAACGATTCATGTTGATTCTAGTATTAGCTTTAAGCGTACTGTAATTAATTCGAATTCTACTACTACTTGCAAAACATGTAATGAATACTTGATTTCTGGTATTAATCATGAATGTGTTGTGAATGATTTAAGTAATACTGTTAAATCTCCTGTTAAAATTGTTAACACTAGAAAACAGGATAAGAAGGTCAGAAAACCAAGGTGGAAGAGGGCTAGAAAACATTGGAAACCAACAGGAAGAAGATTTAGTAATGTAGGTTATCAATGGATACCTACTGGCCGTAAATTCAATCTTAATGAGTTATGCCCTAAATTATCTAGATCAATACCCAGTAGGAAATGGATGCCTACTGGTAGAACTGTACCTTTAAGAAGTGAACATACCTTGAATAGATCTACTAGTACTACTATCCCGGCATCTACATCTAATCATATCACTGTTTCTACTTCTAATGTGGGTTCTCCAATCACATCTACTAACCAAGTGGAACCCATTCATGCATGGGGATCCCAATTGTCTAGTCATCCATTCTTGTATGTGTTCAACTACAGGTCATTCAAATAGTTCTGTGGTACCTGGACTCAGGCTGTTCCAATCATATGACTGGAGATCGCTCACGGCTCATGAACTTCGTGAGTAAATTTATCGGGATTTTTAGATTCGGAAACGACCATTTCAGAGCAATTATGGGTTATGGAGATTATGTGGTTGGTGATAGTGTAATTTCCCGGGTATACTATGTAGAAGGCCTTGGTCATAATTTGTTCTGTGTCGGTCAATTTTGTGATTCGGATCTAGAAGTGGCCTTTAGAAAACATACTTGTTTCGTCAGAGAACTTGATGATGTGGAACTTTTAAGAGGAAAACATAGTACAAACCTGTACACCATCTCTATCGAAGATATGATGAAGTCTTCTCCAATCTGCTTGCTATCTAAAGCCTCGAAAACAAAGTCATGGTTATGGCATCGTCGTCTCAACCATTTGAACTTTGGAACCATAAATGATTTGTCTAGAAAAGATCTCGTAAGAGGTTTACCCAGATTGAAGTATGAAAAATATCATCTTTGTTCAGCATGCCAATTGGGAAAAAGCAAGAAATATGCCCACAAACCCAAACCTACAAATTCTGTCACGGAAGTTCTTCATATTCTTCATATGGATTTGTGCGGACCAATAAGAGTGCAAACAATTAATGGGAAGAAATATGTGTTAGTTGTTGTTGATGACTACATCAAACTTAACAAACAGCTGCAGGTTCGACTTAACAAAACTGTTAGAATCATCCGAACGGATAATGGAACTGAGTTTGTTAACAAAGAACTAAGTCAGTTTTATGAAATAATTGGAATCATTCATCAAAGAAGCATTCCATGTACTCCTCAACAGAACGGTGTAGTTGAAAGACGAAATCGGACCCTTGTGGAAGCTGCAAGAACAATGCTAATTTACTCAAAAGTTCCAATGTTTCTCTGGGCTGAAGCCATTGCCACTGCTTGCTATACCCAAAATCGTTCCCTAATACACACCACTTATGGAAAAACTCCATACGAACTTATCCACAATCGAAAACCTGATCTCTTCTTCCTTCGTGTGTTCGGTGCTTTGTGCTATCCAACGAATGATGTTCAAGACTTAGGTAAATTAAGAGCTAAGGCGGACATTGGAGTTTTTGTGGGCTATGCACCAAACAGGAAGGGTTACCGAATCTACAACAAAAGAACTCGAGATATCATGGAAACTATTCACGTCACGTTCGATGAGTCGTTCGGGCAAATGGCTCCGGGACAATCAAGTTCGACCCGCATCTCAACATACATTAAGTCGTCCCATTAGTTCTTCCTTGTACAAAACATCTCACCGGCAGCTCCATATGTACCTCCTTTTGAAGATGATTTAAAAAATTATTTGATCCAATGTTTGATGAATACTATGAACCTATTGCTAATGATCGCCCTAAACCATCAATCGATTGGTCGCTCCTAACCCACCAACGAGATAACCCTTCAAGATTCGTGTCATTAAGTCAAGAAGCGCCTCTGCAGATCACTCATCATCATCATCAAATCCTCAATCATCGAGTGTACATCATGGAAATGTTTAGCAACTATGATAGAGATAACTCCTTGGCTACTCCCAAGATGCTCCATTTGAGAACATATTTGCTCCTCGAACCAACTTCGAACCATCTTCATCAGAGATCCAAACTCGCTACATCGGTCCCACAACAACAACCACACGAGCACCTTAGAAAATGGACACATGACCATCCTTTGGACAACATCATTGGGAACCCTTCTCATCCAAGATCCACTGTAAAAAACTTGCAACTGATGCCTTGTGGTGCTTCTTCAACTCCGTACTATCTAAGGTTGAACCAAAAGACGTTAAAATAGCCATGACTGAAGACAACTAGTTCAATGCCATGCAAGAAGAAATTCATGAATTCGATCGACTTGATGTATGGGAATTAGTACCTGCTCCTGACTGTGCTACGATAATCGCTCTAAAATGGATCTTTAAGGTAAAACTTGATGAGCATGGTGATGTGCTAAAGAACAAGGCTCGACTGGTTGCGAAAGGATACCGTCAAGAGGAAGGTATTGACTTTGAAGAATCATTTGCTCTAGTTGCACGTGTCGAGGTAATCGAATCTTCACGGCTAATCGCTAGTAAGAACATGGTAGTCTATCAAATGGATGTAAAGACGCTTTTCTAACGGAGATCCGAAAGAGGTTGTTTACGTCGGTGAGCACGAAGGTTTTGTGAATCCGAGCATCCTACTCATGTTTATAGCTTGAAGAAGGCCCTCTACGGTTTGAAGCAGGATCCAAGGGCATGGTACGACACGCTATCAAAGTTTCTTCTAACTAATGGATTCAAAAAGGAGCAGTTGATCCGACATTGTTCACCGTAAAGTCGCAAACACTTAATTCATGTTCAAATCTATGTTGATGATATTATTTTTGCCTCGATCGACCCCAATGAATGTGACCGTTTTCTAAGGAGATGGGCTCCAAATTTCAAATGTCAATGATGGGACAAATGTCATTTTCTTGGGATTACAAATTTCACAAAATCCGGAGGCATTTTATCAATCAATCTAAATATGCTAATGAAATCTTAAAAATTTTGGATTTGATTCTTGTGACCTGCTGACACTCCATGGTGGGCGTACTAAACCGGATGAGGACCACTCGGGGATCATGGTTGACCAAACTAAATATCGTAGTATGATTGGGTCCTTGATGTACCTTCGCCACCAGCAGACCGCACATTTTGTTCACTTATGCATGTGTGCTAGATACCGTGCTAAGCCTATCAAAAAGCACCTTGAAGCGGTTAAACGGGTCTTCGGTATCTCCAAGGAACCTTCAACATGGGAATTTGGTATCCGAAGGACACCGGTATGTCACTAATAGCCTATGCGAGATCTTGACCATGCGGTGTCAAGATACACGTTGAAGCACGTCAGAGGTGCTCGGTTTTGGGTGACAAGCTTGTGAGTGGTCTTCAAAGAAACAAATGAGTACCTCAATATCCTCTACAGAGGCTGAATACATAACCATGTCATCTTGTTTTGCTCAAATCCTATGGAAGAGATCCCAATTATCTGACTATGGCTTTGACTTCAACAAAATCCCTCCGTACTCTGATAACAAGAGTACCATTGCTCTCTCGTGCAACAATGTTCAACATTCAAGAGCAAAGCATATCGACATTCGACATCACTTCATACGGGAACAAGTTGAAAAAGGAGTGGTTGAGCTATACTTCGTGAGAACTGAATATCAGTTGGCCGACATCTTCACCAAAGCTCTTCCTAGAGAACGTTTTGAGTTTATTCTTCCACGACTTGGCTTAAAAAGCCTTCAACCAGAAACACTCAAACGTCTTCAGGAAGAAGACGAGGAGTAACGGTGCTTCCCTCTATCCGATCTTTGTACATATATTCTTAAAAATCAAAATACAAAATTATAAAATTAAAAAAAAAAAAAATATATATATATATATATATAAAAATATTCAAAATCCATAAAATTAGAAAATCTTGAAAATTTTCAAAATATTATCATTTTTCATGTTTTTCTCGGTTTGATATCATCTACGGACTTTGTTTTGTCATTCGAAGAATGGCACGGGTCTTTAGATGATGTTCGAATGTACATAAAAAAATGAGATGGAGAAAAATGGTGGTATATTGTCATTTCAGACAGTAGCCCGTTTTAAAAGAAAGAACAGAGCCATGCTTTATCTTATTTTTCAAATCTCATGCTTTGATTCTAAAAACAAATGTTTGTCACCAAAAAGACAAATGTTTCCTTCACAAATATTTTTCCTTCTATAAATTCTTCTGAAAAATATTTGTCATCTAATGAGAACTAAATAGCTTTGAAAATAACTCGGACTCAATTTTTGAAAATCATCTTGTAACACCCCCAAATCTCGGTACAGCGGAAGACTTAATCAAGTTTTTGGGGCGTTACTTTTTGGATTGGTATCGCACACAAGTAAAATAAAAGATAACCATTTAACCATTCAAAACCAATCCCAAATCAAATATTCAAACATTTAATCCGAAGATATAAATTTTAGGCCCAAAACATAGTTTAACAAAATAGGTCCCCATTGTTTATCAGAGTCGGAAAATGATCCTTGAACCATGCCTCCATGCCAAGCTTCCACACATCAATTAATCCAATCATCTCAAATACCGAGAAATCATGCTAAAAGGTCGACTTCTGTTGGTGAGTTCATAGGTTTAAGTTCAACAAAATCATAGTGGACATGTAAGAGTTGATTTGCTATGCAAGACCTAGATAGAATAATACCGTTTGCACGCATGCATCCTACCGGATCACCAACCATATAATCACTTACTCGGGCCCTGCGACTCTAGTCCAAGATCGTCGTGGCAACCTCTAGAACGCTTGCCAACCCCAGCTAGTTCGAGATAGAAGTCTATTCTTAGTTAGGCATGGTTAAACCTAGACTAAGGCAACAACTATCGCACGCCTATCTACTCACCAAGCATATAAGCAAATCCAAATAGTTTTAACGGTCTAAAAATAGCAGCATGATTCTCACCCCAAAATAGTTCAAAACATAGTTAAAACGTATATAAAAGTGGGGCTATGAAACTCACCTCAAGCAATGAACGCACAAATATCACTAGCAGAAGATAACAGAAATCACAGCACATCAACTATCGACTCGGCACAACCTATTAATGTAGACCACCTTAATATATATTCCTCAAAATCAACGTTATCTACCCCAATGTATTCCATTTTTTTATTTCCAAAAACGTCTCGTTTCACCATTAATCCTAGTGTTTGGTATCCTCATGTGTGGGTGTATCGACTCAATATGATGCCATGAATGCACTCAAACAACAAACATATAACTCAATGCGACACAATGAGACCTCTAAACGATAAGCTCCATAGTTCAATAAGTTTCGGAATAAATAGTAGACCTTATCGAATTCGTCAACTCGATAAACTCATTCATTTATTCGTGTCACTTATTATCCCATAAATCAATCGTATACTAAAGAGTCATAAGGATAAGTCGCCCATTAATAAGGTTACCCAACGCACCTAGCGGGCTCTTATTAGATTCGTCAACCAAATAAGTCCGCTACCCACGTGGATCAACAATATTAATGTTAGGTTATCCGTAACCCATGCACACATAACGCAAATAATTAACTACTTATCCAATATTAAATGTCCACAATTGACATTTATTGATAAACGTGTACTCGAAACCATAATTACTTATTTATTACAAAACCTTTCCAATTTAGTCGTTAGTTTTCGTTTAAAACTAGTAAATAACAAGATAAATCTTGTTATTGATATTTTTGGTACAAAAGCCCATTATTATTTACATTTCATAGTTTTATTATCATTTTCATATATGGTACATATTTCGTCAAATCCCATTATAAATCTCATAACGTTATTTGTTTCGAGTCCACAAGCACGAGTCATAACTTCTCGGCTTTTAATCAATCAATAGTCCAAATTAGACTAAAGTCCATGTTAAGGCTTTTTCGGAGTCAACTATTGAATAAAAAGTCAAAGTGACGCCGACGTAGCTCAAAGTCACAATATATATATATATATCAAGTCCAAAATTAAAAGTCACAACGTCGCAATTTAATCCCAAACCAACTCAAAACAATCTCGCCAACCAATCAATCAACCAATTATACTCGAAACCAATGTTATGACCCTAATGGTCATGACACGGTCGCGGTCAAGACCACGTGAACCAAACAAGCTTCTAAAAGCTTTTCGGCTCCACGCGTCTCATCCAAACCTCAACTAAACCAATCAATAAGCTACCAAATCGACCCGACTCGGACCCAAGACCCAAGTGGGTCTCGTACGCCACTCAAGAGCCACGTACGAGCCCTATGTGGTTCGTACGTCCCATATGTCTCAACCAAACATCACCAAACCAATTCTACAACACTCCAATCCAATCATTCAAGCTCCAAACACTAACCAAACACAAAACCCATCAACTATTTTTAATCAAGAACATGCAACAAAACCCTAAAATGCAAAACCCATCAAATTAATGCACCACACATGTACCAAACACTAATTACTTGTTTATTTCAACACTAATTAGCTTTAATTTCATGTTCCACCCAAAAGCCCCAAAAATTGTTCATGGGTCGAAACCCTAATTACCCATTTCGTGGCTTTTTATTGCTCAAACAAGCTCAAAACATGTTCTATTTACCTTCTCTAATCACCAATTGCAAAAGCCCTGTGAAATCTTTTGAAACCCTAAAAGTACGAATCTTAATTCTTGAATTTGGAGGTGTTAACGAAGTCCAAATTGAGTGTATGATATATGGTTGAAAAGAGGAGAAAAAGATATATCTTTTGGTGGTGGAGGTGTATGTTCACTCGCCGGAATAGTGGCGGTAGTGGCCGGAATATGGCCGGATTTTATGAAGGTGGTGATTAGGGTTTTTAGTGAGAGAAAGTTAGAGAGATAAACACTAGTGTGTGTGTTTTAGAGAGAGAAACAAATGAGGTGAAATGAGGTGTATGGGTGGTATTTATATTCATGAGCTAGGGACCTCAAAATAAAAAATTAGGAGGGGGGGCTACACAGTAAAAAGGGAGGGTTCGGGTTGTAATTTCTCGTATCTAACTCGTTTACCCATTCCCGAGCTCACATATCGTCCCCCAAGTGTCCCATGACATTTATTTAACTTTCCAACATCGTTACTTATGTTTTTCCACGAGTTTTGACTATTTATTTGTCAATTTTCGAGTTACGGTCTAAAAGTTACATTAACTCTTGTTTTAAGCTTTTCTAGTGCCGAATCGAATAGTGCCTACCAAATAGAGTTAAAACGCATACGATAACTCATTTAATAATGAAATAAACCGTAAAAACCAATCGACGATATAAAATCTAGTCGTGGTTTATAAAATAGTGTTAAAGGCAAAACTCAGTTTAATTTAGCGTAATGCGGTTACCTAAAATAGACTCCCTAAATTGCCAGTTGTCACACATCTAGACTTGTCATTTGTAAAAATCTCTATCTCTCAATCAACAACTTATGTCATTGATTGAGGGGGAGAATGATTTCAAATTAAATCAAAAAGGTTATATTGGAGTTTAAAGTCTCAAAATCTGATCCTTATCAGTTAAAATGTTTTTCAAAAAGCAAGTCACAATTCTCCTCCAAAGTTTTCAAAATTAATTTAAATCAATAGAGATCACAAATCTCAATGGATCTGAAAATTGTGATCGGGGGAGAATTTGTGATATAAATTGGATTTAAACTGATAATTCAATAAATGGTTTTGTAATTGATTAGCAAGATCTCCTCCCTACATATGCCAAATGATTAAAACTTGATTAAAACACTTTGGAGGAGCATCTATATCAAACTAAAAAGGATTAAAACGTGATTGATTTGTCACTAAGTGCAGGTTCTTCCTAATATGTGTAAAACACTTTCGAATTTCGATGCACATATTGAGGGGGAGCAACTTTTTGAAAACCACATCTTTTCCCAAAATTATCTTTAACAAAGTATTTAAAATACTAACTTGATCGGGAAAGCGATGTCGATATTTTTAGAAAATGTTGATCAAAGAAGTGAATTCTTCATTCTCAAAGCTGAGATTTTCAAGTCCTCTTGCCTCCATGTGACAAAGCAATTTCAAACATACGATGCACATGTTGAGGGGGAGTTTTTTCTGAAATATCAAAAACAATTCAGGTACAAAATTCTTTGATCATATATCACAAGTACCTGTATTTATTATTCAAATGGTTTTCAATTGGTTTCAATGGCAGAAGGACAATACCAAAAAGACCGGCCAAATTTATTTTATGCATGGAGATATAAGGATGGTTAGGTTAGGTATTCGTTCCCATGATCCCGCCAGAGCGGAGGATCTAACCGAGGACAATCCACTAGATAGTGTAGAGTCTTTAGGTATGATGAAAAAAGGAGAAAATGAGAAATGGGAACAAAGTCTGATCGAGACCGAGCTAGTATCTTGGAATAAACCCAACAAGGTTCTAGTTATGAAGTCTCGGTAAGCAATTGAAGGGTTGAAGAATGAAAAGAAATGAAATGAGAAAAGGGTGAAAAGAAATAGCCTCCATTAATTTAACCTTAGGCGTAAACCGGTTCAATACATATGCTCTTGGTGGTTACTAAGGTAACCCTGTATTGAAGACAAGACGTCATGGACCCAAAGGACGACCGCAATACAACTTCCCAAGCTACTCAAGTTCCTCTTAAAGGACTTGTTTCATTCTCACGGGAACCTACATTATCTATCGACTTTCTCTTAGATATTGTTGATATTGAAGAAGGAGACCCTCTCCCTAGTCTCTGGCATAGGAACCAAATGTGCACTATTGAGTCTAGAGCCACGAGATCATCAATAAATCTCTCTAGGACACAATCAATGAAGACTCACTGTTTCACACAATGTGGAAAGTGAGTTTATATCTTAAGAGTCCTACGCATTATCCTTGTGTAGTGATGTGTAAAATATTCACGATGAAGATGGAAATCCTTCTAGAGCCAACATCAAACAAGCTCTTGGGGGTAACATGTGAGATCTATCCAATAGATCAAACTTGTGACAACTGGATATAAACGATGGGGCGATCCAATATTTAATTAACCTTGGTCCAGGAAATGGATTGACGGATACCTTTGAAAAACCGGTCGTTGTGCTTAAAATTCTTTTCTCTAGCACATCGACTGTGTATTAATATTTCAAAATAAAAGGTGTTTATGATTGATAATTGATTTTCCTTAAAACCTTCGTTGTTTTGCAAAACTCTTTATATTAAGCAGAACACGATGGTTTTATCAAATCACTTTTATCAATCGATGAATCTCAATTATTGGTTCACTCACTCCGTGTTGTCTTCTTTGAGACGTTCCGGTTTGAGAACGACTAGAGCATTGCGAAACCATGTCAAGGAGATTCTTAGGAATTCTACCTGATCATAGGCAGTACTTGTACTGATCAACGGGGAACCGTGGGTCGTGTAACTTAATTCAACAAAAGTGATCAAAGACACTTTCGTGCACTTTATTGCTAACTGTTGTATGCAGGTACACACAACGTTTGCAGCTGATCATAATTGAGAAGTCAATCCATAGCCGCATGCTCACACAACACATTCATCTCTAAAGAAATCATGATAAGTGCATCAACGACTCTGATATTTTCACTCCATGCTTTTGCTACGCTGCTGCAAATATCATGGATCAACTAAAGCTTCCGCTACTCTGATGAGAATAAATTAGGATCCAGAATGTGAGCATGTCGGTCCAATGTCACAACATCACATAACGTCAACACTACAAAGGAAGAGTCAGAGATTTATGGTAGCTGATGATCTCAAAGCTGGCTCAAAACTCATCATCATGTGGATCAGTTAATGACCTCCACTTGGATTAACCAAACATGCAAAACATGAAGAATCAAAGACTACGGGCTACAGAGCAAAGAACTTAATCAAGAATCCAAGAACAATCAAAATGTAATATCTGTTTGTATTCAATGTAAATTGAGGTGACCTCCCTTAGAGGGTGATTGTTAGGATTTATAAAATCCATTAGTTAAAGTGTCGGTCACCTCAAGTATATATATTCGTTAGAAAGCTCGTAGTCGTAGTCAAGTTATGTTAATAAGTAGTTAGTTTTGTAACACCGTGGAGGACGGACGGGTCTTTACCCACAGTATGTCTGATCCACAGCCCGTAGGAGGCGTGTCTTGTAAGAAACTATAAATACCCTCTACCTCCCAAGGTAGAGGTTGGAGCTTCAATACCATTTTTTTTGTTTCACCAAGTTCCCAACTCTCTTTACTTTCTCTCTACTTTCTCTCTCTAAAAACTCAATTCATACGCCTCTATTCAATTGGTTTAATGTGTTTATAAAATCCAATATGTTACAATTGATAACTGACAAGGCATTTTGAAAAAACCCACCAAAAACGCTATGCAAATAAGACAAAGTCCGACATGCCACTTTTCGATTTTTTATGAAAACAAAAAGTAACACATCGGACTGGGGGGCTTGATGGTGTACCCTATTTTATGTCTCGGAGCCTAACCTCCAAAGGAAAGAACTCTAGATTCGGAGCATGTCCAATGGCATAAAGCTCACTAGGCTACCATAAGGGAACCCGCCAATACACCAAACTCTAAGTCATGAAGCTCGATCCTCAGAGGATATCTATGCTCCAACACTACGAGACAAACATGAGATCTTCACGGACCCCACCCATGTAACGATTACTCACTTCTGACATAAGACCACCACACGTGGGCACGATCTTGGAGCATATTCTTAGAGCTTTCTTATTGGATGTAGAGAATATGCTTTCTCTTGTCCAATCCGGTCAATACATGTGGCAAGCCAGATCTTTCCTAGGGATCACCTATAAATACCTGTTTAACTCATCCATTTCTAGTATGTCATTTACTACCTTTCTACTTTTTCTCTCTAAACACATATTCATTACACTCGGATGACTTATTCTCATACCAGAGCCAGTTCGCAGGGTCCACCCCTAAGCTACGTCTAACCCAAGCGTGTTTATTGTCTTATTGCAGATACCAAGTAGCATATAGAAAGAGTTAGTTTGCGCCTCCATAAGCTCTGATCAAGCAGGTACAATTATTTTTACGATCAAAAGTCGAAGGCCTTACTCTTTTATTATAGTACTTTTCAAAATTATGTTTGTGAATGGCCTCTCTGATTGAGGCTATCTCTCTTCATTCTTCAAGTAGATCGAGATTTTATTGAAATCTTTCTTCATTCTTTGATGCTTCGTATGTCATCACGCGTTATGTTTCAACACTTACCTCCGAAGGTATAACAACTTCCGTCCCACAGGCTAAGCTGAAAGGTGTTTCCCCATGGCTAGACTTGGAATGTGTTCTCCATAAAACTTGAGGTAGCTCATCGACCCATCCATGATGGCTTTGACCTAATCTTCGTTTTATCCCCTTCATGAAATCTCGGTTGGTGACTTCTACTCGTCTGTTACTTTGAAGATGGTAGACGGATGTGAATGATTGCTTAATTTTCAACCCTTTATAGAAAATTAGGAATACCCTTGGGCGAATTGCTTTTCGTTGTCAGAAATAATGATGTATGGCACCCCAAATATGCATATGAGTGTCAGAGGACTCGTCCTTTCCTTTTTTTATACCCTTCACCAAGTGTGCCAATTGTCCTGACCTTACGACTTTTTCTATCTGTTTCTTCAGCTCTCTGCAAAGGTTTGTTTTGTGACCATGATCTTCATGGAAGTGTTAGAACTTGGCCGTGTCTCTGTCTTTTCCTTTATCTGTCATTCGAGAGGGTGGATCGAAGGCCTTCGCATCCCTCACTGTCGCGAGTAATTCTCACAAAGACTTGATCAAGCTTCCCAAGAGACCATGATCAGAAATTTTGTTGTACGGAGTGAACCTATCCCTGTTCTTTTTCATGTACTTTAACCCTTTCTACGAAGAATTCTTTGAGATCTTATCATGACTATCCTTGTGCTCGATCGGAGCTCCATTAGTAGCCACCTCCTTCGCTTCTATCTGCTTCTATCCACGTATACGTCTTTTTAATTAGGCATTTGTAAGTTGCCGGGAGGTTAGTAGAGATAAATTCTACCAAGCTCCGATTTCATGCAAACCCAGAATTTGTAAAGTATCATCAGTATACCTTGTGCCGAAATCCCTCGTGCTTTCACCTTCTCTTTGTTTGATGTTATGAACCGTCATATTTGTCTTTGTGAATTTCTTTTGTTGACTGAAATGTAACCTAAATTTAGCCTTAAGGTCATCAAGGTTCACAATACTGCCTGGCTTCTGCCCATTCCACCAAATACCAGCAAAGTTTCGCAAGGTATACGGAAACATGTGGCAAGCTACAGGCATAACCCACTTCTGCATTCGAATGGCCCCTTCAAATAAATACAAAAAGTTATATGGATCTCTCTTTCCACCATAGGTACCTATGTGTGAAGGCATTTTCAACCCGTCGGGGTAAAGGGTAGTCTTTGATTCATCTTACAGAGGGGCTGGCGGAGCCCAAAGGTTCGGAATATAGGCAGTTATATGGTGGTACATACATAGGGGTAATGTTATATGGATTGTGATTCGGGGGTACAGATGAAGTTAGGTTAGAGTAAGGTGGATAGGATCTGTGTGCACAAAAAGGAGGATTCCCTACCATTGGAAATGGTGGGTACACCAGAGGTTTTCCTAAAGGCACATTCCCATAAGGTTGAGGAAAACTAGGGTTGTTGGACTGCCCATTTAATGGAGGGTATAAATCATGAGGATAAGACTGAGTTTGGAAAGGGGTACATACCATTGGGAGGAATATTTCCTCCCATATTGATCGGAGGCGGATTATCTTCTATGCTTGATGTTGTGAGAAGGATGTAACGAAACCCCTACTTCTGTTTACCTAAGTGAGCAGCTAACAATGGAGGTAGGTTCACCTATGTGTTTTCCCTTCGGTTGCTTCTCCCACTAGAATGCTCATTTCTACCTTTCGCTACCATTCCTTCTCTTCTAATTGGAGCCCCTTCTGGAACTCCTTCAAAACCCACAGAAATTTTGTTTGACATTTGATCGATAAGAGACCCTATACTTAGTGACAAGTTTGTTTCCCTTTGAACAGGAGGCCTAGGTTCCATCTCGATCTCTTCATCGTAATCATCACTAGAGTATTCCAACTCCCTTCGCATCTCCGTGTTCCCAGCTTGCCTACTGCGAGCCCTCATCAAAGATTCTAGTGTTTAGAATTTGGCTTCGACAAAGGTTGGACTAATGACAGGTTTCGTGTTGGCTGACGTCGAAGCATGATGATTAGGCGTTGTTTCTGGGTGAGATCGTATTATAAAGGTGGAAGTTGTTTTTGGGGAAGGTTTTTGGGATAATTGACTTGTATTGGAGTTAAGGTCGAGAAACCCAGTGGAGGAGCATCTTCTCTTCCCTTATCCATGCCGGAAATGTAGTGAAATTGGTTAACTAGTTATAAACTTGGAAATAACGGGACCAAATGTAGCGCGTCCCACAGATGGCACCACTGATTGTACAATAACTTTCACTACCAGGCCTTGCGATGGTGATCGAAAGATAAAGGGATGTATGATTAGGCCAAGCTTGTTTGTAACATGAAATAAGAAATACAAAGACACTACGTTAAGTGATTGTGCAGGAGTTGGACCCTGCGAACCACCTCCGGCGTTCGAATGAGTATGTGATATGGTTAGTAGATGTGTTTAAGGGAAAATGAGAGTGTTAAGTGAGTGTACCATCATTAATAAACTGTTCAATCTATTTATAGGGGAGAAAATAGGCCTTGGAGAGCTCCTACATAAATATCGGAGATCATGGGGGTGTCCCATGATTTTGGTAACCGCTAGGGCTTAGTAACTCACGATCTCAACCTTAGCGGGGAAGCCAGGGAAGAGAGGGGAACGTAGGTTTAACCAAGTCAAGAGTAGCCTCTGATCTGATCTCATTGAAGGCCATACCCCGAAGGGCTTAAGGCTTTGATTGATGAGTTCCCAATTGTTAACCATTGCGTATGTGAATGGTTTGACGCCAATAAAGATTTTAAGAGGTTGACATGGACCTTCGTACTGAAGGCTTCGATCAGATTCGAAGGGGAATCCTTTGACCTGCTCGGAAGGTACGTCATCACCCACCAATACGACTTGCACGTTCCTTAGCAGAGGTCGAGGTTCAAGTCCCAAACAAGGTTTTTGGATACTCCTACGAATGCAATTCACACCTTTAACTTTAATGTTATTTAAAGTGACATTTCTATCTCTAAAATTCACACCCTGAACTTTAATTTTCTTAACAGTAACAATAAAACCTTTAATCTTTAGGCGTTCATAATTTGGAAGTAAACATTATTACTTTCATTACCTTAGATAACAACCCTTAAACTTTTTTAGATGCTTAGTTTTCCAATTATACTATTATAAATTTATAACAACTCACGCCTTTATATTTAATTTTCTTAAAAGTGACAATTCAAGCCTTAAAGTTGAATTGTTCAACCCTAAAATTTTAAGTTAACATAAGGGTAAACACCATAAAACAACAACCTACTTTTTCAAGTTTTTCAAGTTGAAACACTTACTTTTTTATTATCGATGAATCCTATCAAACTTTCAAATATTGTTCTGACTTCACACATATGACTAAAATAAACTTGCATCATTAGTCTTTTATACTAACGACCGTTAGCAAATAACTTAAAATTTGCTTTTCTTACGTTTCGTCCGTTTTTTCATGTTTTCGCCATTTTTGCACGTTTTCTTTCATTTTTACACGTTTTCGTCCGTTTTAACACGTTTTTTAACGTTTTCGTCTGTTTTTACACGTTTTCGTCCGTTTTGCACGTTTCCATCCGTTTTTACACGGTTTCGTCCATTTTGACACGTTTTTGAATGTTTTCGCCGTTTTACACATTTAAATGCTTTTACATGTTTTGTCCGCTTTTACACGTTTTTGCGCTTTTACATGATTTTGTTCATTTTACACGCCGTCATTATTGCGTTTTCATCCGTTTTACACGTTTTCGTCTATTTCTAAAATGTTTATATACGTTTCCGTCTGTTTTTACACGTGTTCGTCCGTTTTTGCACGTTTTCTTCCGTTTTACACGTTTTCGTCTGTTTTTACACATTTTTATCAGTTTTTACATGTGTAAACGGACGAAACCTGTAAGGTTGGACGACAAGGGTAGTATATTTTCACCCTCCTTACAGTATAAACCTTGCGCGAGTTTATTTTGTTCGGCCAAGGAAGTGGCGCGTGAATTGGAGGAAAACGTGCAAAAACGTTCAGAACGGACGAAAATGTGCAAAATCGGACGAAAGCGTGTAAAAACGGACGAAAACATGTAAAAACGGATGAAAACGTTTAAAAACCTATAAAGATGGACGAAAACGTGTAAAAACGGACGAAAACGTGCAAAAACGCACGTAAACGTGTAAAACAGACGAAAACGTGTAAAAACGGACGAAAATGTTTAAAAACGTAAAGATGTAACGAAACGTAAAACGGGAAAAAGTGCAAAACATACGCAAACGTAAAACGGACGAAAACATGTAAAATGGACGGCGTGTAAAACGGGCAAAACGCTCAAAACGTGAGAAAGCGGATGAAACGTAAAACATACGAAACATGCAAAACGGTTGAAAACGTGTTAAAGCGGACGAAAACGTAAAATGCATTAAAACATGCAAAACGGACGAAAACGATAAAGCGGACAAAACGTAAGAAAACCAAATTTTAAGTTATTTGCTAACGGCCGTTAGTATGCAAGTTTATTTTAGTCATATAGGTGAAGTCAGAACAATATTTGAAGGTTTGATAGGATTCATCGTTAATAAAAAAATAAGTGTTTCAACTCAAAAAATTTGAGAAAGTAAGTTGTTATTTTATAGTGTTTACCCTTAACGTAATCTGAAAGTTATAATTTGATCGACTTGACATAACATGCATCTTTTTTTATGTTGCATCAAAATACAAATATACTATATTATTACCATTATTATTTTCTATATTACTATAGCTAAATACATATTAAACTAAGATGAGAGTTATTTTACATACTAAAATTTTCTCACATAACAAGTGACTTATTCTTACTTTTTATATAAAAAAATCAATGGTTGAGATTAAAAGCATTTTAATATTTCACATATTTTTATAACTTAAATATCGCTTAAACCGTTAATCGTTAATCGAAAATAATTACACCATCGCGACTAGCATTTAACTATATTTTTATAGAATCGCACTTTGATATACTTTCGACAATTTTTTTTCTTTTTAATACATGTTTTTTAATATTTTTCGTTGTTAAAAATTGAATGAGAAATCACATGTGATTAAACACTAATTTGAATATTCTAATAATATCATATGTGATATTAGTGTTAAATCACATCTACCACCTATATAGAAAGGAAGGATTTGTAAAAAAAATCTCCCCTTAGATTCTGAGATAAGTACACGCGTAAAATCCAAAAAAACATGAACCATCGAATCACTTTGGGGTGATTTTGGGCGGAATTTGGGAGGCATTTCTTTGACAGATCTATTCGGTAACTGATGACGTACCCTCCGCTCTGCTAACGAGCATTACCGTCACTATGGTACTTCGACCTGCACCCAAAGCACTCATAGTGTCTAACCTCTGTCGAGGTTCGGAGCCTGTCCTCCATCAAGGCCTCCGTCACAGTTCGGATCCTGGCCTCCATCACTGATCGGAGCCCCCTCCATCAAGGCCTCCGCCACCGCTCGAGTCTCGCCCTCCATCAAGGCCTCCGTCACGCTTCGAGCCCGCCCCATCATCGATCGAGCCCCTCCATCAAGACCTCCGTCATTGTACGGAGCCCCCTCTGTCAAGGCCTTCGTCACTGTTCGGAGCCCCCTCCGAGATGTGTCGAAGCCCTTCTATTTGAAGGCCCAAGTTAGGTCTCCTGACTTGGTCAAACCCACGATCTCCCTCTCTTTCCTGGCTTCCCCGCCAAGTTTGAGAACGTGGGTCACTAAGCCCTAGCGGTTACCCACAAACATGGGAAGCCCCCATGTTCTCCTACATTTGCGCAGAGGTGCCCCTAACCCTATTTCTTCCACTATAAATAGGTTGGACGGGCAATGGATTATGGTAAGTTGATTGAACACTCATATCTTGACTTACACACACTTATACAACCGTAACTCATACTTACTCTCACGCCGGAGGTGGTTCGCAGGGTCCTACCCCTGCGTAATCACTTAACGTAGTGTCTTCTGTTTCTTATTTTCAGGTTATCTTGCACTCGGCATCACCACCATCACTTCTAACTCCGCCAATCACCATTGACGGCCCGGTATGCATCTTTTTATACGATCGGTGGCCATCCGTGGGACCCGCAACAATAAGTCCGTTTTTGAGTCAAATAACCATTTTCCATAAATAACGATCGAATTCAACAAGAATTCCCTACATCCTTTTACCACATGGTAGCACCACTAAAATCTCCACTTTTATCTCTAATCACGAGATTTTCCACCAACCACAAACTTTACGTTTACCATTTCAATGACCTCTGCCGGGTTTAAACGAGCCCCCTCATTATGGTGCATTTTGGAGAGAAGGTTCAATAACCTTCCTAGGAGCCTCCATTGCAGACTCCGTAGTAGCCTCTGTTTGGGTTCATTTTATGAAGAAGGTTCAAACTCAACAACCTTTGTAGGGCCCTCCGTTGCAGACTTCGTAGGAGCCTATGTTTGGGTTCGTTTTATGAAGGTTCAAACTCAACAACCTTCGTAGGGCCCTCTATTGCAGACTCCGCAGCAGCCTCTGTTTGGGTTAATTTTATGAAGAAGATTCAAACTCAACAACCTTCGTAGGAGCCTCCATTGCAGACTCCGTAGCAACCTATTTTTGGGTTCGTTTTATGAAGGTTCAAACTCAACAACCTTCGTAGGGCCCTCCATTGCAGACTCCGTAACAGCCTCTGTTTGGGTTCGTTTTATGAAGTAGGTTTAAAGTCAATAGCCTTCATAAGAGCCTCCGTTGCAGACTTCGTAGGAGCCTATGTTTGGGTTCGTTTTATGAAGGTTCAAACTCAACAACCTTCGTAGGGCCCTCCATTGCAGACTCCGCAGCAGCCTCTGTTTGGGTTCATTTTATGAAGAAGGTTCAAACTCAACAAACTTCGTAGGAGCCTCCATTACAGACTCAAGTAGTGACCTCTGTTTGGGTTCGTTTTATGAAGAAGGTTCAAACTCAACGACCTTCGTAGGAGCCTCCATTGTAGACTCCGTGCGACCTCTGTTTGGGTTCGCTTTATGAAGAAGGTTCAAACTCAACAACCTTCAGAGGAGCCTCCATTGCAGACTCGTAGCGACCTCTGCTCGGGTTCATTTTCGAAAGAAGTCTCTGCGCGGTCTTCGTCATGGGGTTTCCTAAGAAGAAGGGCCAGAACCTTCCTTCGCAAAATGTTTACCACAAGGTGAACAGAGACCGTACACTAATGACGGAGGATACACTTTGTCAATCTGGTATGTTTTCTACGAAACTAATACGCTATATTGCCTATGTTTCGCTACAAATCATATTATCTACATATGAAACTTTTGATGTTTATTAAGAGCACTATAAACCATCTTTTATTGAGCCTTTGCTTATGACACAATGATCATTAGAGATCCTACAACATTGACAGAGGATACCCTACGTTCCTAGAACCTCTGTTAGAGCATCACATATGTTGACATAAATCTCTGTCGATATGACTACAGAGCATCACATATGCTAACATAAGCCTCTGTCGACACAACTACAGAGCATAGCCTCTAATTCATAGGTGTCTCCTTCGACACGATTATAGAGCTTCAGCTCTGTTCACATAATATATAGGTGTCTCTGTCGAGACGATTACAGAGCATAGCCTCTGTTCACACGATTTATGTGTGTCTATGTAGACACAATTATAGAGCATCGACTCTGCAAGTATAATTACATAACCTCATAGATGTAAAACTTACTTTATTTTTAAAATCAATGTACTAAAAGCTTCTCATGGGAAAGCAAGCATTATTGGTAGTTGTCTTAGTGTTCATTTCAAAATGATGTAATCCTCTCTACCAATTCAATGACATAATATATTTCCCACAAATCTCTTGCTTCGTTTCTTAAACACAAATATTTGTTCAGCCAAGTCGTTTATAAGTTTCAATGTCGAAGGGATGAAATAAGACAACTATAAGTCTTGAATACATATACAACATCCATTACACTTCACATTAACTTTCCTAAGTGGTCTTAAGGTATTCCAAGCTTTATGTTACCCAAAGGATAAAGATGGAGTGGTCACGACCTCCATCAATGATCAAAATTGGTCATTATATGGTGGTGAAATTTACACACAATGAGGTTATTACACCTTAGGTTGTAAAATTTAGCGTCAGAAAAATGGCGTACGAGAAGTGCACAAGAGACATATATTTCCCTACTTGATTCCATTTTAACTAGGGCCTTAACCCTAGTACCTGCATCATACGGCCGAAGCCCATTCAATATTTTCTTTGGCCGAAGCCATATACCACGCAGAATAGTAAATTGTCCAAGGACTACTACTTTGCTTAAATGAAGTCCATAAGCTTCGTATACATACAAAATATACGACCTTCTAGGTCTATATTACTTAAAGATTAATCCTTGTTCGATTTATCACAAGGAAGTATTTCTTTTAAGTCAAAAGCATTACATTCAAAGTGTACGCATCACTTTCGACCGAGGGGCTTGATGATATACCCTCCATTCAATTTGAAGGTCTCCCCTTCATACTCACTTCGGAGTTACATTCCGACATACTTGGCAAACCTCCAAAAATCTTCTTTGGTGTAAAACCATTCGTCTATGATATGGTTACCAGTTGGGAATCTGCCAATCGAAGGCCTAAGCCCTTCGGGGTATGATCTTTGAAGATATTAATGCAAAGGTTTCATAAGACCAAGTCAAACCCACGTTCACAACCCTATCAAGGCTTTCCCAGCAAGATAGGGATCGTGGGACACTAACCAAGCGGTTACCTAAAATCATGGGACACCCCCATCATCCTCGCATCAGGTGTAGGAGCCTGCTAGAGCCTAACAGGTGCGATAATATTTCCATTATGCCATGCATTACAAAACAAAGCCAAGTTTGTACGCAAACCTTGGTACCTTTCGACAACGCAACGTATATACAAATAGGTTCCGATAAAACTCGCTTATAACTAAAAGCGAAAGTTATATGGCAAAACCTAATACACACGCTCGTTATATAACAAAGGATTTATGGACTACTTAAGTCTAATCGCATGCCTCCTACGAAGTCATAACATTATACTGGGGGGGGGCTTAATGAGGTATCCACCATGATAGAGTCAAATGTGGACTATTAAAAACAAGTATAGCTACTTTATATTTAACTGGCCAAAACAAAAGTAGTAGAAATTGTTACCAAGTCTTTTTTAACAAAGTAATGATAAGTCTAAAGCCATGCACTCTTCGCATGCATAACATTAGACTGGGGGGCTTGATGACGTACCCTCCGCTCTGCTAACGAGCATTACCGTCACTATGGTACTTAGCTTACCATTTGTACAAAGGGTATGATGTACCCTCCTAAAGGAAGAAGCCTATGCCTTCGACCTGCACCCAAAGCACTCATAGTGTCTAACCTCTGTCGAGGTTCGGATCCTGCCCTCCATCAAGGCCTCCGTCACAGTTCGGAGCCTGTCCTCCATCACTGATCGGAGCCCCCTCCATCAAGGCCTCCATCACTGTTCGGAGCCCCCTCCATCAAGGCCTCCGTCATTGTACGGAGCCCCCTCTGTCAAGGCCTCCATCACTGTTCGGAGCCTCCTCCGAGATGTGTCGAAGCCCTTCTATTCGAAGGCCCAAGTTAGGTCTCCTGACTTGGTCAAACCCACGATCTCCCTCTCTTTCCTGGCTTCCCCGCCAAGTTTGAGAACGTGGGTCACTAAGCCCTAGCGGTTACCCACAAACATGAGACGCCCCCATGTTCTCCTACATTTGCGCAGAGGTGCCCCTAACCCTATTTCTTCCACTATAAATAGGTTGGACGGGCAATGGATTATGGTAAGTTGATTGAACACTCATATCTTGACTTACACACACTTATACAACCGTAACTCATACTTACTCTCACGCCGAAGGTTGTTCGCATGGTCCTACCCCTGCGTCATCACTTAACATAGTGTCTTCTGTTTCTTATTTTCAGGTTATCCTGCACTCGGCATCACCACCATCACCCCTAACTCCGTCAATCACCATTGACGGCCTGGTATGTGCATCTTTTTGTACGATCAGTAACCCAACCTAAAAAACATACACACATATCCTCACAACAATCCTCTTCTCTCAAAGATCCCCTTGTTAATCCATAACCGAAAATCTATACAAATTAAACCAAGATTTCACAAACCATATTCAAAAGCAAGGACAAAATTGCCATTCCCCCTCATTTAATAAAATTCATGATAACATCAAATTAGCCTGATATTTTATATATCAAATTCCCGTGTTTATGGCCTCATTTGTATTAATATGGTACTTAATTCGTTCATATTTGCATTTCAGGATAAATGAGGCGTTGAAGCAGAAAAGATGTGATATAAGGCCAAATATATGTTCTGAAGATTGATTTATGAGGGCCTATGAATTCAGTGTGAAGATTACGTCGGAACTCGTTAATAATGTTACGGCGTAAATTTGATGCTTTGAAGGATACGGCGTAACCAATTCTTATGGTTACGTCGTAATTATTTTTGTGAAGATTACGGCGTAACGTAGCAATTTAGTTATGCCATAGAGATAATGACGGAGAAGATAAGAATATATGGTTGAAGAATTATGGCGTAATTTGGCAATTTACTTACGCCGTAATTAATTACTTGGGCGCAAAGTTTTGAAGTCCAGGGACTAAAGGCGGTCAAAATAATATTAAGTCATTTATCACAAGGACCGAAGGTAAAAATAACAAGAACGATAAGGGACTAAAGGCTACAATTTAAATGAAGTTTATTTTGTCATAAGGACCAAGTATAAAAATATGAAGTACGATGAGGGGCTAAAGTCGCACGGAAGACCATTTTAGTTTCAAATAATATATGGCTAATAAAAAAGTACGAGGATGGTAATTACGTTGTAATTGAAGTTTGGTTACGCCGTAACCGAATCGAAAGTTACGACGTAACTTTTCAAGATTTGAATATTTTATTGAGAAAAGTACAAAAAGTTGCCAAAATCTTTTGAAGTCCCTTTGTGGTCACTTTTAACTCAATGTCCAAATGGCCATGCACAACCACTCGACTCATGACTCCAACCAAAATTAAGCCTCGAGCAACCACTGACTCGGCAACTCCACCCAAAATTCGCCACGTGTCCAAATGAAAGTACAAAAGTTCAATAATAAAAAAGTACAAAATTGTACTTTCATTTGGACACGTGGCGAATTTTGGGTGGAGTCATGAGTCGAGTGGTCACAAGATGACCATTTTGGACATTGGGTTAAAACTTGACCACAAAGGGACTTCAAAAATATTTTGGCTTATTTTTGTACTTTTCTCTATTTTATTTACTAAAATAGTTACGGCAGAACTTACACTTAAGGTTACGCCAGAACCATGTCGCGCCTATAAACACAACCCTAAATGCATTTTAAGTATCTCTCTTCACCCTCCCTAGGGGTCGATTAGAGCACCACCTGTGGCAATTTCAAAGAATCCAAGCCATTTTCCAAGGAAGAATTCACCTACAATCATCATCATTATTGATGTGCTCGCAAGAGGTTTTAAATTTGTATGCAGGAATTACCGGTTAACTAGGAACACATTCGGGCAAGTATACCCTAGTCAAGTTGTATTATAGTATATGGTAAATCAAGGTCGTCCCAAGAGACTTGGTTGCACTACAAGTGTCGTTTTTTGTTTAAACAAGTAACAAGTAGATGGTTATGATTGTCACGGATCAAACCAACAAGAAAAGTAATATAAGAACAAGCAAATATCAAGACATTCATCATTATTCCAATCAAACACAAAATCTCAATAATCATATCAATAATAAACATCTTTAAATATAAAAGTAACAAGGTTTACCCAAAGTATGAATTACAATAGGCAAAGATGAAGGATTATAGCAACCTTCAAGCCTCCAATAAACTACAATAGTTCTACCAAGCCGGAAAATGATGTCCAAACGCCTTCAACAACCTTTGAGCACACTACACGAATTTGGAAGAGGTTTGTGGTCGTTTGGGGAAGATAAATTGGTGGAAATTTGTCTTTAAGGGTGGAGGCTAGAATTTCACACAAGTTGGGATAGCATAGTTGGTGGAAATTTGTCCTTAAGGGTGGAGGCTTGAATTTCACACCTTTGGGGAAGGTAAGTTGAGAGAGGGATGGTGTAATAGGTGGAAATTCGTCCTTAATGGTGGAGGCTCGAATTTCACACCTAGAGATGGAGTGGTGGGTGAAAGGGATGAGAAGGATGATGAAATGAGGTTGCAAAGGCCTCTATTTATACTACTTCCAAGCCAAGGGGTATTCAATGCTTTTCTTGGAGGCCAAGTGGTTTGGAAGGGACTAGAATACATGTAGGAAGGACCTAGAATCGTTTGGAACAAGTTTGGAGTCTTAGCGATGAAGAAATGGATGTCCAGGGCTTCCCAACCGAATCGGTTGGGCTCCAACCGGTTCGGTTGATCTTCTTGACTACTCTCCAACTGTTTCGGTTGCGGGGCCCGACCGAACGGTTGGAGCTTTTTGACAGAAAGTCATAAGCACCAAAGTTGTAGATCTTTCTGTAACATATTGGATTTCATAAACACATCACATAAATTCTATAAGAGGCGTATGAATATAGAGTTTAGAGAGAGAAAGTAAAGATGGGAGCCTTTCTAGAGAGAGAGAGTAAACAAAAGAGAGAAGGTTAAATTAGAATGAAAGGTCCAACCCTCTACCTTGGGAGATAGAGGGTATTTATAGTTACATACAAAACGTCCTCCTACAGACTGTGGATCAGGCATACAGTGGGTAAAGACCCGTCCGTCCTCCACGGTGTTGCTCTAAACTAAATAACTAACTAACTAACTAACTAGTAAATAACGTAATGTCTACAAGCTAACATATGCTAGACTAGAGTTGGGGTGACCGACTCTTCACTATGGATTTTCCAATTCCTAACAATCTCCCCCTAAGGGAGGTCACCCCATGATTTACATTTTGAATCCTAGAATTCTATCTTTGTCTTTATGCTCAAGCTTGTAGACTTCAATTCTTCAATGCCCGCAGTCTTTGTGCTTTAGCAGTGATTCTTCAAAGTCCAAGTGCTTTGTACTTCTAGTGGAGGTCTTTGTGTTGATCCACATCATGATGATCTTCGAGATTTCTTTGAGATCATCAGCCACAGTAAATCTCTGGATCACCTTTGTAGTGTTGCCTTCATGTGATGTTGTGACTTTTGGACCGACATGCTCACACTTTGGATCATGACATCTTTCATCGAGTAGCGGAGCTTTCTCGCTCATGATATTTTCGAGCGTAGTAGAAACATATTATAAAAACATCGAGCCGAGTTACGTAGATATGCACAAGTCATGATTTCTTCAATTAAGTGTGGATCTTGTGAGCATGCGGTGTGAATTGACTCCTCAATTCGATCACCGCAACCGTCAAATGTACCGCAAACAACGCTTAGCAATAAAACACACGAAAGTGTCTTTGATCACTTTTCGTTGAATTGAGGTACACCGCCCACGGTTCCTCGCTGATCGGTACAAGTCTCGCATGTGATCGTGTAGGATTCCTAAGAATCTCCTTGATAGGGTTTCGCAATGTTTTCTAGTCGTTCTCAAACCGAACGCCTCAAAGAAGACAACACGGTGAGTGAACCAATGAATTGAGATTCACCGATTGATGAAAATTTATTTGAAAACAATCGTGTATTGCTGAAGAAAGAGTTTTGCAATACGACGAAGGTTTTATGAGAAAGGTCAATTTTCAATCAAAATACTTTTGTATTTAAAAGAATACACATTCGACGCATAGAGAAAAGAAGAGATTCGACATCGAACGGTTTTTCCAAAAGTATTTATTCAATCGTAGATACTTTTGAGTTTGAAATATGAATACACATTTGACGTGCTAAAGAAAAGAAGGTTTGCACATCGAACGGTTTTCCAAAAGTATTCGTCAATTCCAACTCGACCAACCAAGGTTGATTCACGAGTGAATCGCCCATTGTTTCTATCCGCTTGTCACAAGCTTGATCTTTAGAAAAGATCTCACATGTCACCCACCAAGAGCTTGTTTGATGTTGGCTCAGAAGGATTTCCATCTTCATCGTGAATATTTTCATATCACTTTGATGTTCCGAAATACCACAAGGATAATGCGTGGGACTCTTAATATATTCTTACTTTCCACATTGTCTGAAACAACAAGTCTTCATTAATTATGTGTCCTAATGAGATATTGTGGATGATCTCTTGGCTCTAGACTCAATAGTACACATTTGGTTCCTATGTCGGAGACTAGGGAGAGGGTCTACTTCTTCAATATCAACAATCTCTAAGAGAAAGTCGATAGATTATGTAGGTTCCCGTGAGAATGAAACAAGTCCTTTTAAGAGGAACTTGAGTAGTTTGGGAAGTTTAGTGCAAGTCGTCAATGGGTCCATGACGCCTTGTCTTCAATACCGCGTTACCTTAGTAACCACCAGAGTATATGTATTGAACCCTTCACGCCCTAAGGTTGAATTATTGAGGCTATTTCTTTTCACCCTTTTCACATTCATTTCTTTTTCATTCTTCAACCCTTCATTGCTACCGAGATTTCATAACTAGAACCTTGTTGGGTTTATTCCAGGTTCTAGCTCTATCTCGCTTGGCACTCTTCCCATATCTCACTTTTCTCCTTTTTCATCATACCCAAGGACTTCTACACTATCCGGTGGATTGTCCTCGGTAGATCCCTCCGGCTCACAGCGGATCGTGGGAACTCATACCTAACCTCCCCATCCTTATAACTCCATGCATAAAGTAAAATGGTCGGTCTTTTGGTACAGTTCATTCCTTCTCGAAACTAATTGAAAAATCATTTGGAAAATCAATCAAGGTACTTGTGATATAATATCAAAACATTTTGTACCTTAATTATTTTTTATCATTTAGAAATAGTCCCCCTCAACATGTGCATATGATTTTGAAATTGTTTAGCAGATGGAGGCAAGAGTTCTTTGAAATAATTTCTTGATCACAATTTCCTTAGGAAAATCCATTTGATTTTTTTTGGTAAATTCTCCCCCTCAATATGTGCGTAGGATATTTGAAATCATTTTATCACATAGAGGCAAGAGGTTTTTTGAAGTACTTTTCACGATTGCCAATAGAAACCATTCGCTCCCCCTCAATATGTGCATCGATATACGAAAGAGTTTGGCACATATTAGAGAACTTGCACTTTGAATCAAAACGATCATCTTTTATCAAATTTCATATTAAATCACAATTCTCCCGATCAAAATATCAAACCCTTTGAGATTTTGGATCCCGTGTGATTTAATAAGGTTTAGAAAACATGAGAGAAAATGTGGCCTCATTTAAAAACTCATCTTGTTTTTGGATAAATGCTCCCCTCAACATGTGCATTATGTATATTGAAATTGTTTGGCACATGGAGGCGGGAGTGCCTTTAAAGGACTAAAACCAATTCCATTAAAAGCAGTTTGAGATTTAAATCATGATCTCTCCCGATCAAAATTTCAAACCATTTGAGATTTGTGATCCCAAAAGATTTAAATCATTTAGAAAATTTTGGGAAAAGGCGTGGCAAGATTTGATTTTAAAAAATGACAGATAAGGACCATTTTAAGACATTAAAGATTGTTAGTGTTAGGTATGATTGTTTTAAGAGATCTTTAAGTAAAATAAAACAATTTCACAATCAAACAAGAAAAGAAAAAATTTCATTTTGAAAGACCTTGATTCAAAAGAAAAATCATACCATGACATAACATTAAATCTTTAGATCACCACTTATTATCATGCAAAACGGACTTTTATGAAGAAATATTGTTTGAAAATAATTTATTTTAAATCACACTCCCCCTCAATCGATGACCGTAGTCGATGATTGAGTGACTTATAGTTTTGATAAAATGAAGTCCGGTGATATTCAAAATTTAGTCCAGTTTATTTTCAAAACCAATATTTTTCCATTTTTCAAAAACAATATTATTTGAAAATTGTTTAAAAAATGGTATAAAATTTCCTGCACAAAGATACATTAGGTGGTTGAGAAGCTTATGTTGTTCTTTGTAGGGCTTGGAAGAAAAACCGTCTGCGATGCGGTGAGACTTCATCGTTGCATTTAATGCCAACCGAGGTCAAATTAAGCTCCATTTCTTCATTTTCGATGAAGAAAACCATATCTTGATGCGATGATACCTCTTCGTTGCATTTTCCATGCCAACTCTCCATAGAAGTCCAATTAAGCTCCGTTTCTTCATTTGTCAACCCAAGATATAGTTACCCTTTCCTTCGCATCCAATCATCTTCAATTGTGGGATCCGGATCGGGAACATTCTTATATACCAATATACCTGCATACGTTAGTGAACACACATACAGATATATGGTGGTCGACATCACCCAAACAACAATCGACTAATAAAAGTCAATTCAACACATCAATCAGATCACAAAAGGTATGGGAATAATGTGTTCATCAATCTATAATCATCTAATCCTAACAATCACATCCTACAAACCTAGTCCTTCAACATAGGCAATTATATTTTTCGAGATAAGCACGTGGGATGATTAAGAAAGTTCGTTAGATGATATAAATTTGAAAACATTCTCCCCTCAATCAATGACTCATTTTCGAAAATTTTAAAAGCGAAGTCATTGATTGAGTTTGCAAATTTATAAAACTACGAATCGATTGTTTTAAAGCAACTCATTTACAACCATTTTGTTAAAACAAATATTTTTCTCAAGAATTTTGAAGGAAAAATATTTGAGTAGAACAATGATCCTTGACATACTTTCCTCATTTTGTTTTAGGATAAGTGCACGAAATATTTTGAAAATTGTTTAAGCGTAGCACTTTCCTTCTTTGAAGAACGGGTTGCTATCAGAAATAATAGCAAGCCATAGTTTAAGCACGGGTTACAGTCTGAAGTAACTGTAAGCAATATTTTGAGACATGTTTTGGAAAAGAATATTTACACCTCCCGCTCGCAAGGTTGTAAAAATCGCTAGGCGCTAGTGAGGCGGTTGGGTAGGGCCTAGCGATTAATCGGTTAGGCGGGGATTAATCGGGGATTAATCGGATTGGAATTTTTATGCACAAAAATGTAATTTTAGATATTATATTATTTTATATGTATGGGATAAGCGTATTGCATCAAATTTTAAATATTTCAAGTGTTCAAATATAGACATAATACATAATTCTTCAAAGTTCAAAGTCAAACATAAATATTACTCGGTTTGTTGACAATTTTTAAGCGACCTTTGACCGATAATCGGTTTGTTGACCCATTTTTAAGTGATTTTGTCCGATTTTTAGGTGATTTTGCTGACCAATTTTTAAGCACTTTTGTTCGATTAATCCAATTAGACCGATTTTGTCCGATTAATCGGTTTGTTGACCGATTTTGAAGCGATCTTTGACCAAACCGATTAAATAGGCCGATTATGATTAATCAAGGCGGTTAGTGAGCGATCAGCGATTATGCGGGGATTAATCGGCCGCCTGGGCCGATTTTTACAACAGAGCCCGCTCGAACTTCATCTATGGTCCCGTGCCATTATTGAATTACATTTCTAAGACTGCAGATGTTATCGATACCAGAAGACATGTCTTTGAAAAACAATATTTTTGGTCTTTTTCAAATTTTCTGATTTTTATTGCTTTTTGTTGGTTTTATAATTTTCTATTTTGTTTTGCTGGTTTTATATTTTTGTATTTTACTTTAATAAATATTTACAAAGATAAAGTAGATGATATAATTTAAGAAGATGATGATACAGTACCGAGATAAGGATATCGAACAAAGACGTCGTAGAAGATATAATTCGTCATCTCTTAAACTTCCACCACCAAAGCTTAGAGGCTCCGAGATAGAAGAGAGAACCCGAGCCTTTGAGAAAGAGACTTTGGCGCTTCCCCCAAACCGAAAATTCATTAGATGAGCGATTGAAGCTCTATTTTAAGCTTGCCTTAGCCAGTGCATGAGAAGCACACCATTATCATAAATCCCATCGCTCCTTTTAAGAACGAAAATCGAGATTCTTCGTTCGGGGTTATATCATCACCAAGAACAAAGAACGTATCATCCCACTCTTAAATAATCTTCTCAAATTCCATACCAATCAAGTCTCAAGCAATCCATACCGAAGTTGTCAAGAAACCACTTCCCCAGTAGAGCAATTGATGCGATCGGTCTCTTAGACTAGAGCTCACGAACCCGAATACACATACCAAGACAAAGAGACTTATACCATCAAGTAGCATATTAAGTCCAATAGCCAAAGAATAACCCGATGTATACTTTTCTCCCCAAGAAAGTGTATGAAGCTCAAGAACCCGGCACCAATGCCCAAAGAGAGAATAACCGATAACATTGAAGAAGCGGGCCGAATCACCGATTATCTCTGCGGATGACTATCTCGTGATTTCAACTCGAATAAGTGATTATATCTCGAATCAACGATGCACTCAAGTGAAACAAATGGCGCCCCAATGTACACAATTCTCTCCCCGATGATTGCGATAACATCAAAATCATCACACACTTGTGTACCTCTTTCATCTTGAAACTAACTCTTCCATCTCTTCCCCACATAGTTGGAATAAGAACATGAACGCCATGAGTCAAACCTTGAGTTTCTATGCGGTAATGACAATAGTCTTCCGGGATATCTTCAATCACTTAGAAGTATTAAGTTCATCAAGTTTACTCGCGTTTAGTGTGTGTCTCCTTCCCCTTCTTTGGTTTTGATACTTGAAATCAAGAACACATTCTAAGCTTGTATACTAGAAATTTGTTGAGAAGAACATTAGAAATCTTGTGAGAATCAACTTGTGATTTAACAGAATGAGCAAGTCTAATTAGGGATTAAATCGAAATTTCACCTCCCCAATTAGTGCTCTCCCTAAACCGACAACTGCTTTTGGTAAATGCCGGATTAAGAAGAAGTCTTTAGATAATCAAATGCAACTCGCCTTTAGTCTTCTAACATGCAAAGAAAAATGTAGAACCGATCAGACTCGACCTTCTTCAAGATTGTCCAATTGGGGAATAGAAAGTCAACATCTTCAACTCACCAAATGCATTCCGTTAACTTACATATAGCAAATCCCCTTAAATCAAATCCCTCCCAATCAAACAAGAACAGAAAGATGTTCATCAACGAAATCAATCCCGCAACTGGAAGCACTTTGTCATTACACTCATCAGTCCGTAAGAAGATGTCAACCAACGGCTCTTAGAAGAAACTCCATGTAGAAATGACCTGATAAGAAGAAGCTCGGTTCTTACATGAGTTTGGAGCCGTTTGACCATTTATTCTCAGAAATAACTCAACATGCAGAATTATCACACTTCTTCTCCCCCTCAAGAATTGCAGAGGAAGTTGTCATTCTTGACTAAATAAGTGAAATCATCCAAATGTATTCTATTCACACTTCTCCCCCGCAAAACCATCGCCATTATAATCGAGCAAGTGGAATAAGAGAACAATCATCGGTAGTTCGGTTCACTTGATGAATTAGCACATGGAAAAAGCATGAAGCATGTTGATGAGAATGGTCATAATAAGAAGATTTCTCTTCTTCAGAAGATAAAGCGCACTGAAGCGTACACTTTTCTTTTCGTTAGAGTACGAGGCTTGAATGTTGTGTTCAAACGTCATAAGAAGATTTCTCTTCTTTCAAGATAATCGCACCAAACGCACACATTTATTTTCTTTAGAGTACGAGGCATGAATCGATGTGTTCATACGTCATTGCCGAATGAATATTAAGATTGACTTACTTGAACCCGTGAGTTATGAGATATCAATCCATTTGTAATCCATACTTTAAGCCAAGACATGTAGTGAAGGATCAAGTATCTCAGAATCGAGTAAGGACTACCGCACTAATTTTACAAACTTGATTGCATATATTTTGGTTAGTGACATTAGTATCCAAACCCTTTGGGGTTTCACGGTCAACCTTGATTATGTCATCGATGTGAAACTTTACGTAAGAATCCACTTAAGTCCAAGATCCTTAAACATTCTACCGATTTGGTATCCACTTATGGCAAGGTTTTGGATTGTTAAGCTTCTTATGCACAAATAAAGACTTATTGATATTCCTAGACTCCAAAGATTTAGCAGTTGGTATCCATCTAGGTGAAGTTTTAGGTTTGTTTTGCTTCTTATGCACTGAAGATGACTTACTGAAAGTCCTAGACTTAACAGGTTGAACCTTAGCACTGTTTATAGTCATAGAGGATTGTATCTTAGCATGAGCATTAACTTTATTCAGGGATTTTGAAAGGCAATTATCATGATTAGCTTTAAAGACACATTTAAGACAATTCGAGCAAATAGGTTGATTAGATTTAGATAATGATCTAGAGTTCTTAGAGTGATCTGCTACGAGAATTGTTTTAATCGAAACACAACTACTCTTAGATGCAAGCCAATCCCTAGACTTTTATGGAGTTTTCCTAGGTAATGATTTACTACTACTAGCAGTGCCTTGAAACCTCGTAGAATTCATCACCCTAGGTCTTGAACCTAAAATTCCGTCTTTTCGAATATGTGCCTTTTTCCTAGCCATATCTAGATAAGAGTACTTATACAAGTCATTCATAGCATTTTTCCTAGGCAAGTAAGGTGAAGTGACTAGTTTTGTCAAAACTTGTTTCGCATCAACTTGGAAGGCAAACCGCGTTTTTGAAAATTTTGGTCTTTTAGATCTAAACGCATTCGGTTGTCTAATAACTGGTTTCCCCAAGATTGATGGTTTTGCAAACTTAGTGTTCACACTATTCCCTGTTGTTTTTCTGAGCTCATTTTTTAAGGCAACAATTGCGAAAATCTTTTCCTAAAGTTGAGCTTTGAGATCATCAATTTTGGCTATCAAAGAGTTTGTTTGTTCCAAAGACTTAGTTCTAGTATCTTTGACAGAGTCACTTGGGTCTATGTGATGCTTTCTCAAAGACTCATTTTCCTTAAGTAATTTAGCCACATAAATTGACAGTTCATTATTTCGTGTTATAATAGCATCAATGTCTTATGTAGTCTTGACTAAATTACTTTTCTCATGCATACCGTAAATATGTTTCTTCAAATTGTTGATAGTCGAGTTTTGTCCCTGTCGAGCTTTTAAATCATTTATTTCAAAAATTCACGAAATTGTGGAATTCCGGATTGTTGCAAGGTTTCATAGTTTGAAAACTTTCTTCTTTTCTTTGGATTGCAATTTCAAGTGAAATGCAATGTTTTCAAGTTCGAGAATTTATTTGAAAGTTCATCAAAAGTTATCTTATCAACCATATCATTAGTTCTCAAACACTTTATCTCAGACTCAAGAGAACATGTATCAAGAACATGTTACGTGATGTGATCGATTGCATAAGAGTATTTTAGATGCATTATGTTGAACAGTTTAAGGTACCTCATCACTTGACACATGTTCATTTATCGATCCGACATCCGCATCCTCATCATCCGTAGCAAGAATCAACGAACTATTAGCTATTTCAAGCTTATCTGCGTCTCGAGCCCCGTATTCGGTGTCAACCGATCCATCCTCCGATGCCTTCTTGGTCTCAACACTACAATCTATTGATTCTACCCGACATTCATTCACCTTTCGATCACAAAGATCCACTTCTTGTGTGCGAGAGTTCTTGAGCAACCGTTACATCATTCTTTTTGTCTCTAATATTCTCGCATTACGCAACATCCGATCTTTCAACTCGAAACATTACTCGACTCATCACAACAATCATCAATTGAACCGACTCTCATCTATATTTTCTTCTTTCGAGTAACTTCCTCAATATACTTATCCACATTATCCATGAGATGGATAAGTGTCTTTATGAACACGCTAATTTCCATTCCGTGTGTCTCTTGAAAGACATTTCACCATGTCTTGATCATAATCGATGTAAATTCCCACCGATGAATGACCAAATTGGTTGTGGATCACTTGAAGTGCAAGACCGAATTATCCTTTTGAACCTTTTCTTTATCAAGTTGTTGTTCCAATTGTTCTAAGTTCAACAAGATCTGCATCAGTTAATGTGGATAAATCTTGACGAAAAAGGGCAATACATGTTCGTTCCGTTGTTGTGGGTAGAAGTAACATGAGGTGAGAGTGAAGTTGTTGATATGGTATAATCAAAATTCAACCACAGTGATTCAAGCTTTCCAAATCAACACCCAAGCACTTACAATGATTCTAAACACAAAAGTACAATCAAAATTCAAACTTTAACACAAGAAATGATGCAAATGATGCAAAAACCACTAAACTTTTTCAAACCCAAAAACCAAATAAAACCACTAGAAATCCAAGAACATGTAAGAGAGATGATCAAACCATGTCTCTTGATACCATTTGTAACATATTGGATTTCATAAACACATCACACAAATTCTATAAGAGGCGTATGAATATAGAGTTTAGAGAGAGAAAGTGAAGATGGGAGCCTTTCTAGAGAGAGAGTAAATAAAAGAGAAAATGTTAGATTAGAATGAAAGGTCCAACCCTCTACCTTGGGAGGCAGAGGGTATTTATAGTTACATACAAAACGTCCTCCTACGGACTGTGGATCAGGCATACAGTGGGTAAAGACCCGTCCGTCCTCCACGGTGTTGCTCTAAACTAAATAATTAACTAACTAACTAGTAAATAACGTAATGTCTACAAGCTAAAATATGCTAGACTAGAGTTGGGGTGACCGACTCTTCACTATAGATTTTTCAATTTCTAACACTTTCTCTTAGCTTTCCGTGGCCGCGAACCGGGGGTCAAACGGAGTCCGTATACAAAAGTTATGGCCAAAATGGTGAAGGTATGTCGGGAACAACGAGTCTTCCAATATGTCTTCGTTTTAGCTTCATTTCTTCATTTCTTTCTCGTTTCCTTTCTTGAACTTCATTCTTGAGTCTTTGGACCACTAACTTGATGACTTTACCTTCTCGAATATACTAGGAACACATTCGGGCAAGTATACCCTAGTCAAGTTGTATTATAGTATATGGTAAATCAAGGTCGTCCCAAGAGACTTGGTTGCACTACAAGTGTCGTTTGTTTGTTTAAGCAAGTAACAAGTAACAAGTAGATGGTTATGATTTTCACGGATCAAACCAACAAGAAAAGTAATATAAGAACAAGCAAGTATCAAGACATTAATCATTATTCCAATCAAACACAAAATCTCAATAATCATATCAATAACAAACATCTTTAAATATAAAAGTAACAAGGTTTACCTAAAGTATGAATTACAATAGGCAAAGATGAAGGATTATAGCAACCTTCAAGCCTCCAATCAACTACAATAGTTCTACCAAGCCAGAAAATGATGTCCAAACTCCTTCAACAACCCTTGAGCACATTACACGAATTTGGCAGAGGTTTGTGGTCTTTTGGGGAAGATAAGTTGGTGGAAATTCGTCCTTAAGGGTGGAGGCTTGAATTTCACACCTTTGGGGAAGGTAAGTTGAGAGAGGGATGGTGTAATAGGTGGAAATTCGTCCTTAAGGGTGGAGGCTCGAATTTCACACCTAGAGATGGAGTAGTGGGTGAAAGGGATGAGAAGGATGGAGAAGGGATGATGAAATGAGGTTGGAAAGGCCTCTATTTATACTACTTCCAAGCCTAGGGGTATTCAATGCTTTTCTTGGAGGCCAAGTGGTTTGGAAGGGACTAGAATACATGTAGGAAGGACCTAGAATCGTTTGGAACAAGTTTGGAGTCTTGGTGATAAAGAAATGGCTGTCCAGGGCTTCCCAACCGAATCGGTTGGGCTCCAACCGTTTTGGCTGGTCTTCTTGACTACTCTCCAACCGTTTAGGTTGCGGGGCCCGACCGAACGGTTGGAGCTTTTTGACAGAAAGTCATAAGCACCAAAGTTGTAGATCTTTCTCTTAGCTTTCCGTGGCCGCGAACCGGGGGTCAAACGGAGTCCGTATGCAAAAGTTATGGCCAAAATGGTGAAGGTATGTCGGGAACAACGAGTCTTGCAATATGTCTTCGTTTTAGCTTCATTTCTTCATTTCTTTCTCGTTTCCCTTCTTGAACTTCATTCTTGAGTCTTTGGACCACTAACTTGATGACTTTACCTTCTCGAATATACTCCACAAGTCTTGCTTTTGTCGGGAATTCTTCGTACATGGAGAAATCTTCGTATTTTACTTGTTTTTCCGTCTTTTTCTCCACTTTCCTGTACTTGGCTACAAATGAACTAGCAAACACACTTTTATACGTTTAAGTAAAAAAGCATATGATTATAGCCAAATAACATACATAAAAGCACGGATAACGCTACTAAAAACATGTACAATTTGAGCGTTATCAAATTCCCCACACTTAAACTTTGCTTGCCCTCAAGCAAATCTACGAAAAGAAAAACTAAACTACATACCTAAATGACAAAACAAAAACAAAATAAAAATTAAACGTTTTTTGGGTTTTATATATATATATATATATATATATATATATATATATATATATATATATATATATATATATATATATATATATATATATATAAATAAGCAAAAATAAGCGAAAAATGAGCGAACTCCCCACACTTAAGGGTTTGCTTGCCCTTAACCAAATCTAGAAATTAAGAAAAATAAATCTCACATGGTGCATGAAATATGATTAATAAAATTATGATGCAAATCTACCAAGTACAAGTACGAGATAAGATTCATCGTTTTAAGCTTTAAGCGGTGAAAAACCGAGATGTTTGACAATACCCCATGGATTCTCTCGCTTGATAACATGACTAGGCACCTCACGAAAAGGAATTGATGTATAATTCACTCAACACTCAATTTATTTAGTGATGGATAGTATTAAGGAATAGTACACTCATATTGCTCAGTCATGATCTAAATATTACCATAGGCTTGTACAAGAAACAAAACTCCACCGACGTGGCGTAAGCACCAAGTGTAAACATCTAAAGAAGGCTTTATTCGGGTTTTAGGCTAAAAGGGTTTATCGGGCTTATGTTCAAACATTACATACAAGAATATAATAGATCGTTGGCGCGAATTCTTGATTAAGTCAAACAACGGATGGTCACTAGAGTATACCTCGGATCGCTGGCGCGTTATTCGCAAAACGGATGGTCACCAAAAATATGCATTAGATCGCTGACGCGTCATTCGATCCTTCAAGAACCGGATGGTCACTAAAAATATTCACGCACTTCATATTTTCACAAAGCCAAAAGGGAAAGGATAAGGCATGGAAATATTTATGAAATTGGTGTTAAAATAAAAATAAATAAAGTCAAGTCTAATACCCATGTTGCTAGTCATCGAACAAACCACAAACCCGAAAATGATTATAGTTACAATCTTCTCTTCTTCGAATATCGATCACCAAATACAATATATCACGTCTTAGCTCATTTTCTAATCGATATCTTAAACATACTTTATCTTTGTCATCACATATCTTTTTTTTTCATTTTTTTTTCGATGACTTATTCTTTTTCTTTTTTTCTTTCTTTTTTTTCACATACATCACATCTCCCCCACACTTCGTATAAGCATACACCACAAAAATACAAATAAGAAGTTGCAGTCTTCATCTTTGTCGGAATGGCACACACGATTGACAAAGTGCGGCTAACTCATAATCATCAAAAACAATCCAATCATACCAAGCAACTAGCAACCAACCATTTAGACATTGACAAGGGTGGGGCTAAGGTTTAAAGTATAAAATATTTTTTTGTTTTTCTGGATTTAAAAAAGAGAAAGGGATGGCTCAAAGGGTGTAACTAAGGGTATCTAGCGCTAAAAATGAGCGCTAACAAATGGGTCCATATAAAGGTGGTTAACTAACCGATGTGGTTAGCTAATATATCATTAGATGTAAACGGAAGGCCATTTGATTTTATTCCTAAGGTGCCTCTTTATCACACATATACACTTATATCACACGAATGTGATCTTACTGCGGTCTCGTAATGATTTACAAGTACAAGTTCTAGAATAAATAAAATCACTGGCACACTCATTGCAAAAGAATTCAAGCATAAAAGATGTATGCTATATATGAAAGAGGCTCAAATCCTCACAATTTAGTGGAAGGGCTATAAAATATGCGCAAGCAAATGTTATCGATCCCAAAATGGATTGCAATATTAATCGGGACACATCTCAAGTTTTTCAAAATTACCGATTTCACCAGTGGTTGGATTCAGTTATTCTAATATATTATCCTATAAGCGTGAAAACAACTAGATCACAAGGGTAAACAAATATACAAAATTTTGAAAATTGGCCTAAACATTTGGAATCTAAAAACTAGATTCGCTTTTCTTATTGATATTTCCCCCCCACACTTAAGTTTAAGCACACAAAAGAAAAATAACTTGACGACTATAAAAATATTGCTATTATTATTACTACGAGAATTTTTTGAAAAATAATCTAGTTACGACTTTTTTTTTCTTTTTCTTTTTTTTTAATTTTATTATTTTCTTTATTAAAACAAAACATGACTTATTCTTTTCCCATGAGTTCACGGTAGCTCCATTGAAACGCACAAAGAAGCGGAGAAGCAGGTCAGCGCGAAGCATATTAAAAACCCAACTTCTTTAGGGAATCAGGGAGACCCGCCTTATACCTCTCACATAGTGTGTTTACAATGGGTGAGCCTTACTTTCGTGGGACTTAAAAAAAATCGATTTATAAAATAATTTACCAAACACACAAACAAAGGAAAAATAAAAAAGAAACAAAATAAAGCAATTGCGATCAAAGCATGTAAAGTAGGGAAAATTGAAATAATAAGTCCAACAGAAAAGAAACCTTCCGGGCTAAACATCACGATCGAACTCCATATAATAAGATGCTAAGCAAACGCTAGCATAAGCGTGTGAGATCAATCGATTCCTCTTTCAAACATGTCCAATCCCAAGTATAACGTCACCAAAAATCCAATCAATCCTTCCTCTAAGAGCTTATTAAATCTGCAAAAATAAACTAAACTACAAAAACACGTAAAATTTTAAAACTCACTTTCGTAGGCATCACGGTTACATTTAGCGTATGCAACAAGCCTTTAAACCCCCCGGTGGCCCGAGTGGACGAGTTGTAGTCTCGTGAGGGTTTCCAGTGAACATACCCACAAAGTTCAAAACACTTTATTTAAAAAAAACACATGTACTTATTTATTTACAATGTACTAAATTAACAAAACTTAAAATGAAAAAACCAAATAAAAGAAATGATACTCTTGCAAAAACAAAAAGACATTTAAACTTATTCTATCTAAATACAAACACACAAGAACAAAAAAAAACGGATATTTTTTTTAACAGATTAGTCCAGCCGAATCGGTTACGGGGTGTAACCGATCAGTTGGGATGAACCAAATGCGACCATCCTTCCAACCGAACCGGTTACGGGCGGTGACCGATCGGTTGGAGGAGTTTTTCTATTTTTTTTTTTTTTTAAACACAAGTTTTAATTCAAAACTTTTATTGATAAAATAACACAAGCACACAAAAGGTAACAAACACAAAAATAAACACAAGTAAATAAAACACTTAAACACATTTATTATCACGAACATAAAAGTACACTCAAAAATAAGGATAAACAAATAAAATCATGATCATAGAAAAATGGCAATCACATAGACGCAAACACACACACAATTAGTCACGTAACACAAATCAAAACAAGATATCCTAAAACAAGATAATCTTATTTAGAATTAATACGAAACTAACATAGACAAGAATAACGCGAACAAAAAGAACACAAAAACATGCAAGAGATCACATAACATATAAAACACACGCACACAAAACAAGAAACACATGGACTAATTTTATTTTTTTATCAACAGAACACACAACCGGATCGGCTGCGGGTGCAGGCCTATCGGTTCGTGTTGATTTATTAAGTACGAGGCTTCCAGCCAATCCGGTTGGAGTGCCAACCGATCGGTTGGTTGATTCGGGGTGGTTTTGGTGGGTTTTTTCGCAAACAATTTTGAGCACACTTTGAAAGCAATCATTGAAATGAGCATTTTAGAACACATGAAACAAAATTCCAACATCAAAAACATGATTTTGATGCAAAGATCATTTGAGCAATTTTGAGAAAATGAGAGGTTTTTTAAACAAAACGCAAGAGAAGCAATTTAAGCAAACATCATGAGCAAACATCAAGAGCAATCAATCAAGAGCAAAGAAACAATCATTCATGAGCAAGAGCAATATATCATTCGATAAAACTAGCAAACAAGCAAACAATTCAACAAACAAACAAACACAAGAATACAAACGCAAGTCCCCGGCAGCGGCGCCAAAAACTTGATGTGCTCGCAAGAGGTTTTAAATTTGTATGCAAGAATTACCGGTTAACTAGGAACACATTCGGGCAAGTGTACCCTAGTCAAGTTGTAGTATAGTATATGGTAAATCAAGGTCGTCTCAAGAGACTTTGTTGCACTACAAGTTTCGTTTGTTTGTTTAAGCAAGTAACAAGTAGATGGTTATGATTGTCACGGATCAAACCAACAAGAAAATTAATATAAGAACAAGCAAGTATCAAGACATTCATCATTATTCCAATCAAACATAAAATCTCAATAATCATATCAATAACAAACATCTATAAATATAAAAGTAACAAGGTTTACCCAAAGTATGAATTACAATAGGCAAAGATGAAGGATTATAGCAACCTTCAAGCCTCCAATCAACTACAATAGTTCTACCAAGCCGAAAAATGATGTCCAAACGCCTTCAACAACCCTTGAGCACACTACATGAATTTGGCAGAGGTTTGTGGTCTTTGGGAAAATAAGTTGGTGGAAATTAGTCCTTAAGGGTGGAGGCTAGAATTTCACAAGTTGGGATAGATAGTTGGTGGAAATTCGTCCTTAAGGGTGGAGGCTTGAATTTCACACCTTTGGGAAGGTAAGTTGAGAGGGATGGTGTAATAGGTGGAAATTCGTCCTGGGTGGAGACTCGAATTTCACACCTAGAGATGGAGTGGTGGGTGAAAGGGATGAGAAGGATGGAGAAGGGATGATGAAATGAGGTTGCAAAGGCCTCTATTTATACTACTTCCAAGCCTAGGGGTATTCAATGCTTTTCTTGAAGGCCAAGTGGTTTGGAAGGGACTAGAATACATGTAGGAAGGACCTAGAATCGTTTGGAACAATTTTGGAGTCTTAGTGATGAAGAAATGGCTGTCCAGGGCTTCCCAACCGAGTCGGTTGGGCTTCCCAACCGAGTCGGTTGGGCTCCAACCGTTTCGGTTGGTCTTCTTGACTACTCTCTAACCATTTCGGTTGCGGGGCCCGACCGAACGGTTGGAGCTTTTTGACAGAAAGTCATTAACACCAAAGTTGTAGATCTTTCTCTTAGATTTCCGTGGTCATGAACCGGGGTCAAACGAAGTCCGATGCAAAAGTTATGGCCAAAATGGTGAAGGTATGTCGGAACAACGAGTCTTCCGATATGTCTTCGCTTTAGCTTCATTTCTTCATTTCTTTCTCGCTTCCTTCTTGAACTTCATTCTTGAGTCTTTGGACCACTAACTTGATGACTTTACCTTCTTGAATATACTCCACAAGTCTTGCTTTTGTCGAAATTCTTCGTACATGGAGAAATCTTCGTATTTTACTTCTTTTTTCGTCTTTTTCTCCACTTTCCTGTATTTGGCTACAAATGAACTAGCAAACACACTTTTATACGATTAAGTAACAAAAGCATATGATTATAGCCAAATAACATACATAAAATCACGGATAACGCTACTAAAAACATGTACAAAGTGAGTTAGGTTTTTCATTTTCTTTTTCTATTTGTTGGATTTCTAGTATGATGCATTTGGTTGTCTTAAGTGAATTCAGGTTATTAAAGTTTGCTCATAGATCTCAAAGCGGGACACGTTTACTCGCGAGTCTTCGATCATGTCGAGCAAATCCAGTGGTGGCATCTTTGCTGATAGGTTAGGGCGAATTGACCAAATGCTGTCCTCTCGACTTTGACCCCACCGGAAGTAATTGGAAGTAATTAGACGTAAGCATTACTAGCTAGGATGAATAACTAGGTTAGCACCACTCTCCTCTATTGATCTCAACCCTCGCCTCTATTTGCCTTCTTTTATTTTCTTGTCTTTAGCAGTTAATTAGTAATTTCAACCTCAAAACCAATTAAAATCGTGACATAGACTTAAGTTAATTTTCGATCCACGTAGCTCTTGGGACGACCTCGGTTTTACCGAATACTACACTACACGCGACCGGGTACACTGCCCGTTAGGGCATTAGGGTAGACCATAGGTATAACGAGACATTATAAATATTAAAACCTAGTCAGTAAAACCTGCATCAATTCATTTTCCTCCTTTTTTAAAAAATAACATATCTTGCGAAAGATTAATCTTCAAGCTACGAAAAATACACCATCGGAACGAGAATTAAATTATCCTTCTATAGATATGCGCTTTTATATACTTTCGACGAACTTTTTTTTTCAAAACTTCCGCCTAGAAAATCACACGTGATTGTAAAATCACTTCTGATTTTTTATTTTAAAAATCACGTGTGATTTGATAAATCACAAATCACATGTGATTTTAGCCGGCTCGCAATGTCGAGTCGAAAAAACACAACTTACAAAAAAAATCACATGTAATTTCACAAGTCACATGCGATCTTTAAAGTATAAATCACATGTGATCTTCAATATCAAATCAACTTACATCCTCCTTTTATAAAACAAATTCGTGAAATCATGTGTGATTTTGTTATTTTTTTTGGTTTTGTTGTGAAAAAATGTAAATCACACGTGTCCTGTTTTAATCACACATGAATCTCCTTTTTTGTTGTGATTCATGTATAAATCACATGTGATTTGTATGTAAATTGATAAGGTTTTAAAAGGTACCATTTTGAGGGGTCATTTAAGTCCTTATTTGATCACTTTTGTATCCGTTATTGCTTAATATCGTTCCTTTTCACTTTTTAGGTCTCTTGAAGGCAAAATGTTGGAATGGCACTTATTTGGACGAAAAGCGCGAATATATGAAGAAAATGGCCAAAGTCGAAATCGAGACACTCACATCATTTGAATGTAGAAGGCGACGGCGTCAGAGCTATTTGCGGCGCCGTCGGAGAATTATTGTGACGGTCGAACTCAAAACTCGTGTTTTCAAGAGACGGCGTCTAGTTGTGAAAGAGTAGGCCGTCGCTACTCGCACGGCCTAGATGCGATCCGCACGACGCCGGTCAAGAGGACGGCGTCACGGACATAAGGTGACGCCGTCGCAAGGTTAACGTGGCCAAGACGAAACCCCAATGGCGGCGACACGACGCGTCACTAAACATAAGGTGACGCCGTCGCAATTGTAATCTTATATATAGAATCCGAATTTTTAGTCTTTGTGTGGAGAGTCTTTGGAGTAAAACCTAAAACCGAACCTAAGGTGTCTTGTACAAGATTTTAGGGTTTTAACCCTATCTTACCCCAAGATAAGTCTTTGCTTCATTAATTCAATTATGTCTTTGATTATTTGTGTGTATGCTTGCATGTTCTCCATGTCCGCTAATTTATTTATGTGTTTGCTTAGGAAGTATGAAACTTAATTATTGAATATTGATTGGTTGTTTCTTATCTTAGTTGATTAATGATCTAGTAATGCGATAGGTCATTCGTTGTGTACTTAATGCTTGATTCATCTTTGTGAACCTTATAGTATGATTACGAGTGATTGTAGGCTAAACCATCCAAGAGCGCCTTAGAGTAGGAGTCTATAATCTCTAAGTGGTTTGTAGACAAGACCCTTTGGTAAGTTCAAAGAGTTAGGGAGAAACGATACCCTACAACTTTAGAAACACAACGCAACTAGAATAAGACGTGACACTCAACCATCAATAGGAGATAATTAAGGAGTAATACAAACTAAGTAAACACATCTTTAAACTATCATACGAGCACACATTAATTAGACATAGACTCCCACAACCTTAGTTTAGATAATTAGATAATAGTAGAGTAATCGGTAGAAATACCAACCCCCAAATCCAATACCCGAGATTCGTACCTTTCCATTTTCATAAAATATAAAAAGATAAAAATAATCTTCATCAACCTTAACCTTAGCGTAGTAACTCCCTACTAGCATTCCTATTCCCCAGAGAACGATATCAATACCCGTGGCTTACCCTAATTACTACACTACAACGATTAGGTTCATTTGCCTAGGGTGTTATAAAACTTGCTCGAAGAAAAGGAAGTTCCTTTGACCCCGAACGACGCGTGTAGCGTTATCATAAATCACATGTGATTCACTTAAAAAAATAATTTGAGGTAAAAATCACATGTGATTTGCAGGATTTGCGGTAACACAAAATTTCATGTGATTCTGTGATGGATCACATTGGCGGATCATTTCACGAATATTAATTTATTATCGTAATGTTTTCTCCACTTATCCCATTACCAGCCTCATCAAACGATGCAACTAAAATGCATGTCACAACATTTATATAACATGAACAATGTTACAATTCAATATTTTATTAGTTATTTAAAGACATAAGAAACGAACAGTGTCACAACCAGCTAAACTCAATATAATCAACTGGAGTAGTAACTTTAAGACTAAGTGGTTTATTGAACCGTGAGTGGTTCCTCGTTATCTCCGTCACTTCCGTCACCTGCGATGGTTTCTTACACCACCACCATAACCCCAACCAATATCACCCTCTAAACCTTCCCCAACAAGAACCCATTCAAGAAAACCCAATCGTCACCTCCCTAATCCATTGCATCTCTTCCCTATAAAACCACCTCCGCGGACGCAATAACCACCATTTCCCATAACCAACCACCCTCTGTTATGCGGCGGCGCGTGTAATACAAACCCACTTCAGATCATACCTCATACAAAATAACACTAATATCAATTTGAATATCAAATAAAATATCAATTTGACTTATATTAATTTAATATCAATTTAGGAGTTAGGGTTTGAGAGAGAATTGAGGAAATGATTTATGAGAAAGAAATGGGGAAACTTTTTAGTGAAAGCGTGTGAATGAGAGTGGGCAAGTAAATGAGATGGGGTGTAGTTAAGTTACAAAACTACCCCTTCAGTTGATTTAAGATGATGGGAGGTGTTTGATCTATGCCATCGAATGAAAGAACAATGAAGGGCTAGGATCTTATAATTTGTTCTTTAAATAAATATTGTTCTGTGTTGAAGCATTTTTCTGTCGGGTAGATCTTCACGGCTCTCACGTGCCGTTCATCCTTGTCCCGAGCCTTGAAAGTGTGCTACAAACATGAAAGAACCCATTAGAAGGGGTCCCGAGGCCGAAGCCCCGTGGACCACCCTCCAACGGTCAAGTCAGAACCTCATATGTAGAGGATTTAACATATATGTATAAGTATGTAATGTGTTGTGATGATATGTGTGAGGTGAGATTAAATGAGATATAATGAGGTATATATAGAGAGAGAAAGAGGTAGGTGCCATATGAGCCACCTCGATACCTGTTCTATCTAGGGAAGGAGCACGCCATCTATACCTTGTCTATGCGTTAGGTGTCAGGTCACGTAGAGACACAATCCCGTAATATCCAGGTTAGGTGGCGTAGTCCAATTCTTGCATTGGACTTATGGGTAAAAGGGTGTACCTGCATAAAAAGGAGTGTATACCTTTACGGTCCTTCGGCACATGCCGATCGGACAAGAGTAGTATCCGCCTTCCGGCAATGACCTCCGGAGTGATGGAGATTCCTCGGTCCGACACGTGTCGTCCGGACACATACGTCAACATGTCCCCACAGTATTGTAGTATCGGTTAAAGACCGATGGTGCAATACTTAAAGAAGGTCTTTATGCCTTTCGGCACACGTCGTTCGGACAAGTGTTGTATCTACCTCTCGGTACGTGTCCTTCAAACACATACGTTAACATGTCCCCCCAGTATTGTAGTATCGGTTAAAGATCGATGGTACAATACTTAAAGAATGTCTTTATGCCTTTCGGCACACGTCGTTCGGACAAGTGTTGTATCTACCTCTCGGTACGTGTCCTTCATACACATACGTTAACATGTCCCCCAGTGTTGCGCTATCAATAAAAGACTGATGATGTAATACTTAAAGAATACTTGTGTGCCCTTTCGGCTTGTGTCCTTCAACATAGGTGTATCATCTTTCATCCAACGCGTGTCCTTCGGACATATACATCAACATGTCCCCCAGTATTTCATTATTAGTAGAAGACTGATGATGTAATACTTAAAGAGTATCGTATGGCCTTTCGGTCTTATCATTCAGACATGTCTTCCATCCATTGACCATCTTAGAGTGACTTACCAAGTGGCCCGTAAGTTGGTGCTTCATAAGGCGAGTTAGGTCTATTAGACCACATATGCCGCCATGTCCCCCCAGTATAGAATTGTTGACCTATGGTCAATGATGCTATACTTAAACATTGTTGGATCCGAAGCGAGACATGTCTTTTCCATCATCCCTTTGTTTCATGTTTGATTTACATTTATATCATAAACGTACACCACACACTTGCTTTTTTTTATTACCATTGCTACTTACATAGCTCTGGAGGTACAAGTTTATATGTTTAAGCCGCTTACACCAAGGTCTTCCGGAGTAGACATCGGCACACCGGCCTCTTTTAGTTTATCTACGGAGTGCCCAAGATCATTTTGTACAAGGGCTTCCGAGATCATTTTGTACTCGGGCATTCAAAATGCTTTGCACTTGGGCATCCGAAAGGTGTTGCTCGGGCATCCGACTGATGTTCCTCGGGCATCCGCAATGTCGTAACATCCAGGCATCCGCAATGTCTTTGCACTCGGGCATCCAAAATATCGTAACATCCGGGCATCCAATGTGACTTTGCACTCGGGCATCCAAAATTTCATTTCATTCGGACATCCGATGATGTTGCTCGGGCATCCGATGACGTTGCACTCGGCATCCGAAATTTCATTCGGGCATCCGAAAGATGTTTCTGCATCCGACCGGTGTTTCTCGAATTCAATTTCTATCTTTGGTTTTCTATCCTTGTACTTGTTACGAACGTGGAACTTCATAAAGTTATTCCTGCATAATAAGACATGAAAACTCTTCTTCTTTTTCCCGTTAGATAAATACAATGTTTCAAATGTATCAACACAACAATTAGGTGACAACCGAACCGTAACATAATCGGTGGAGGTATCATACTACTATACTTCCCTCGAGTTCCACAGTACTATATCTCATTAGTATCATTAAACTTAAATGAAACATGGTATTAGATAACTTGGTCAACGGGTAATGACAATATTACCCATGGATGTTAAGTACCAAATCTGGTGTTTATTGCTCTCTTCGATCACGTTTTGATACCCACATAGTCATTATCTCATGCTTGCTAATTCTGCCAAATAAAACATGAAAGCTTTTGCTTTCTCCCGTTAATTATGACAAATACAATATTTCACATGTATTAATATAAAATAGGTCGCAACGAAACCGTAATGCAACCGACGGAAGGTGTCATACCACTATACTCCCCCCAGTTCATCGGTGTTATATCTCCTTAGTACCGTTGAACTCAAGTAAAACATTATTGACAAATAACAATAATGCCTACCCATGGATGTTGATTATCGAACATGCGGTGTTTCTTCGGATTTGGCTATTATGTCACAATACTTTAAGACATTGATCAAACATTCTTGTCTTAATATTTTAAGTCTATACCACAATATTACTTAAATATCCAGATAAGATCTTTTAATTTTCCTTTCATTTTTCAAGACACTCGTGTGATTTATGGTGACTGAAAGACAAAAACTCTCATAGATGAAAAGCAATGTTTTTAGCAAAACTTTTAGGTGTATATGTCCGTTTATCACGTAATAAAAGCATTGATATAATCCTTTCAGTTTCATAAGATTGGGCCGTACTAAAAAACATATTTGATCTAGAATATAGGATTATGTCGAGCAACAAAAAGCAGTTAAGAATGTTGACACTTGAAGCCTAATATGTAAGGGCAATAGAAGTTGTCAATTGTACCAACAATAGACGGAGGTTTATCAGCCGGACAATTAGTGGTCCGGATGTCATAAGCAGAAAATAATAGGCAATTTAATGCTATTTTCAAAGGTGCCCGGAGATTGACAAATCCAGTGATCAGACCTTGCCATCAACGATCTCTATTATCATGTCCAAATATTATTCAACTAATTTAACATTTTGTGCTTGAGCCTGCACATTTATCTTTTATAAAGTGCTCTCACAATATTCTAATAGTGATGTAAAATGATGTGTGCAAAAATCATTCATCCAATTATGTGAGGGATACAAGCACTTAAAAAACATTTTCTTTTTAAAATTATTTCGGGGTTTTGGTTTCCAGTTCTTTATGAGAAAATGTATTTCTCTTTATATTCGAGGATATAAAAATTCACAAAGGCCTTTTTTTTTACTTGTACTTTGCTTGTAATAAATTTGCCGTATAATCCAAATTCTCACACCTTATTTGTTTTGTAAAGATGGGTGTTATTAGAGTATGTGTGTAGGATCAAGGTTAAGAAGGTAATGAGTTAAATACACGAAAAATGTGATGTTGTAATCTCTAGATCTACATACGTTTATTTTTATAAGCTTTCAGAGTGCAAGGACCTCACACATAGACGTACAAAGGTTCGAAGATACAAGAAGATACTGTTCTTCTTTTTTGATACAGATAAAAGGACAATAATCTATAAAAACTTTGAGTTGTACCCATGAATTAAAGTTGTAAATCAGTGTGATAATAGAAAAACACGTGTATATATGGACACTTGCCATAAAAAGCATTACTAGTACAGAAAGGTTAAAGACTAAAAAGGTAGTTAATGCTATTTATTTTAAGTATTTACAAAAGATTATATGGTTAGTCAATGTTTTTTTTTTTTTTTTTAAATAAAAAATAGACAACCAACTTTTCAAAAAGGATGAATAGTAAAAAAGATTTACTCAGCGGTACGAAACGTTTCTTTACTCTACTTCTTATGAATTTCACTCGATATTCAAAGTCGAGTCATATCACTAGCCGATATATATAATCTTTTATCAAATAGCACTCTAAACATACTCGCTAGCATTATCACTTTTAGGTTAAGCACTATCACTTTCACAACTCTCTTTGATGGGAAAGAACACGCGTTAGTAGAGAATTTGAAAGAAACGAAACGAGAGAATAAAATCTTAGAGAATCGTAAATCGTTAGAATTTTGTTCAATTCTAATGTTTGAAAACACAGAGACTTGAATTCGAAAAATGAAAAAAAAATTATTTAAATTATTTAAAAATATATATCTTTTTTTTTAATTTATTTTTAAAAATTTATGTACTTTCTTTAAAAATTTATTTTTAAAAATGTATTTATTTTAAAAAACTTGTTTTTTTTAAATATTTTTAAAATGTATTTATTTAAAAAAAACTTATTTTAAAAAAAGAATTTAAAATTATTTTTAAAAATGTATTTAAAAAAAAAAAAAACTTGTTTTTTTTTAAAAATATTTTTGAAAATATATTTATTTAAAAACTTATTTTTAAAAAAATTATTTTTAAAAATTATTTTTTAATAATGTATTTAAAACAAAACACATTATTTAACAAAATTATAGTTGAAAAAAAAAAAAAAAAAAAAACATTTTGCAAAAAATTTAATAATAATTCATTTCTCCACCAAAATAGTGGAAATTGAATACCAAATCAGACCACCCAATTCTCTTAATTTCGCTCAATTTTTTACCAAATTCTCCACTTTTTAATTCTCTACCAACCAATGGAAATAAGTTCAATTTTCATTTCTCTAATTTCTTTTCTCACTACCAAACACATTTTACAAAGAGTTTATATTCATGCATGGTTATATGCATATCACATTCGCTACAATTTACTAACATGAACTTAAAACAAGATTGCATTTATTTATACTTGATTTTTTTTTTCACTTAACGCAAGACTCTAAAATAAAATGTAAACATGTACACATAATAACTGTTTGAGCGTATCAAGATATCATACGTTAAAATATTAAACAATGTTGTCGCGGTATACATAAAAGTTAAGGATGGATGATTTTAATTACTACGTGACCCACCAATTCAAACATTAATTCATTTTAGCAACCTATATTTTATGAGACAAAAATCAATGCTTTTAGTTAAACACTAAACTTTTAGATATGCATGTCCATTAGTTTTATGTTATTTCCAAAGGTGTCTAGAGATAGAGAAATCTACTGGCCGGGGGTTAGAGTAAAAACCCACCACGGCTGGTCACCTCATCTAACGGCATGTCTAATGATACACTATATGTACTTTTCAGACAAGATAAATGCAAAAAGACATAAAATTCACTCCAATGTTAAGATTATATCTTTTGATTATTTTAACAAGAACGAATAATGTCACTAAAATCTGCACTAAATATAGTCTTATACTATTCATCGCACTAAACGTGCAAAAGTTTCACTTTCAACCTATACTTTAATTTGTTTTAGTTTCATTGAACATTACACTAAACGATGCAAACAAGCAACAATTCGCTACCACAAATTTTTGAATAAAGAAACTTAGTCTTTTAAAACTACATTCTGAGACCTTGGTCGTAATATCATTCTGCATAACCCGTTGGACTCTTTTGAGCACCCACACCTCATGTGAGGAAGCAAATGTATCAAATGCAAAAGGATAAACGCTGTTGGTTATCAAGGCACGCTTTCTGTTTGGTTACTTTGCAGGCGGCTTTCAAGCACTGACCGCCAGAAAAGCATGATTCCCCAATCCCACGTGGAGAAACCCCGTTAGATCTACACAAAGTGTTTCCTCCTATCCATCCAAAGACCAAAATATCAACTTTAATTTAGTTTTTCATTTATATCCTTATCATCCATTAATATATTAATATTATTGTCATATAGTATATAAAATAATATTTAGTACTAGTTTTAGTGCAAAGTTTAGTGTACACATTGGAGTAATATATTTATAGTGCAAGGATATTCCAAAAATATTCTTATTTTGCACTAAGTAGTTCAAAATTATAATGCTCACATTGAAGATGCTCTAATGCTCATTCTTTCCTTTGCTTTATGACATAAGGTATATAGCATATACTTCTATTAAGCTAGTTATTTGACAGGCCATGTCATTACATATATTTAATAGAGGTACGCTATATTGCTTGTACATTATCCATGTATTTAGGTACTATCTTACAAAAAGTTGTTGATGTAACTTGTCTCTTTATAAAAAGTTTGACTTTAGATAACAATACTGTAACTTCGAATGGTTAGGCATGACGGAGTTGAGAGCGGAGTGGTGAATGGGTACCAAGACCCGTCTGCGGCAGTCACTGCATCCGCCTAATTAGTGCACATAGTTAATTTTGGAAAATCGAGCTCGAGCTCGAAAGACCGTGATTCTCTTTGATAATTCGACCGTTGCAATACTCAAACGGTAACATGCATCAACTAAAAAAAAAAAAATCCTTTAAAACCAAATAACATACACTCATTTCTTTCAAAAACATACACTAATCTCTCCAAAAATTAATAATTACCCCCACCTTTAAAAAACACACACTAATCTCTCCAAAAAATGTCTTCCGATTCTTCCGACACGTTATTCCGTCTTCGTCCGACGAGCTATCCACGGTAGCTCGTTGCAAAATATGCTTCAACTAGCGGCCAAGATTATGAAGACATCATGTTTCCAGAACTAACCAACAAATCGTTACCGAAATAGGTCTTGGCTTTAGAGAATGATTGGTCATTGAAACACCAAAGACAACGACAATTACTTTAAAAAAATCGAATTGAGAAAAGCATGTTTTTGCAAATGTTTTTATTTTAATGAAATGGTATGTTTTATTTTAAATATCAGATGTGATTTTATGTATTTTAAAAAATGGAATTGGTCTTACAGGCAGACCACCCCTCCACTTAGGGTAGTGTTAGGGTAGAATCGGCGTAGTTTGAAATGGAAGGTTTTTATTGGATAGAGGTGCAAGACCTACGCTATTGTGTAACACCCTCCACCCTTAGTAGAGTACTATCTTAAAAGTACATAGTAGGGGCATAGATAATTCACGTGCCTCCGTTTTTCAAGTTTGTGACAAGAGCTTTTGCTTTATGGCCATAGGCACAATTTTACAAAGAGTCATTAGCCCCTGCGTTCCAATATATTATTATACGGTAAATTCATCGGCAAGGGAGAAATATCCCCTTTACGGCCTTAGGCAACAGTTCTATATTAATCATGTGTTTATTTATTCAAAAGTTATGCTTCTACCTTAAAGGCACATCTATGGGCTATTTCTTCACAAACAGCATAAATAACCATTTATTATTACCATCATTATTAATAGAGTAAATTACACCGCTCGTCTGTGTGGTTTGCGCTGACCGCAGGCTTTCGTCCTTCGACCAAAAAGTTCAGACCGTTCATTCTTAAGTGTGAAACGTTATGCACTGCTTCGTCCTCCATCCAACTGGGCCCACAAATTCCCACTAACGCCGCTTAACTAAGGTTTTAAAAGGGTATTTCATCATATTACCCTAAACCCACGATGGTCCCTGCGTTAAGTTACACCACTCCCCTCTTCTTTGCAAAATTGACACAAACTACCCTTGGGGTTATTAAAACCCTACAAATAATATTCATTTTACCCTAAACCTAAAATAAAACATCTCCCACCTCTCTCTCTCTACTACTGCAGCCGTCACTTCACACGACCACCATCACCACCGTGACACCGCCACCTTTATCAGCGAAACACCACCACACCCACCCTTATATCACCATCGTCAGAATCTACCATCCATTCCACCCACCACAGGTTTATCAATTTAAAAAAAAAATGAGCTTTCTATATCAATCGGTAAAAGAAGATAAGTAAATCTCACATAAAAAGGATTATGGGTCGACTGGTAATTTTTTATCCTAACTTATTCATGAACAAACTTCAAACCAACATCTCCTCCGTCGTCTGTTCACCATCACCTCCGACCAACCAAGGTGTAATTTACTCTTTTTATTGTTTACGCATATGACATGATAAGGGAGATAAAAGACCATGACCTGACCCAAACCAAAATACCAACAGACTCGTTATGACCTCAGATTTTCTCAATCCTCCTTGGTCCAAGATGAATTTCAAATTGACAGGAACGAACTAACAATGAACAACATCAAGACTTCAATCGTACATACATCATTAGTCTATGTACCTATTCGATTCAAATCCAAAAACCATAAACCTTCATCTAATCCTATTTTATACACTTTCACAAGCATTCACTGTCACTCCCCAACTTTTTATCAATCAAGACTCGTACGGAAATAGTAAATACAATCATAAAGTCTCAGTTTTTTTCTTCTTTCAGATTATACAAAATTATATCAAGACTTTAAAAAATTGAAAGAATCAAACTCATTATCCGAAGGTCTAAAGGGAAAAAGACAATAACAACTATGTTATCATCTTTCCTACTTCGCTGAATCAAGAAACAAATAATCAAACACTAAAACAACCTACCCGGGGTCGAGACCCAATGGATCTTGAAGCCTTTCAATTGATTTCATGATTCGATTTGTCTTTGAATATGAAATGGGTTTAACCTACCTTGCTTACAACACAAAAGAGAACCGGTGGTGGCGCTGTGGTGAGGTGGTGGTGTACGTGAGTGTATACCAAAAGGTGGGGCGGGGTTTTAGGCGCGTGACCTAGTGGATCGGAAAGAGGGAGAGTGGGAGTGTTTGAGGTGGGTGGTGTAGTGTGGTAGGCGGCAGTGGGGCTGTGGTGGTGGTTTAAGGTGGTCGGCTAGGTTAGGTTAGAGAGAGAGAGAGAAATGGTGATGATGATGATGTGTTTTTATGTTTGTGTGTGTGTGTGGTAGATGGGGTAATAAATGCTAGTTGCTAGGAAATGATGATATACCCCTTTAAAACCTTAGTTAACGGAAGTTAGTGGGAGTTGGTGGGCCCAGTTGGATGGAGGACGAACTGCATAAAGTTTCACACTTAAGGACTAACAGTGCAACTTTTTGGTCAAAGGATCTAAACCTCAGTAAACGCAAACCACAAGGACTTAATGGTGTAATTTACTCTTATTAATATGATTTCCAAAAATCCAAATAAGAATATACAACCACATTTGGTTTTGTTTTAGTTATGTTTCAAGTAATCGGTACTGATGCACTATTGATTAAAAAACTACCATATTAAACAAGTATCCTGCATGTATATAGCACATTACTTGTATACAAAGTTCATAGCAGCAAGATCATGAAGAACAAAAAGTAAATAATCTCAAATATCCAAAGGTTTTAAGTTTCGATCAGAAAGCATGTTAGAAAGCATAGGAAATGATAATATCATGGTTTTCAACATGTGATCTAATTATGCGCTATGTTTTGTCATGACAATAGGCAAAGACCAAAGGAATTGGAAACATACCGATATACAACCGACATGACGAAATGGAAGAGTTTACGATTAGTACCGGAAGAAGTACAATACTAATCCATGTAGTTGGTCTAAGAAACACATATCCATATCTTAGCCAACAAACCCTCACCATTCGCTTTTGTGTCCAACGGATGAAACCCGTTTCGCATATCCAAACGAGACAAGACCTCCCAAGACAACACATCCGAATGGTACGGTCTTTTCGACCCAAAGATACCCGAACGAGACGGTATATCCGAACATCTTGACCAAGGAAACCATGGTCTGCGGCCATCTACTTGACGTCCATACCGGATGTCTACCAAATGCCCATACCAGACATTGACGTCCTGTTCCAGACTTGAAAAAGCGACCCATCATTCATAACTATTGGTAGATTGAATCACGGGTCCCACGGATGGCGCCAATTTGTTGAAGCATTTTTCTGTCGGGTAGATCTTCACGGCTCTCACGTGTCGTTCATCCTTGTCCGGAGCCTTGAAAGTGTGCTACAAACATGAAAGAACCCGTTAGAAGGGGTCCCGGTGCCGGCCCCGGGACCACCCTCCGACGGTCAAGTCGAAACCTCATATGTAGAGACGAACGATATGTATAAGTATGTAATGTGTTGTGATGATATGTGGAAGGTGAGATTAAATGAGATATAATGAGGTATATATAGAGAGAAAGAGGTATGTGCCATATGGGCCACCTCGATACTTGTTCTATCTAGGGAAGGAGCACGCCGAGCTATACCTAGTCTATGCGTTAGGTGTCAGGTCACGTGAAGACACAATCCCGTAATATCCGGGTTAGGTAGCGTAGTCCAGTTCTTGCATTGGACTTATGGATAAAAGGGTGTACCTGCATAAAAAGAAGTGTGTACCTTTACGGTCCTTCGGCACATGCCGATCGGAAAAGAGTAGTATCCGCCAGGCAATGACCTCCGGAGTGATGGAGATTCTTCGGTGCGACATAGGGGTGAGCGCGGTTCCGGAACCGCAAAGAACCGACCCGGAACCGAGAGAACCGAGAACCGCAAAATACATATATTAAAAACCGAGAACCGGACCGAAGAGTGTGTTTCGGTTCCGACTCGGTTCTCGGGTTCGGTTCGGGTATTTTGGTTCTACCCGATTGGAACCGAATTTTTTTTTAAAGTACAAATAAAATTTAACATTTTGTTTATATTTACACATATGTCTCTGTTAGTGCTAAGCTAAATATGTGTACATGTCAACTTCTAATCAAGTAAAACTATTTTGATATTTGAGTTCGATAAACTTTTTCATTGTGTAGTTCTTATAGCATACACATATGAAATATGAAACACGTAAATGAAAAAAGTATACCATTGCAATAACAAACCATGTTTTTTATGTTTCGTCACATGATTCTCTTTAATTATATACATGTTTGTTAGTTCTCCCACAATAATATACGACTTCTAATTTGTTTTGTTGCTTTGTTTCTAGCTTCTCCTTGTAGCTGATTTTGCTTTTATACAATCTGTGGTTCATAAAATTCTATAACATCTAGTTTAATGATTATTTATGACTTAAGAATGTATGCGATTTGCAATAAGGTTATAAGCAGGGGCGGAGCCACGGTAGGAGTAGTGGGGGGAACTGCCCCCAACGGAGTTCTTGCGGATACACAAGGTATAGAGGAAAAAAAGTAATATTTATGGGAAAAAAAGTCTAGTGCCCTCACTCATAAAATCTGTGTGCCCTCGTCTAACTCAGCCTTCCAACACTTTGAGAGTGCTTTAATGTGAAAAAATGGAATTTTCCGGTGGGATTGTTTGATCGGAAAACATGGAGGAAGAAGGATGTACGTGGGAAACAGTGAAATAAGGGTAGTGGCATGGGCTAAGTGGATACTAAAATATGATTTATTCTTCTTTTTGAAAACGTACATTGGTATTTGGTGCATTAATGTCATACAATATAGTGATATACGGTAACATTTTAGCTTTTATGATTTGGTATTAATTTTATAAATATTCACTAGCATATGACATGAATATTATATACTTTTAGCATGACTTTGTTTGTAATTCAATGATAATTTGTTAGAATCACATATTTTCTCAAATCTCTTTTATGTTTATGATCTTAGATAATCAATCCTTAATCTTTATCGTTAAAATACTCACAACGAGCACTTTAATACAACTTTTCCTACATTTGGTATATGTTAAATTTCTTGGTTAAATTCTTTTTTATAACTATGGTTTCCAACTTTACCGACTAATTCACGGATTTGAATCCATCAAGACACACACATGCACTCAAACCAGGGTGAAACCTCTTTTTAAGAGATTGGCGTGGCAAAAATGAGTTTGTTTCTAGATAAAAGACTTGAAATCACCAACTGAATTTTATTTTTCTACACTTAACAACTAGTGTTAATTGCATCATAGTCGACCCGACCCGATTTATTTCAAATTACATTAAAAATTGAATTCTTTTTACCTGTTATTTAGCCCTTCGCTTGACGCCCCAATGATCACGCTTTCATTTCCGTGGCCCACCTTATAAGGATGTCAAAAAAAACTACAGGATCAAGTCTACGTCCACCATACTCTTTACAGCTATGGTTTGCACCTAGAGTGTCACCCATATTAGTCTTGAAAATACTATGTACACAACGTGGAACTACAAAAAGAATTTAAAATTAAACTCAGTTAGCTTAAACCTCCTATCTAATGTTTGTTTAAGTTATGAAATTCCCTATTTACAGCTCTAACGATAACAAAGGCATGTTGGGCGGTTCTTGGTTCCGAACCGATACCATGGTTCCGGACCGAAAAGAACCGGAACCGAATTTGAAATATCTAAGAACCGAACTGAAATTTGAAATATCTAAGAACCGGAACCGGACCGCGGTTCTAAAATACGGCTTCGGCCGGGTGATGCCTGGTTCGGTTCTGCCTATATGCTCACCCTAGTGTGACACGTGTCGTCCGGACTCGTCAACATTCTGCATTTAACTTTCCTCATTCAATCGATTATCATCCCAATCACATAACCCTAACTAAAACATACAAATCACTAAAACTGTATAAAAAACCCTGGAAAGAAAACCCCCGCTCCCAAAAAAACCGAATCTGGGAAGGAACTAAAAACACACAAGAACAATGTTCTGATGACGACATAAAGGTACAATTTTTGTTGATGATTTATGGTTCATTCTACAAATTTTAATGGTTTATGGTGGATCTGTTGATTCTCTACCATGTATATGAATCTCAAATTAAATTAAACCAGAGTAGAAGGAATTCCAAATTACTAACCATATATCCACATAATCATTCTTCCAAATCCCGCTCATACCAGGTTCGTATGATTTTTAGTTATTGAATCACATGATCATGTTTATGTGATTTGCAGTTAATAAGGTTTATGGTTTTTGTAGGTCCGCTTTGGTCTGATTGATTATAAAGAGTTAACTATCAACAATCATTGTAATTTGTAAGGTATGTTTGATCGTATTGGTTATTGGTTTATGTTTTAGATAGAATCTATTCAACGAAAAGAACATAAAGTGTATGATAAATTTGTAAACAAAGTATTTTATTGATGTCTTGAGTTTGATCTTAAACCTGATTTTCATGCGGTTGTAATTCGTGTGCGAGCCCGAGGGCATGAGTGCCATGGTGCAGGCCCCATGGGGTTTTCTAGGCACATCGCCCTTGGTTGGCATTTGGTTGATATACTCATTTACAAACAAGCTAATGTATTAATCGAGTCTTAAACCCGTATATGATCTAGCCTTAAAAAGCTTTAACTGAATGTTTAATGAGCTGTCCACTATTGCATATATAAAACTTGGTTGTTTATAACTTTATACATATATGTTTTTAGGCATAAGAAAATGCGTTTATATTAAGACTTTGATATGATTTAAATTTTGGCAGTACGTTGTTCCCTCAGTTTAGAAATTTCGGATAATGATGGAAATAGCCTTTTCTTAGGATCTTTTTTGCCTTTGACTTATAACCATCTTGAAGCTGATTTACATGTTATTTGAAAATGTACCACACTTCACCTTCGAATGATTTCTTCATTTTTCTACTTCTCCTTTGAAAAAGGGTATATTAAGGAAGCGTTTTCCTATTGTTTGGACATAATGGAGGTTGGTGTGATGCCACAGGCCGAAACGTTTTGCTAAGCTCATGAAGAATTTGAGAAAACTTTCTAATATAGATGCTCAGATTACTAAAAAAATGAGAAAGACGACTGGAGGACGAAATGAGTTTCAAAATGTTTAAAAAGCGAGGCGATAAGACTTATAAGAGAATGATCAGGTACTTTAAAAGTAATGTAGTACTTGAGGTTGAATATGCAATATCTATATCTACACTACTATATAATGCATTTAAAACCCAAACCTCATTCCAAGCCTAACTCCTAACCAAAAATTAAGATAAGGAGCTCCAATCATGAGATGACATGTGTCAATTCTTAACAAACTCCAAGCTTAACTCCTAACCACTAAAAAGTAAGATAAGGAGCTCCAATTATAAAGTGACATGTGTCACTTCTCAATTAAAAATTCATCTTTATTTTTAAATTGAAATATCTTTTTATCTATTTATTTTTTTTATAATCTAATTTCACCATATTTTCTAAAATTTTATGCTCTTTAATTCAACATCCATTTTGATATATTTTTATGAGTTTTTAGTTTTTATATTTTTAGTGGGTTTATTTTATTTTAATTCAAATTTTTACAACTTTAACCTTTATTTCAATCAATACAATCTTGATTCGTCAAATATATTTTTGGGGGAGTGTTTGACATGTAAGAGATTGCGAGAGTATTTTTATATGCGGGAATAATGATGTAACGGGAAAGCTATGGGTAACCTAAACAAACACATACAAGTAACACATATACATTCGAAGTGTTGTGAAACGAATTCACTAAATGGGTAAGCAAACACATATAACTATACTTATCGCCGCCGCTGTGCGCGGGTATCCGACTAGTATAATTAAACTAGTCATACTTGAAGTGCTATTTTGGTATTCCATCCTAATGCAAACCCTGCTCTTAGAGTAAGATATTTCTCTTTAAAATACGTTCACAGCTTTATCTTTAACCCCCAATATCATTATGAACCCTTTTGAAAATCTCTTCAATCTTTACTTTGTTGATGGTCAAGATCTATACAAACCTACGCCAGTGCGATACAAGCAAATTGTGGCATACTTGGGAGGTTCGACTATTGACTAGTTCACCTGTATCCAGTATTACTTGCATACTATTTTGTTAATCATTTGAGCTTATACAAACTCTGGTCAAAGGCCAGGCCCCAACTATCACAACAATGGCTTATCTGAGGATGGCATGAAGCCGGTATGTTCTTCCTTCCAACATCTTTTCTTACTTAGAAAATTTCTTCTACATGCTCAATTCACTATATGTCATTTTCTGATTTTGTGTCATTTACAGAGTCGATTGTTGATATCTTGGTGGAGCTTATGGACTTACCATGTAGCCTTGTGACAACAGATAAATTGCATCAGTTGACGATTCAGGCAGAAATAAAAGACGAACTTTTATTGGGTTATGAGTAACCACTTGCTTAAATAATGTATGTATTTTGATTAATGGGTTTTAAGTATTTGATTAAAAGATTTATGGGTTTTTTTTAATCATGTTGTTTGGGATAATGTACGGTTGTTTTTTTCAGGAAGAGTGTGGTCTTTATTGGGTGACACTGATTCACAAGAAGGACCTTCGGGCAGTTGTGTAATCGCCCATGGCACATATATTGAGTCTGCAAGATCGATTCGTGTTGTAGTTGAAGGTGAATAAGAATTTTTGGGCATCTTTTACACTTTATTCCATATAATAATTGATGTTGGGATTTTTTTATATAGGTGCACCTTTGACATATATGGTGTCGAGACGTGTGCTAAAGGGAGTTTTTAATAAGGGCACTATCGACAGGGCTTATAAACAGTATAGATAGAGGGTAGTATTATCATAATGATGGTTATGGTGACAAGACGTAGGCTAAAAGGAGTCATTATAGAGGACACAGTGGTAAAGGCATGGTTATGGATTTATCGTTTAAGGTTGGTCATAAATTTGTTCAATTACATATTACTTTCTTTTCATCTTTTGTTTTTTTAATAATTTGACCATATAATTATATCATGCAGTTCATAGGACAGAAAAAAAATCAAATCTTTGGGCTTTATGTTGAACCTCCTATCTTAGGTTATGGAAACAACTATCACGGCTATCACTATGGCACGAGGAGAGGTGAGTCCTATTTGGTGCATCCTGATATATTATGTATATGCTACATGATTGTATGAAAAAATAATTGTTTCCAATGTGATATACATGAATTTATGCTTTTCAGGTTTGTTTGGGGAACTCAAACAGAGGCATGAGCAAGAGCACGGGTACCGTTTCATTTCAGCTTATTTTGTAAAAAAAACACCATCTTATATGGACTAAAAAAAATTTCTGCGTTGTCTTTAATTACATTTTATTATTTGATTCTGCTTATGTATACTAGCCAAAGCAGATTAAATTTTTATCATTCGTGTAGAAACAGAATCACTCCGCAAATTGATTTGAGTATATCCAAACACCTTTTATGGATGATTTGAGTATTTTTCTGCGAGCATATCCAAACACCCGTTAAGATGTAACCTATATATAGTTTAGGATCTAGAATCATTCCTCAAATTGATTTCAATCTTGGTCACATGATATTATTCACATCTTTTGAAGTCATTTTATTATTTTACCTGGCCTTCTGTAAAGATTGTGACTTGTGAGCATGAAGTGGTTGTTTATTATTGTTAAGTTTTGGGCAAGTCAGGTCGTCGCGTCATGCGTTACTGCTGTTGTTACGATTGCCAATCATTTAAGCGACTTTGATGTTCTAATCTTAGAGATAAATAAGGCAAATCTAGTTTCATTACATATTAGATATCAGGATAACATAAGAAATTTTACAAAAATCTCAAATTCCATTTTTGCCAACATATTTTGGTATTTGTATCCAGATTGGCTTTTCTTACCAGGTTTCTTGGACACTTTTCCTTTTGCATCGAATGACATAGCGGCCAGAAATGCAAGATGAGACATAAGTTTAAAACTATTGGCTCAATTTCAAGAAGGAGAAACGTTGCTTCGAATGAAGATCAAGAAAATTCAAATATCTGCTTGCCAATTTTGAGACTCTTCATGTATCTACGTCTTTGTATTGTTGACTAATACCTTAAGAATTTTTTTGTATTTTTAAATTGTTATTGAATTGTAGTCGGATTTAGGAAAGAGTTGTTTGACAATGCAAAGTCTTGAAGCTATTTGGAAAGACTCGTTTTCTCACACGATCAACTTTATGTAGTTGTTTCAAGAGTAAAAAGTAAGAAAGGTTTAAAAGTTTGTGTTGTGACAAAGACGGCAACTATAGAAACTTTACAATCAATGTTGTCGATAAAGAAGTTCTTTGTAGATTATAAGTTTGTTTTTTACTCTTTTTCTACAAAATAAAGTAACAGTAATTTTCTAATTGTTATTTTCAACATTAATTTTGTTTAGCGTTACTGTATCATGCATTTTACAGTTTCTTTTATCTTATAAACAAATCCTTAAAGCTAGCCGCCCTATCGGGGCGGGCCTCGAGGCTAGTATGATATGTAATAGAATCATAGATGATTTAACACCAATATCACATGTAATTTTATAGTCTATTCAAATTAGTGTTTAATCACATATGATTTCTTCATGCAAATTTCATATAATGAAATAAAAACGTGAAAATAAAGAGAAAAATTGTTGAAAGTATATCAAAGTGTATATATATAAAGATAACTAAATGCTTATCGTGATGGTATATGTTTTTGGGTTATTCGCATAAAAAGGCATTATATTTGCCACTTTTTGTCATTATATGTTGCGTACTTTTTTTTTCTCAACTTGACATTAACTTTTTGAATTCGTGCTATTGTTGTACCGGTGACTGCTTAACCTGTTGGAGCCGGTCAAGTTAATGCCCGTTAGTTTTATTATTGCACCGTTAGTCCTTTTCGTCTGTTTTTAACGACCGTTTATTATATTATTGCACCGTTAGTCTTTTTCGCCTGTTTTTACACGACCGCTTATTATATTATTGCACTATTGGTCATTTTTGCCCGTTTTTACACGTTTTCGTTCGTTTTTGCACGTCTTCATCCGTTTTTACACGTTTTCATTAGTTTTTTCACGTTTTCGAATGTTTCAACACGTTTTCGTTCGTTTTTGCACGTTTTCTTCTGTTTTTACATGTTTTCATTCGTTTTTACATGCTTTCGTCCGTTTTTACACGTTTTCATTTGTTGTTGCATGTTTTCGTCTATTTTTGTTCGTTTTTGCACGCTTTCATCTGTTTTTACACGTTTTCATTTGTTTTTGCACGCTTTCGTCTTTTTTTACACGTTTTCGTTCGTTTTTACTTTTTACACATTTTCGTACATTTTTACATGTTTTCGTTTGTTTTTACATGTTTTCGTTCATTTTTGCACGTTTTCAATCTATTTTTACACATTTTCGTTCGTTTTTGCACGTTTGTACACATTTTCGTTCGTTTTTGCACACTTTCGTCCATTTTTACATGTTTCATTCATTTTAGCACGATTTCTTCTGTTTTTACATGTTTTTGTTTGTTTTTGCACGTTTTTGTTTGTTTTTGCAAATGGGGAAACCGTTAACGTAATTAGCGCATATGCACCACAGGTGGGTCGAAGCGAAGTAGAGAAAAAGTCCTTTTGGGACTCCCTCGACGAGCTTGTTAGGGAGTGCCCCTCGGGCCAACATTTGTTTATTGGAGGTGACTTAAATGGCCACGTAGGAGCGGCTTCGGATGGCTACGCGGGGGTCCATGGCGGTTTTGGCCTTGGAGTAAGGAATGATGAAGGCCGATCGATTTTAGAGTTTGCCTTGGCTCACGACTTGGCAATTGTGAACTCTTTCTTCAAGAAGAAAGATGTGCATTTGATCACCTTCCAGTGGGGTCACAACACCCAGATCGACTATCTGTTTGGTGCGAAGAGGCGACCCAAGAGCATGTAGGATCGCAGGTTTTCCCTAGCGAGGCATGCTCATCCTAACACAAATTGTTAGCTTTGGATTCGCTTTTCGTGAGGCAACAACCTAGGAGAGTTGTAACCAGGTTTGCGAGGATTCTTTGGAAGAATCTGTATGGTGAGGCGGCAGAACAAAAGTCTATGAGGGACTTTCTACTCGGTCGACGGTCTTGACTGCTAGAGAAGCAGACCAGTTGTGGACCGTGCTGGCCGACGTCATTAAAGACGCAGCTAAAGAGTCCCTCGGTGTAGCTAGCGGGACAACTAGGACCCAACCACCTAACAGGGAATCTTGGTGGTTTAGTGAGGAAGTGCAATCCAAAGTTGTCGTGAAACAATCCAGATTCAGAGAACTTCTTCGTTGTTGAGAGGGCCTCCAAGCTGACATTACCACCGTGAAGGAGAGGTATAAAGTAGCTAAAGGAAGCGAAAAAAGCGTTAGGCTCGAGCGAAGGACAAGGCGACGAAGATTTGTACAAGAACCGGACTCCAAAGAGGGGGCAAACGATATTTTCAGGATTGCTAAAGCTCGAGAGAGAAGAAGGAATGACCTAGGGAACGTCAAATATATCAAAGATGTTGGCGGACGGACAATTGTGGTCGAAGAAGATATTAGGAAAAGATGGGGAGAGTATTTCTCCTCACTTTTCAATGGAGTAAGCACTGAAGGAAGCGGGGAAGAAGAAAGCGTTAACCTAAGACCTGAATGCTACTATTCGAGGATTAGCCAACCAGAAGTGAAGGTTGCACTCGAAAGATGGGAAGAAACAAAGCGGTGGGTCGCACCAAATCCCCATAGAAGCGTGGAGGTACACAGGTCGTGAGGGTGTAGAATGGCCGACTGCCCTTCAACAAGATCTTCCCCGTGCTAAGATGCCGGAGGAATGGAGACTCAACAAGTCATCCCCATCTACAAGAACAAGGGGATGTGCAAGTGTGTAGCAATTATAGGGCATCAAGCTCCTTAGCCACACCATGAAGTTGTGGGAGAGAGTTATAAGAGGAGGCCGAGAAGGAGACGAGGTGTCTGAGAACCAATTTGGCTTTATGCCTGGAAGGTCCTCAATTGAGGCTATTCACCTTCTCAGGAGCCTCATGGAGAAGTACAGAGAGAGACAGAAGGACCTCGTATGGCGTTCCTAGACCTTGAAAAGGCATATGATAGTGTCCCACGAGAGTTGATTTGGAGAACTCTTTTTGATAAGGGAACACCAAGGAGATACCTGAGAGTCATTAAGGATATGTACGAGGGGGATAAGACCCGTGTAAGGTCCACCGTGGGGATCTCAGAGTTTTTCCCGATGAGAGTTGGGCTCCACCAGGGATCCGCTTAAGTCCTTACCTCTTCACCTTGATCCTGGATGACCTGTGTAGGATTCAAGAGGTATCCCGTGGAGCATGATTTTGCTAACGACATTGTGTTGGTGGCGTAATCACCAAGGGTTAAACATCGAATTGAAGGCCGAGGAGGCTCGAAGACAAGATAAGGTTTTAAATGTACCTTTTGAGGGTCGTTTAAGCCCTTATTTGATCACTTTTGTATCCGTTATTACTTAATATCGCTCCTTTTCACTTTTTAGGTATCTTGAAGGCAAATGTCGGAATGACACTTATTCGGACGAAAAGGCGCGAATATACGAAGAAAATGGCCAAAGTCAAGAATCGAGACACTCAGTCATTGAACTTCAAGGGACGGCTTGTCAGCTGTTATCTCATTTTGGGTGCCTTTTTTGTTGCTCTCGCTTTACCTAGACGACGCCGGACAACTTTTTTGTGACGGCTCAAGAGCCAAATTGCTTATTTACAAGTGACGGCTTCGTGTTTTAAAAGAGTAGGTCGTCGCAACTCGCACGGCCTAGATTTGATCCGACGACGCCGAGATCGAAGGGACGGCGCCACAAGCATAAGGTGACGCCGCCGCCGTCGCAAGACTAACGTGGCCAAGACGAAACCCTAATGACGGCGACGACGGCGCACAAATCAAAGGTGACGCCGTCGCATATGTAATCTTATATATAGAATCCGAATTTTTAGTTTTCAGTGTAGTCTTTTGGAGTAAAACCTAAACCGAACCAAGGTCGTTTTGTACAAGATTTTAGGTTCCATACCCTATCTTACATCAAGATAAGTGTTTTACTTCATTAATTCAATTATGTCTTCAATTACTTGTGTGTATGCTTGCATGTTCTCCATGTCCGCTAATTTACTTGTGTGTTTGCTTAGGAATATGAAACTTAATTATTGAATATTGATTGGTTGTCTCTTATCTTAATTGTTAATGATCTAGTATTGCGATAGGTCATCCGTTGTGTAGTTAATGCTTGATTAATCTTTGTGAACCTTAGCTTATAGTACCTAGAGTCATTGTAGGCTAAACCATCCAAAGAGTACCTTAGAGTTAAGTTTATAAATCCTAGAGATTTTGTAGGCGATAACCTTTGGTAGTTTCAAAGAGTTAGGATAAACGATACCCTACGACCTTAGACACACAACGCGATTAAGAATAAGGACGTGACAATTCAACCATCAATAGGAGATAATTAAGGAGTAATAAAACCTAAGTAAACACATCTTTAAATCATCATACGAGCACACAATAATTAGACATAGACTACATACACCTTAGATTAGATAATTAGATAAGTAGAGTAATCGGTAGAAATACCAACCCCAAATCCAAACCCCGAGATTCGTACCTTTCCATTTCCTAAAAACATAAAAAGATAAAAATAATCTTCCTCAACCCCAACCTTAGCGTAGTAACTTCTCACTAGCATTCCTATTCCCTAGAGAACGATATCAATTCCCGTGGCTTACCCTAATACTACACTACAACGATTAGGTTCATCGCCTAGGGTGTTGAAAAACTTGCTCGACGAAAAGGAAGTTCCTTTGACCCCGAACGACGCGTAGTAGCGTTATCAAGTTTTTACGCCACGCCGGGAATAGAATAGCTAGTTAGAGTCCACCTCGCTTAGGTTTCCTTGCTTGATTCCTATCAAGTAAGCATTTTTTCCCATTTTTAGCTTCCTTGTAGTCTATCCCCTTCTTTGTGTTTGTGTTCAGAAACCCTTTTCATTTGTCGCTATGGCAAGTGAAGTTGCATTTGAATCATTAACAAATGAGGAACAATTGAATTTCGCAGATTGGATTGCTTTTATTGTTCTAATGAATTTGTGAGTGATCTTAGAGATATCCAAAAGGAGACGGGTGTAAGGTTGGATGGATTTGATAAATTTTGTGCTTGTGTGGCTTCTATTCAACGATCATTGTTAGAATCAACTCCTTTTAGTGAGACCCTCCGAAAATTTTTGAGAAAAGCCTCCTAAGCATAAACCATCGCTTGTCACAACTTGAGGAAATGGATAAGGAGGATTTATCCAACCTTAGGCATCATGATCAAAAGACCTAGTTTTTAAGAACATGGAACCTAAACCCGAACAAGATTGTGAGATGGTTATAGTTGAACTACCTAGTTGCATGCGTGGATAGATTTCACCAAAACATATGACACGCGTGAGGAACTTTTTAGGCAAATAGAACATAGTGATCAAATTTTGAGAATGATTCTTATGAATCGGACCAAGAATTTGAAATGGCTAAAGAAGGATTTGAGATACTTAGGAGTGTATTTGGGTTAGATCATACTAAAACACATGATGAACTTTTAGGAGATCTAGATATAATGGAGAATGAGGTGGAAACCCAAGCCCACAAGCCCTACCATCACTGAGGAACACACATCGCCTATAACTTACCCGGAAGAAGTAGAAGAGACTATAGGAACCCCGATTGATATAGAACCTTTGGACCAAACGCCACTAGAGAATGTAGGTTTAGATGCTTGTTGTCATGACCTCTCTTAGTCCTAGGGAAGTTCCTAATTTTGATGAACCGAGCCTCAACCAAAACCTTACCCAATTTTCGCCTTTAGATGTGAATCTTGAATTGAATTAGGCCCCAATCCACCCATCAAAATAAATAATCCGGTAGTTGCTTGATAAAGGTGGTAGACTCTAGGCCATGTAGAGTGGAAGCTAATATAGAGTAACCCATGACCTTACACACTTATATCACCCATTCATGGTTGATAACAAGAAACATTATGGGTTTAAACCGGTTTATTAGGTCAAGATGGATCCTTAACTAAGAATCTTTTGAAGTTGATAGAAGATGATCCATTTTAGAGAGAGATTTGATTCACCCGCTACACCAATAGAATTAGGTAAGGTTATAATGAATGGAGCACACCCTTTGAGCATATAAATCACCCATCACCCTCTCCTCACGTAGCAAATTTCCACCCTAAGGGTGTGTATCGCTACTATCACCCGCACTTAAGCTTAAGTGTAGGAAAACCTCCCTTTATCCGTTAAATAAGGGTAGAGTCAAGCTCGTGACTCGAACAAAAACAAGCGCTTCTTGGGAGGCAACCCATGTGTATTTGTTTTTCATTTTATTTGTGTGTCGATATCTTTTATTGATTGTTTATTCTCATGTTTGAATTTGTAAAATGCTTTATTTTGTCTTTAACCTCGCCTTAATTACATATAAAGGTATTTTACATAAGGGATAAGTGTAGGAGGATTACACACGCTTTCAAAAGAAACGTAAACATGAGAATTACAATTAATTAAAAGATATACATGTGTGTTTGTTCGAGTCAAATGCTTGTATCGAGTCATAATGGATGTTTTGCGTGAAATTTTCCGATTCTAAAGATGTAAATTTTCCGAATTTTTCCGTAAAATCGCAGACCGCTTTTTGTCGATAACCGACGGCGTCAGATCGCAACTCGACGGCGCCGAAGGAGCAAAACAACTCGATTACTTTTTCTCGCTTTTCGAGCTACTTATAAATTTTGGAATTTTCTGTGTCTTAATTTTCCGTAAATTCAAAACATCCATTCCACAAGCATTATATCCTAGTTTAGTAGAGTCCTATATATATTATTACCGTTCGATTTTACGCGAAGGTTTCGTTTGTTTTCTTCAAGTGTGCAGTTTAATTTACCAAGAAGAAGATACATAAGATGAGAAGGAGCTTTTCACGCAAACGTTCTTCTTGAAGAAAGATGTAACCACCACTTTACACGGATCCTACCGAGCTAATCGTGGAGTATTAGTTTCTTTTATCTTTTATTACCTTCCATTATCATAACTTTGATACTTTCGGGAACATTGGGGACAATGTTCGCTTTAAGTGTAGGAGGAAAATAAAACGGAACTTTGAAACTATGCTTATCCTTGATTATTTGCTTTGTCCAATTGCATTTGTGTAATAAACCATGAGAAAATGTCGGTTAGGGTAATTTTGGCACCAAATTTAAAATTTTTCATGACATATAGGAGTGGGCCATTAGTCTTAATAAAGCGCCTCATGGATAGGAAGTTATATGACTAGCACAAAACCCTTTACCACTTAAATTCCACCCAAAATGCGAGGATCGCCTTAGATTAGTAGGAATTAAAGCATTCATCTTTAATGCTTAGTGTGTGAACCGGTAGTATAATAGATTCTAGAACTTGTTTTGTGATGCATCCCGAGATCGCTAGTAAGACTACACTTGTGTAGTTAGGAATAACTAAATGATAAGAGGCATTAGGATAACCCTTGTTTGATACCGTAATATAATTACTTCTTCCACATCGGTTGAGTAATTCCCCACACCTTTGCGTTGTACTCATCTTTAGTACACGATACCCTAGTTAACCCCTCGAGCCTATCCTTTTCGCGGTTCTCGTGATGTTTCGGTTTTCCGAATATCAATGAAGAGCATTGTTTACACCCCACCCCAAATGTACACCCAAATCGCCTTAGCCTACCTTGTATGCACTCACTTTTAGTGCATTATTGTTATCACCCTAAACCCTTAGTTCAATTATCTAGTTGCTTGCATAAGTTGCTAAGTCGAGTCATATCCTTTGTACACGCTTTGGGACGATTGGGACTCATGGGAAAAGTTAAAGTTTATGAAATGACGGAAGGGAACGTTAAATTCAAATTCCCTTTATTTGCATAATAATGTACTCCAAGTGTTTTGATCTTTTCAATTCGGGTCAAATTAGTGTTAGAGTAATAAAACTCAAGTGTAGGGATGTGCCTATAAATCCCTATCATTTTGATGTTATCGTAGAGGATGGTAGAGTAAAAGTGTATGGAAAAAAAAAAAATAAAAAAAAAAAAAGAAAAAGAAAAAAATAGAAAAAAAAAAAAAAAAAAAAAAAAAAATACGGGCTACCATTCTACATCTCTCTTTAATTTATGTTTGTTTGTTTCAGCTATCTAGAGTCTAGAGTGTCGAGTCTTGGCTTAGCAACGCCATTCTTCGCATGCTTGTAACATAAAGATTTTTGACTTGCCACCACTAAATAGCCTATCCCACCAAACCCTTTGTTTCCTACCGTAAGCCTAACATTACAACCCTTTAAAAGACCTCTTTGATAGTCTTTCCTAGGTGCTTACGCCAAAGCGATGGAGGTTTGATCTAGTCTCAAGCCTATGGTAATCTATGTACTAGGACCGTTAATGAGTGTTTATCTTCCATTTCCAACTTGTTATATTTCATATACACCGAGAGATGCGAGTATCCAAACACCCCATGTGAGGTGCTAGTATGTAATTTCCGTGCTTGTTATGACTTTTATGGGCTTATATGTGTTGTGGATTGTTCTAAACCAATGCTTCATGACCCCTAACTTATAAATTAATTGGCTAAAGCACATTTGCTTGAGGACAAGCAAATACCAAGTGTAGGGATATTTGATAAGGTTTTAAATGTACCTTTTGAGGGTCGTTTAAGCCCTTATTTGATCACTTTGTATCCGTTATTACTTAATATCGCTCCTTTTCACTTTTAGGTATCTTGAAGGCAAAATGTCGGAATGACACTTATTCGGACGAAAAGGCGCGAATATACGAAGAAAATGGCCAAAGTCAAGAATCGAGACACTCAGTCATAAAACTAAAGGGACGGCGTCACAAAACATCTGCGACGCCGTCGGACCACTTTTGTGACGGCTCAAGAGCCAAATTGCTTATTTACAAGTGACGGCTTCGTGTTTTAAAAGAGTAGGTCGTCGCAACTCGACGGCCTAGATTTGATCCGACGACGCCGAGATCAAGGGACGGCGCACAAGCATAAGGTGACGCCGTCGCAAGACTAACGTGGCCAAGACGAAACCCTAATGACGGCGACCCGACGGCGCCACAAATCAAAGGGTGACGCCGTCGCATATGTAATCTTATATATAGAATCCGAATTTTTAGTTTTCGGTGTGTAGTCTTTTGGAGTAAAACCTAAACCGAACCAAGGTCTATTTGTACAAGATTTTAGGGTTCCATACCCTATCTTACATCAAGATAAGTGTTTTACTTCATTAATTCAATTATGTCTTCAATTACTTGTGTGTATGCTTGCATGTTCTCCATGTCCGCTAATTTACTTGTGTGTTTGCTTAGGAATATGAAACTTAATTATTGAATATTGATTGGTTGTCTCTTATCTTAATTGTTAATGATCTAGTATTGCGATAGGTCATCCGTTGTGTAGTTAATGCTTGATTAATCTTTGTGAACCTTAGCTTATAATACCTAGAGTCATTGTAGGCTAAACCATCCAAGAGTACCTTAGAGTTAAGTTTATAAATCCTAGAGATTTTGTAGGCGATAACCTTTGGTAGTTTCAAAGAGTTAGGATAAACGATACCCTACGACCTTAGACACACAACGCGATTAAGAATAAGGACGTGACAATTCAACCATCAATAGGAGATAATTAAGGAGTAATAAAACCTAAGTAAACACATCTTTAAATCATCATACGAGCACACAATAATTAGACATAGACTACATACACCTTAGATTAGATAATTAGATAAGTAGAGTAATCGGTAGAAATACCAACCCCAAATCCAAACCCCGAGATTCGTACCTTTCCATTTCCTAAAAACATAAAAAGATAAAAATAATCTTCCTCAACCCCAACCTTAGCGTAGTAACTTCTCACTAGCATTCCTATTCCCTAGAGAACGATATCAATTCCGTGGCTTACCCTAATACTACACTACAACGATTAGGTTCACCGCCTAGGTGTTGAAAAACTTGCTCGACGAAAAGGAAGTTCCTTTGACCCCGAACGACGCGCTAGCGTTATCATGATGAACTTTTAGGAGATCTAGATATAATGGCGAATGAGGTGGAAACTCCAAGCCCACAAGCCCTACCATCACTTGAGGAACACATATCGCCTATAACTTACCCGGGAGAAGTAGAAGAGACTATAGGAACACCGATTGATATAGAACCTTTGGACCAAACGCCACTAGAGAATGTAGGTTTAGATGCTTGTTGTCATGACCTCTCTCTTAGTCCTAGGGAAGTTCCTAATTTTGATCAAATGGAGCCTCAACCAAAAACCTTACCCAATTTTCCGTCTTTAGATGTGAATCTTGGAATTTAATTAGGCCCCAATCCACCCATCAAAATAAATAATCCGGGTAGTTGCTTGATAAAGGTGGTAGACTCTAGGCCATGTAGACTGGAAGCTAATATAGGAGTAACCCATGACCTTACACGCTTATATCACCCATTCATGGTTGATAACAAGAAACATTATGGGTTTAAACTGGGTTTATTAGGTCAAGATGGATCCTTAACTAAGAATCTTTTGAAGTTGATAGAAGATGATCTATTTTTAGGAGAGAGATTTGATTCACCCGCTACACCAATAGACTTAGGTAAGGTTATAATGAATGGAGCACACTCCTTTGAGCATATAAATCACCCATCACCCCTCCTCACTTAGCAAATTTCCACCCTAAGGGTGTGTATCGCTACTATCACCCGCACTTAAGCTTAAGTGTAGGAAAACCTCCCTTTATCCGTTAAATAAGGGTAGAGTCAGCTCGTGACTCGAACAAAACAAGCGATTCTTGGGAGGCAACCCATGTGTATTTGTTTTTCATTTTATTTGTGTGTCGATATCTTTTATTGATTGTTTATTCTCATGTTTGAATTTATAAAAATGTTTTATTTTGTGTTTAACCTCGCCTTAATAACATATAAAGGTATTTTACATAAGGGATAAGTGTAGGAGGATTACACACGCTTTCAAAAGAAACGTAAACATGAGAATTTCAATTAATTAAAAGATATACATGTGTGTTTGTTCGAGTCAAATGCTTGTATCGAGTCATAATGGATGTTTTGCGGAAATTTTTCCGATTCAAAAGATGTAAATTTTCCGTAAAATCGCAGACCGCTTTTTGTCGATAACTGACGGCGTCAAGATCGCAACTCGACGGCGCGAGAAGGAGAAAACAACCGATTACTTTTTCTCGCTTTCGAGCTACTTAAAATTTTGGAATTTTCTAGGTCTTAATTTTCCGTAAATTCAGAAACATCCATTCCACAAGCATTATATCCTAGTTTAGTAGAGTCCTATATATATTATTACCGCCAATTTTACGCGAAGGTTTCGTTTGTTTTCTTCAAGTGTGCATGTTTAATTTACCAAGAAGAAGATACATAAGATGAGAAGGAGCTTTTCACGCAAACGTTCTTCTTGAAGAAAGATGTAACCACCACTTTACACGGATCCTACCGATCTAATCAGGGGAGTACTAGTTTCTTTTATCTTTTATTACCTTCCATTATCATAACTTTGATACTTTCGGGGAACATTGGGGAAAATGTTCAGTTTAAGTGTAGGGAGGGAAAAGAAAACGGGAACTTTGAAACTATGCTTATCCTTGACTATTTGCTTTGTCCAATGGCATTTGTGTAATAAACCATGAGAAAATGTCGGTTAGGGTAATTTTGGCACCAAATTTAAATTTTTTTATGACATATAGGAGTGGGCCATTAGTCTTAACAAAAGCGTCTCATGGATAGGAAGTTATATGACTAGCACAAAAACCCTTTACCACTTAAATTCCACCAAAATGTGAGGATCGCCCTTAGATTAGTAGGAATTAAAGCATTCATCTTTAATGCTTAGTGTGTGAACCGGTAGTATAATAGATTCTAGAACTTGTTTTGTGATGCATCCCGAGATCGCTAGTAAGACTACACTTGTGTAGTTAGGAATAACTAAATGATAAGAGGCATTAGGATAACCCTTGTTTGATACCGTAATATAATTAATTCTTCCACATCGGTTGAGTAATTCCCCACACCTTTGCGTTGTACTCATCTTTAGTACACGATACCCCTAGTTAACCCCTCGTAGCCTATCCTTTTCACTGTTCTCATGATGTTTCGGTTTTCCGAATATCAATGAAGAGCGTTGTTTACACCCCACCCCAAATGTACACCCAAATCGCCTTAGCCTACCTTGCATGCACTCACTTTTAGTGCATTATTGTTATCACCCTAAACCCTTAGTTCAATTATCTAGTTGCTTGCATAAGTTGCAAAGTCGAGTCATATCCTTTGTACACGCTTTGGGACGATTGGGACTCATGGAAAAGTTAAAGTTTATGAAATGACGGAAGGGAACGTTAAATTCAAATTCCCTTTATTTGCGTAATAATGTACTCCAAGTGTTTTGATCTTTTCAATTCGGGTCATATTAGTGTTAGAGTAATAAAAACTCAAGTGTAGGGATGTGCCTATAAATCCCTATCATTTTGATGTTATCGTAGAGGATGGTAGAGTAAAAGTGTATGGAAAAAAATTGAAAAAAAAAAATAGAAAAAGAGAAAAAGAAAAAAATAGAGTGTTGAAAAAAAAATAAAAAATAAATACATACGGGCTATCATCCTACAACTATCTTTAATTTATGTTTGTTTTTTTCAGTTATCTAGAGTCTAGAGTGTCGAGTCTTGGCTAAGCAACATCATTCTTCGCATGCTTGTAACATAAAGATTTTCGACTTGCCACCACTAAATAGCCTATCCCACCAAACCCTTTGTTTCCATACCGTAAGCCTAACATTACAACCCTTTAAAAGACCTCTTTGATAGTCTTTCCTAGGTGCTTACGCCAAAGCGATGGAGGTTTGATCTAGTCTCAAGCCTATGGTAATCTATGTACTAGGACCGTTAATGAGTGTTTATCTTCCATTTCTAACTTGTCATATTTCATATACACCGAGAGATGAGTATCCAAACACCCCATGTGAGGTGCTAGTATGTAATTTCCGTGCTTGTTATGACTTTTATGGGCTTATATGTGTTGTGGATTGTTCTAAACCAATGCTTCATGACCCCTAACTTATAAATTAATTGGCTAAAGCACATTTGCTTGAGAACAAGCAAATACCAAGTGTAGGGATATTTGATAAGGTTTTAAAATGTACCTTTTTAAGGGTCGCTTAAGCCCTTATTTTATCACTTTTGTATCCGTTATTACTTAATATCGCTCCTTTTCACTTTTAGGTATCTCAAAGGCAAATGTCGGAATGACACTTATTCGGACGAAAAGGCGCGAATATACGAATAAAATGGCCAAAGTCAAGAATCGAGACACTCAGTTTGCTAAAACTAAAGGGACGGCGCCAGTGTTATCCGCGACGCCGTCGGACCACTTTTGTGACTCGAGTCAAGAGCCAAATTGCTTATTTACAAGTGACGGCTTGTGTTTTAAAAGAGTAGGTCGTCGCAACTCGACGGCCTAGATTTGATCCAGACGACGCCGAGATCAAGAGGACGGCGTCACAAGCATAAGATGACGCCGTCGCAAGACTAACGTGGCCAAGATGAAACCCTAATGACGGCGACCATCGGCGTTATAAATCAAAGGTGACGCCATCGCATATGTAATCTTATATATAGAATCCGAATTTTTAGTTATCAGTGTAGTCTTTTGGAGTAAAACCTAAACCTAACCAAGGTCGTCATTATACAAGATTTTAGGGTTCCAAACCCTATCTTACATCAAGATAAGTGTTTACTTCATTAATTCAATTATGTCTTCAATTACTTGTGTGTATGCTTGCATGTTCTCCATGTCCGGCTAATTTACTTGTGTGTTTGCTTAGGGAATATGAAACTTAATTATTGAGTATTGATTGGTTGTCTCTTATCTTAATTGTTAATGATCTAGTATTGCGATAAGTCATTCGTTGTGTAGTTAATGCTTGATTAATCTTTTTGAACCTTAGCTTATAATACCTAGAGTCATTGTAGGCTAAACCATCCGAAGAGTACCTTAGAGTTGAGTTTATAAATCCTAGAGATTTTGTAGGCGATAACCTTTGGTAGTTTCAAAGAGTTAGGGATAAACGCATACCCTACGACCTTAGACACACAATGCGATTAAGAATAAGGACGTGGCAATTCAACCATCAATAGGAGATAATTAAGGAGTAATAAAACCTAAGTAAACACATATTTAAATCATCATACGAGCACACAAATAATTAGACATAGACTACCCCTACACTTAGTTTAGATAATTAGATAAGTAGAAGTAATCGGTAGAAATACCAACCCCAAATTCAAACCCCGAGATTCGTACCTTTCCATTTCCTAAAAACATAAAAAGATAAAAAATAATCTTCTCAACCCCAACCTTAGAGTAGTAACTTCTCACTAGCATTCCTATTCCCTAGAGAACGATATCAATTCCGTGGCTTACCCTAATACTACACTACAACGATTAGGTTCAAGGTGTTAAAAAACTTACTCGACGAAAGTGAAGTTCCTTTGACCCCGAGCGACGCGTGTAGCGTATCACTTTGCTGTGCTCTCCCGTGCCCCTATGCTTTGTTTTACTTGCTTTCGTTTCTGCTTGTGCTTGTTTTGTTATCTTATGCTTTCTTCTCTTCCCTTTCTCACCCACACACCTGCACTTGCCAGATGTCTCGTTGGAAGCGGTCTCCTACTCCCGGGTTTACCTGTGGGGTGGGTAGGATCGACATTTTACCTCCCCATACCCCGCCCTAGCGGGATTTGGGTTTTGTTGTTGTTGTTGTTGTTGTTGTTTGTTTTGCACGCTGGCTTTACACCTATATTTACTACATAGTTTCGTTTGTTTTGCAAGTTTTGTCCAACGCTTTTATTCATTTTATATGTTTTCAATGGTTTTATACGTGTAAAACGGACAAAATGCAAAACGAATGATAACGGCAAAATGTTGAAAAACGCAAAACGAACAAACGTGTTGATAAAACGCAGAACAAACGAACGTAAAATGGACGAAGTGAATGAATACATGTAAAAACAGACGACAACGTGCAAAAACGAACCAAAACGTGTAATAACAGACAAAAGCATGCAAAAACAAACAAAAACGTATAAAAATGAATGAAAACGTGCAAAAAGCGAATGAAAACGTGTAAAAACGTGCAAAAATGAACGAAAACGTGTAAATCAAACGAAAGGTGCAAAAACAAACAAAAACGTGTAAAAACGAACGAAAATGTGTTAAACGTGCAAAAACAAACGCAAAATTGTAAAAACGGTCGAAAGCGAGCAAAAACGTGTAAAAACGAACGAAAACGAGTAAAAACTGGCGAAAACGTGTAAAAACGAACGAAAACATGTAAAAACGGGCGAAAACATGTAAAAACGGACGAAAGCGTGCAATAACGAACAAAAACGTGTAAAACCGAACGAAAACATGTAAAAACGGACGAAAACGTGTAAAAACGAGCGAAAAGGACTAACGGTGCAATAATTCTCATAAACAGTCATTAAAAACAGACAAAAAAGACTAACGGTGCAATAATAAAATTAACGGTCGTTAACTTGACCGGCTCCAACAGGTTAAGCAGTTCACTAGTATACACAATAGCACGAATTTAAAAGGTTTGTGTCAAGTTGAGAAATAAAAATACGCAACATATAATGACAAAAAATAGCAGGTATGATACCTTTTTATGCAAATAACATTTTTTTTTTTTCGTTTAATGATTAACGATTTAAAATATATTAATATTTGAAAAAAAAAATGATGAAAATGTGGTTTATTTTTTTTAGTTGTTGGGATTAATCTCATCCATTAGATCAAATAAAAATGAAAGGTAAAGATTGATCATTTGATATGCGAAAAAAATTTAGTATGTAATTGATCTTTAATCTAAAACTAATTGCGATTATACTATTATAGAATATATATGAATTTATGACATTCTTTTTAAATAAAAAAACTATAGCAGCAAAACGCCATTTTTTCCCCTGCTGTCTTTCCTCTTGTTTTCGATTTAATTTCCTTATTCCTCTCTTAGAGCAGTCCCAACAATCACGCCATAACGGCGTTAGAAGCAAAATAATATACAGGCCTGCTATTGCCGTTGGAGTAACTACAAGTATTGAGGAAAAAAGGGGAGGCGTTATACTGTAACGCTGCTAAGGGAAGAAAAAATCAAAACTTTTCATAAACACCCTTATATCGGCTACTAGCCGTTATGTTTAAAAAATCATTTTAAACCCTAAACGGCTAGTTTTTATTAAAAAAAAAAAAAAAAAAAAAAATCAAAAACAATTTTTACCACTATAAATACCTAACTAAAACACCATTTTTTCACACTTCCACTACTAAATCCTCTCAATACTCTCAATCTTAAATCTTTTATTCAATTGAAAAAATATATCGGAAGCAACGATGATACTTTCTTCACACTTCACACAACAATCACAAATCGAAACACATGATGTTGTCGAGACACCCACGCCTCCTCCAAAAAGGAAAAGGTCGATGGCGAAAATCAAAAAATCCAAAGACCCCGAGCCCGAACCAATTGATTCGATGAAGAGAGAAGTTGTCGTTGTCATGAGTTGGACTCAAAGATAGGAAGCATTACTTGCAAGGTGTTACATAGTCGTTTGAGAGGATCCGAAAGTTGGAAAGTGCCAACCCGTAGATAAGTTTTGGTATCGGGTCAGAAATGAGTTCAATAGAAACAACTTTCAATGGCGCACCAAGGATATGATGTCAAGCAAGTGGAAAACGTTGAACGGCATATGCACAAAGTTCAACTCTTGTTATAGACGTGCGCAACGGGATCAACGAAGCGGGGAAAGTGAGATGGATGTGATGAAACGGGCAAAGAAATGGTATCATGAGGAAACCAAAGCAGCACCGTTTGGTTTCGATGACTCTTGGGAGGTTTTGCGTCATTATAAGAAATGGGACACGCCGGAACCGGTTGATTTAACCGGCGATGTGCCAAGCCAAACAAACGAGGCTTTGTTTGGTAATGATGAACAACCACACCCATGGGAAAGAAATGTGCTACCAAGAAAGCAAGATCCGATAGCACGACAAGTCTTGGGGGAGCAAAGCAACGGAGGAACGAGCTCGTCAACTTATTTCACCGAAACTATGGCAAACGAGTATGTATGAAGCGTGAAACCGCCAAGCGGCGATCGGGCCCAGCAGGAAAAGATCTCACAATAACAAGGTTGGAAGAGATAAAGTTTTGATGACGCCATCAAGGGCAAGATCCAAATGTCGTGGCTTGAATCGATGACGAAAAAGACCGAATCATCAAAAATATAACTTGAAACCTCGTCGGAGATTGTATTCTCGCCATTTCCTTTAATTTGTTGTAACGCTTAATTTGTAGTGTGTTTTTTTATTTCGTTGTAATTTTTTTTAATCTCGTATTGTAATATGTTTTCAATTTCAATTTTAATGATAATTTTTTAATCTGATTGATATGTTGAATTGACTTTTATTAGTCGATTGTTTGTTTGGGTGATGTCGACCAACGATAAGGTTTTAAAAGGTACCATTTTGAGGGGTCGCTTAAGTCCTTATTTGATCACTTTTGTATCCGTTATTGCTTAATATCGCCCTTTTCACTTTTTAGGTCTCTTGAAGGCAAAATGCCGGAATGGCACTTATTTGGACGAAAAGGCGCGAATATATGAAGAAAATGGCCAAAGTCAAAATCGAGACACTCACGATTCTTTGAAATTAGAAGGCGACGACGCCACGTGCTAATGGCGACGCCGTCGTCCAAAATTATTGTGACGGTCCGTAACCCAAAACTTCGATTTTCAAGCGACGACGCCCGCTTGTAAAAGAGTAGGCCGTCGCTACTCGGACGGCCTAGATGCAATCCAGACGACGCCGGTCGAAGAGGACGGCGTCACGGACATAAGGTGACGCCGTCGCAAGGTTAACGTGCCAAGACGAAACCCTAATGACGGCGACACACGGCGCCACAAAACATAAGGTGCGCCGTCGCATATGTAATCTTATATATAGAATCCGAATTTTTCGCCTTTTGTGGAGAGTCTTTTGGAGTAAAACCTAAAACCGAACCTAAGGTGTCTTGTACAAGATTTTAGGGTTTTAAACCCTATCTTACATCAAGATAAGTCTTTACTTCATTAATTCAATTATGTCTTTGATTATTTGTGTATGCTTGCATGTTCTCCATGTCCGGCTAATTTATTTGTGTGTTTGCTTAAGAAGTATGAAACATAATTATTGAATATTGATTGGTTGTTTCTTATCTTAGTTGATTAATGATCTAGTAATGCGATAGGTCATTCGTTGTGTACTTAATGCTTGATTCATCTTTGTGAACCTTAGAATATAATTACCGAGTAGTTGTAGGCTAAACCATCCAAAGAGCGCCTTAGAGTAGGAGTTTATCATCCCTAGTGGGTTTGTAGATCTAGACCCTTTGGTAAGTTCAAAGAGTTAGGAGAAACTCATACCCTACAACTTTAGACACACAACGCAACTAAGAATAAGGACGTGACAATTCAACCACCAATAGGAGATAATTAAGTAATACAAACTAAGTAAACACATCTTTAAACTATCATACGAGAACACATTAATTAGACATAGACTCCCACAACCTTAGTTTAGATAATTAGATAATAGTAGAGTAATCGGCAGAAATACCAACCCCCAAATCCAATACCGAGATTCGTACCTTTCCCTTTCATAAAATATAAAAAGATAAAAATAATCTTCCTCAACCTTAACCTTAGCGTAGTAACTCCTTACTAGCATTCCTATTCCCCAGAGAACGATATCAATACTCGTGGCTTACCCTAATTACTACACTACAACGATTAGGTTCACTGCTTGGGGTGTTATAAAACTTGCTCGAAGAAAAGGAAGTTTCCTTGACCCCGAACGACGCGTGTAGCGTTAACAAGTTTTTGGCGCCGCTGCCGGGGAATAGAATAGCTAGTTAGTAGTCCACATCGTTTAGGTTTCTTTGCTTGATTCCTATCAAGTAAATTTTTTCTCATTTTTAGCTTTCTCTTAGTCTATCCCCCTTCTTCGTGACCTTTTGTTCGTAACCTCATCACTTTTCATCATGAAAGGTGATAACCCACTACCATTCATCAACCTACCACCAAATGACCCGCCAAGAGCCCGTACTCTTGGTGAATACTCGAGACCAAGCCACCTAGGCTATAGGAACACCATTGAGCTTCCGACCAAGCCCAAACTACTACCTGCGATCCGACACCATCCGGTTGGTGCAAAACGGATGTGCATTCCATGGACTTCGTTCAAGATCCAAATCAAGATCCGAGGATTTCTCAAAATCGTCGATTCCATCGACCTTGATGCTACTACCGGGAGACCACGCTACGCTGCGTCTCTTCCACCTCTCTACGGGACCAAGCTAGTAATTGGCTTGAGCGACTTCCCGCCGGCTCCATCTCAAGTTGGGATGATCTTACCTCTCGCCTTGCTCAATTTTTCCCACCGGGAGAACCACTAAGCTTAGGAATGACATCTTGATGTTCCAACAACGTCAAGGTGAATCTCTCTACGAAGCATGGACCCGATTCAAGGACTTACTTCATAAAGTCCCTCATCACGGCATTGATCTTTGGCTCCAAGTCCAAATATTTTATGATCATGTCAACTTCCCACTAAGCGATCCATTGACCAAGCGGCCGGTGGAAAACTTAGTGATCTCACCCAGAAGAATCATGGGGAATAATAGAGGACCTCGCCTCTATGACAACGAAAGTTGGGATGACCCCGTGACGCCCAAAACCGCTAAGGCAATCTCTTGCCTCCTCCCGACCGTAGGATGATCGAACTTGAAGATCAAGTTAAATTCCTCATGAGTTCCTACAAAATCCTAAGTCTTCACACCATGTGAACAAAGTTTCTTCCTCGTGCGAGCCGTTTTGTGATCCTCATAACACGCAGACTAACACCCGATCCCGAACACGCTCGTTGACTACACATCCTCGCATATTAATGGAGCGGGAGGAAGATTCCCTACAACACCCGGACCTAGGAATTTCAATGAAACCCGTGAAGCATGGAAAAACAAGCCCGACTTCTACTGGGGACAAACCAAAGAATTCACCTCTAATGATTTCTCATGGCCCCCACCTAACGGTCCTAACCAACAAAATGTCGAAGGGATGTTGCAAAACCTAGTTGCATCCCAAGAAACCCAAATGGCTAAGCTCTCGGACCGCTTTAACCATCAACAAGCCGAGATGGATAGGAAAATAGACAACCTTTGAAAGCCATAACTAATAGTGATAAGAAGGTTAGTGCTATCCCAACTCCCGAGCCTTCAAGTATAGAGATTAAGGATCCAAGCAAGCTAACGAAGTATGTCCAATTCACAATACCATCGCCTTAGTTGAACCTAATGAAACAAATGACGAAGAGGACTATACACTTGTGGATGATGAAACACCCGAGGAAGTAGATGAAGTAGACATTGACTATTTCAACAAATTTCCCTACGGAAGAAGAACTATCTCGCCACCCTCACTTAGTGCGTGACCTCACACATGTATGTTAGAAAAGTCCTCGAATCAAGTTTGGGAACCCTTGGAATCTTAACATACCGTGTGTCATAGGACACCTTTTGTGGCAAAAGCCTACATTGATCGCAAATCCCCAATCAACATTATGACTAGCACCTATTACAATTGGATATTGAAGAAGCCTATTCCAACTAGGCAAGACCCCAATGATCCTAATGTTAGTTTCAATTTTCTAGGAAGAATTAAGGATTGCCCGCTTATGTGGTAGTTTCAATGCTTCCTACGGATTTCATAATTGTGGATGATATTAGCACGGCCATGACCCTAGCTTGTCCCATGTTATTCTAGGAAAACCTTTCATAGAAAGCACCAGATGACCTATGCCCCTCGTTAGGAGTAGTGCGATTCAAGAATGAGACCGATGACATAGCTTACCAAATGCCGCTTAAGATTGATAAGTTTTCATCACTCTAATGATGAAAAGGAACTTAAACTGCGGGCCTATTATAGGAATGATGAGGATAGGAAAAAGGTGTTGATTATGTTATGGGTAAGATTTTCGGATTCTATAAGGATTGCTTGAGCCTAGGACCGAATATAGGACCGATTGGGGAGAGGATGAACTCTTAGAGAAGCGCATTTTAGGCACTTCTACAACATGGAATCCCCATTAGAAACCGTCAAGAGGGCGGTAATGAGAAAACGTAGGAGCACGACTACGAGTCTAGCTACAAGACTCTTAAATAAAGAAAAGCGCCGTGGAGGCAACCCATGCTTAATTGTTTGCTTGTTAGTGTCATATATCTTTTATTAATTGTTTATCCTCATGTTTAAATTTGTAAAATGCTTTATTTTGTTTTTAACCTCGCCTTAATTGCATGTAAAGGTATTTTACATAAAGGATAAGTATAGGGAGGATTACACACGCTTTCAAAAGGAACGTAAACATGAGAATAACAATTAACTAAAAGATATTTATGTTTGTTTGTTTGAGTCAAATGCTTGTATCGAGTCATAATGGATGTTTTGCGTAAATTTTCCAGATTCTAAAGATGTAAATTTTCCGAATTTTTCCGTAAAATCGCACCGCTTTTTGTCGATAACTGACGGTCAGATTGCAACCGACGGCGTCGTGAAGGAGTAAAACATCGATTACTTTTCCTCGCTTTCTCGAGCTATTTATAAAATTTTGGAATTTTCCGTGTCTTAATTTTCTTAGAAATTCTAAACATCCATTCCACAAGCATTATATCCTAGTTTAAATCGAGTCTTATATATATTATTACCGCTTGATTTTACTTAAAGGTTTCGTTTGTCTTTTTCAAGTGTGCGAGTTTAGTTTGTCAAGAAGTTACATAAGATTGGAAGGAGCTTTTCAATAATTCTTCTTGAAAAGGATTTAACCACCACTTTACACGGATCTTACCGAGCTAATCGGGAGTATTAGTTTCTTCGCTTTTAATTACCTTCTTTTATCATAACTTTGATACTTTCGGGAACATTGGGGACAATGTTCGCTTTAAGTGTAGGGAGGGAAAATAAAACGGAACTTTAGATAATTAGATAATAGTAGAGTAATCAGAAATACCAACCCCCAAATCCAATACCCGAGATTCTGACCTTTCCTTTCATAAAATATAAAAGATAAAAATAATCTTCCTCAACCTTAACCTTAGCGTAGTAACTCCTTACTAGCATTCCTATTCCCAGAGAACGATATCAATACTCGTGGCTTACCCTAATTACTACACTACAACGATTAGGTTCACCGCCTAGGGTGTTATAAAACTTGCTCAAGAAAAGGAAGTTTCTTGACCCGAACGACGCTGTAGCGTTAATAAGTTTTTACGCCACCGCCGGGAATAGAATAGCTAGTTAGTAGTCCACATCGCTTAGGTTTCTTTGCTTGATTCCTATCAAGTAAATTTTTCTCATTTTAGCTTTCTTAGTCTATCCCCCTTCTTCGCGGACCTTTGTTCAGAACCTCATCACTTTTCATCATGAAAGGTGATAACCCACTACCATTCATCAACCTACCACCAAATGACCCGCCAAGAGCCCGTGCTCTTTGGTGAATACTCGAGACCAAGCCACCTAGGCTATAGGAACACCATTGAGCTCCCGACTAAGCCCAAACTACGCCCCGCGATCCGACACCATCCGGTTGGTGCAAAACGGATGTGTATTCCATGGACTTCGTCTCAAGATCCAAATCAAGATCCGAGGATTTCTCAAAATCGCCGATTCCATCGACCTTGATGCTACTACCGGGAGACCACGCGCGCTGCCTCTTCCACCTCTCCTCACGGACCAAGCTAGTAATTGGCTCGAGCGACTTCCACGGGCCCATCTCAAGTTGGATGATCTTACCTCTCGCTTCTTGCTCAATTTTTCCCACCGGGAGAACCACTGCTTAGGAATGACATCTTGATGTTCCAACAACGCCAAGGTGAATCTCTACGAAGCATGGATCCGATTCAAGGACTTACTTCATAAAGTCCTCATCACGCATTGATCTTTGGCCCAAGTCCAAATATTTTATGATCATGTCAACTTCCCCACTAAGCGATCCATTGACCAAGCGGCCGGTGGAAAACTTAGTGATCTCACCGCAGAAGAATCATGGGGAATAATAGAGGACCTCGCCTCTATGACAACGAAGTTGGGATGACCCCATGAGCGCCCAAAACCGTTAAGGCAATCTCCTTGCCTCCTCCCAATCAGGATGATCGAACTTGAAGATCAAGTTAAATTCCTCATGAGTTCCTACAAAATCCTAAGTCTTCACACCATGTGAACAAAGTTTCTTCCTCGTGCGAGCCGCTTTGTGATCCTCATAACACGCGACTAACACCGATCCCCTAACACGCTTCGTTGACTACATCCTCGCATATTAATGGAGCGGAGGAAGATTCCTACAACACCCGACCTAGGAATTTCAATGAAACCCGTGAAGCATGGAAAACAAGCCCGACTTCTACTGGGACAAACCAAAGAATTCACCTCTAATGATTTCTCATGGCCCCCACCTAACGGTCCTAACCAACAAAATGTCAAGGGATGTTGCAAAACCTAGTTGCATCCCAAGAAACCCAAATGGCTAAGCTCTCGGACCGCTTTAACCATCAACAAGCCGAGATGGATAGGAAAATAGACAACCTTTGAAAGCCATAACTAATAGTGATAAGAAGGTTAGTGCTATCCCAACCCCGAGCCTTCAAGTATAGAGATTAAGGATCCAAGCAAGTTAACGGCATGTCCAATTCACAATACCATCGCCTTTAGTTGAACCTAATGAAACAAATGACGAAGAGGACTATACACTTGTGGATGATGAAACACCCGAGGAAGTAGATGAAGTAGACATTGACTATTTCAACAAATTTCCTACTAAGAAGAACTATCTCGCCACCCTCATTTCTAGTGCGTGACCTCCGCCACATGTATGTTAGGAAAAGTCCTCGAATCAAGTTTGGGAACCCTTGAATCTTAACATACCGTGTGTCATAGGACACCTTTTGGCAAAAGCCTACATTGATCGCAAATCCCCAATCAACATTATGACTAGCACCTATTACAATTGGATATTGAAGAAGTCTATTCCAACTAGGCAAGACCCCAATGATCCTAATGTTAGTTTCAATTTTCTAGGAAGAATTAAGGGATTGCCCGCTTATGTAGGTAGTTTCACGCTTCCTACGGATTTCATAATTGTGGATGATATTAGCACGCCATAGACCCTAGCTTGTCCCATGTTATTCTAGGAAAACCTTTCATAGAAAGCACCAGATGACCTATGCCCCTCGTTAGAGAGAAAGCGATTCAAGAATGAGACCGATGACATAGCTTACCAAATGCCGCTTAAGATTGATAAGTTTTCATCACTCTAAATGATGAAAAGGAACTTAAACTGTCTGGTCTATTATAGGAATGATGAGGATAGGAAAAGGTGTTGATTATGTTATGGGTAAGATTTTCGGATTCTATAAGGATTGCTCGAGCCTAGGACCGAATATAGGACCGATCGGGGAGAGGATGAACTCTAGAGAAGCGCATTTTAGGCACTTCTACAACATGGAATCCCCATTAGAAACCGGCCAAGAGGGCGGTAATGAGAAAACGAGCACGACTCACGAGTCTAGCTACAAGACTCTTAAATAAAGAAAAGCGCTCGCGGGAGGCAACCCATGCTTAATTGTTTGCTTGTTAGTGTCATATATCTTTATTAATTGTTTATCCTCATGTTTAAATTTGTAAAATGCTTTATTTTGTTTTTAACCTCGTCTTAATTGCATGTAAAGGTATTTTACATAAAGGATAAGTATAGGAGGATTACACGCTTTCAAAAGGAACGAAACATGAGAATAACAATTAACTAAAAGATATTTATGTTTGTTTGTTTGAGTCAAATGCTTGTATCGAGTCATAATGGATGTTTTGCGTAAATTTTCCAGATTCTAAAGATGTAAATTTTCCGTAATTTTTTCCGTAAAATCGCAGACCGCTTTTTGTCAGATAACCGACGGCGTCAGATTGCAAATCACGGCCAGTGAAGGAGTAAAACATCGATTACTTTTTCCTCGCTTTCTCGAGCTATTTATAAAATTTTGGAATTTTCCTGTGTCTTAATTTTCTTAGAAATTCGTAAACATCCATTCCACAAGCATTATATCCTAGTTTAAATCGAGTCTTATATATATTATTACCACGATTTTACTTAAAGGTTTCGTTGTCTTTTCAAGTGTGCGTGTTTAGTTTGTCGAAGAAGTTACATAAGATCGAAGGAGCTTTTCACGCAATAATTCTTCTTGAAAAGGATTTAACCACCACTTTACACGGATCTTACCGAGCTAATCGGGGAGTATTAGTTTCCTTCGCTTTTAATTACCTTCTTTTATCATAACTTTGATATTTTCGGGAACATTGGGACAATGTTCGCTTTAAGTGTGGGAGGGAAAATAAAACGGAACTTTGAAACTATGCTTATCCTTGACTATTTGCTTTGTCCAATTGTGATTGTGTAATAAACCATGAGAAAATGTCGGTTAGGGTAATTTTGGCACCAAATTTAAAATTTTTATGACATATAGGAGTGGGCCATTAGTCTTAATAAAAGCGTCTCACTGATAGGAAGTTATATGACTAGCACAAAACCCTTTACCACCCAAATTCCACCAAAATGCGAGGATCGCCCTTAGATTAGTAGGAATTAAAGCATTCATCTTCAATGCTTAGAGTGTGAACCGTAGTATATTAGATTCTAGAACTTGTTTTGTGATGCATTCCGAGATCGCATGAGGCTACACTTGTGTAGTTAGGAATAACTAAATGATAAGAGGCATTAGGATAACCCTTGTTTGATACCGTAATATAATTACTTCTTCCACATCGGCTGAGTAATTCTCCCACACCTTTATGCTGTACTCATCTTTTAGTACACGATACCCCTAGTTAACCCCTCGAGCCTATCCTTTCAAGGTTCTCGTGATGTTTCGTTTTCCGAATATCAATGAAGAGCATTGTTTACACCCCACCCCTAAATATACACCCAAATCGCCTTAGCTTCACCCCTTATGCACTCACTTTTAGTGCAATGTTTGTTATCACCCCAAACCCTTAGTTCAATTATCTAGTTGCTTGCATAAGTTGCTAAGTCGAGTCATATACTTTGTATACAGCTTTGGGATGATTGGGATTCATGGAAAAGTTAAAGTTTATGAAATGACGGAAGGGAACGTTAAAAATTCAAATTCCTTTGTTTGCGTAATAATGTACCCCAAGTGTTTTGATCTTTCAAATCGGGTCAAATTAGTGTTAGAGTAATAAAAACTCAAGTGTAGGATATGTCTATAAACCTTAGTATTTTGATGTTATCGAGAGGATGGTAGAGTAAAAGTGTATGAAAAAAAAAAAAAAAAAAAAAAAAAAAAAAGGAAAAAAAAAAAAAGAGAGTGTGAAAAAAAAAAAAAAAAAAAAAAACGGGCTACCATCCTACATCTATCCTTTAAATTTATGTTTGTTTATTTCGCTACCTAGAGTTTTAGAGTGTCGAGTCTTGGCTTAGCAACGCCATTCTTCATATGCATCTAACATAGAGATTTTTGACTTGCCACCACTAAATAGCCTATCCCACCAAACCCTTTGTTTCCCTACCGTAAGCCTAACATTACAACCCTTTAAAGACCTCTTGATAGTCTTTCCTAGGTGCTTACGCCAAAGCGATGGAGGTTTGATCTATTCTCAAGCCTATGGTAATCTATGTACTAGGACCGTTAATGAGTGTTTATCTTCCATTTCCTATTTGTTATATTTCATATATACACCGAGAGAGATGAGTATCCAAACACCCCATGTGAGGTGCTAGTATGTAATTCCGTGTTTGTTATGACTTTATGGGCTTATATGTGTTGTGGACCGCTTTGAATTAATGCTTCATGACCCCTAACTTATAAATTAATTGGCTAAAGCACATTTGCTTGAGGACAAGCAAATAACAAGTGTAGGATATTTGATAAGGTTTTAAAAGGTACCATTTTGAGGGTCGCTTAAGTCCTTATTTGATCACTTTTGTATCCGTTATTGCTTAATATCGCTCCTTTTCACTTTTAGGTCTCTTGAAGGCAAAATGTCGAATGGCACTTATTTGGACGAAAAGGCGAATATATGAAGAAAATGGCCAAAGTCAAAATCGAGACACTCACGCTGTCGAATTAGAAGGCGACGACGCCACGTGCTAATGGCGACGCCGGCCCCAAAATTATTGTGACGGTCCGTAACCCAAAACTCAGATTTTCAAGCGACGACGCCCGCTTGTAAAGAGTAGGCCGTCGCTACTCAGACGGCCTAGATGCAATCCAGACGACGCCGGTCAAGAGGACGGCCACGGACATAAGGTGACGCCGCCGCAAGGTTAACGTGGCCAAGACGAAACCCGAATGATTTAGCGACACGACGCGGCACAAAACATAAGGTGCGCCGTCGCATATGTAATCTTATATATAGAATCCGAATTTTTCGCCTTTTGTGGAGAGTCTTTGGACTAAAAACCTAAAACCGAACCTAAGGTGTCTTGTACAGATTTTAGGGTTTTAAACCCTATCTTACATCAAGATAAGTCTTTAGTTCATTAATTCAATTATGTCTTTGATTATTTGTGTGTATGTTGCATGTTCTCCATGTCCCGCTAATTTATTTGTGTGTTTGCTTAAAAGTATGAAACTTAATTATTGAATATTGATTGGTTGTTTCTTATCTTAGTTGATTAATGATCTAGTAATGCGATAGGTCATTCGTTGTGTACTTAATGCTTGATTCATCTTTGTGAACCTGAATATAATTACCGAGTAGTTGTAGGCTAAACCATCCAAAGAGCGCCTTTAGAGTAGGAGTTTATCATCCCAGTGGGTTTGTAGACGAGACCCTTTGGTAAGTTCAAAGAGTTAGGAGAAACGACACCCTACAACTTTAGACACAAACTAACTAAGAATAAGGACGTGACAATTCAACCACCAATAGAGATAATTAAGGAGTAATACAAACTAAGTAAACACATCTTTAAACTATCATACGAGCACACATTAATTAGACATAGACTCCCACAACCTTAGTTAAGATAATTAGATAATAGTAGAGTAATCGGTAGAAATACCAACCCCAAATCCAATACCCGAGATTCGTACTTTCCCTTTCATAAAATATAAAAGATAAAAATAATCTTCCTCAACCTTAACCTTAGCGTAGTAACTCCTACTAGCATTCCTATTCCCCTAGAGAACTATATCAATACCCGGCTTATCCTAATTACTACACTACAACGATTAGGTTCATCGCCTAGGGTGTTATAAAACTTGCTCAAGAAAAGGAAGTTTCTTGACCCCGAACGACGCGCAGTAGCGTTATCAACCACCATATATCTGTTTGTATGTTCACTAACGTATGCGTATATCATGGTTTATAAGAATGTTCCCGATCCGATCCCACAAATGATGATGATTGGATGCCGTAAGGAAAGGGTAACTATATCTTGGGTTGACAAATGAAGAAACGAGCTTAATTGACTTCAATGGAGAGTTGGCATAAATGCAACGAAGAGGTGTCACCGCTCACAGATGGTTTTCTTCTAAGTGATTGAAGAAACGGAGCTTAATTTGACCTCGCTGGCATTAATAAGCAACGAAAGAAGTCTCACCGCATCCGCAGATGGTTTTCTTCCAAGCCCCACAAACAATAGAAGCTTCTCAACCACCTAACGTATCTTTTGTGCAGGATACCATTTTTAAACAATTTTGAAATAATCTGATTAAATTGTTTTGAAAATGGAAAATATTCTTTTGAAAATTAATTGGACTAAATTTTGGAAATCACCGGACTTTATTTTATCAAAACTTAAGTCACTCATTCAACGACTTCAGTCATCGATTGAGGGGGAGAGTGATTTAAATTAAGATATTTTCAAACGATATTTCTTCATAAAAGTCCGTTTGTACGTTATAAAGTGGTGATATAAAGATTTAATGTTATGTCATGGTATGATTTTTCTTTAGAATCAAGATCTTTCAAAATGAAATTTTTCTCGTCTTGTTTGATTGTGAAATTGTTTTATTTTACTTAAAGGTATCTTAAAACAATCATACCGACACTAACAATCTTTAATGTCTTAAATGGTCCTTATCTCGCATTTTTCAAAATCAAATCTTGCCACGCCTTTCCCAAAATTTTCTAAATGATTTAAATCAACCGGGATCACAAATCTCAATTGGTTTGAAATTTTGATCGGGGAGATCGTGATTTAAATCTCTTGTCTGCTTTAATGGAATTGGTTTTAGTCCTTTAAAGGCACTCCGCCTCCATGTGCCAAACGATTTCAAATATACAATGCACATGTTGAGGATGAGCATTTATCCAAAAACTGTAAGAGCTTTTAATCGTGCACATTTTCTCCCATGTTTTCTAAACCAGATTAATCACTTGGGATCCAAAATCTCAAAGGGTTTGATATTTTGATCGGGGAGAATTTGTGATTTAAAATATTTGATAAATGATGATCGATTTGATTCAAAAGTGCAGTCTCTTTCATATGTGCTAAACACTTTCAATCTCAAGCATATATTGAGGGGAGTATTGCAAAAGAAAATAAACTTTCAAGGTACAAAGATTTATATGTTTCAACATACGTACCTTGATTGATTTTCTAAATGGTTTCTTAATGGCTGTGTAATCGTGGAAGTGCTTCAAAAGAACTCTTGCCTCTATGTGATAAAATAATTTCAAATATCCTATGCACATATTGAGGGGGAGAATTTACCAAGAAAATCAAATGTCTTTTTCTACGAAAATAGTGATCAAAGAAAATATTTCAAAGTCCTCTTGCCTCCATGTGTAAACAATTTCTAAATCATATGCACATGTTGAGGGGGAGGTTTTCTAAATGATCAAAACTATTAAGGTACAAAATGCTTTGATCTCGTATCACAAGTACCTTGATTGTTTTTTCAAATGATTTTTCAATTGGTTTCAAGGAAGAAATGAACTGCACTAAAAGACCCACCATTTTACTTTATGTATGGAGTTATAAGGATGGTTAGGTTAGGTATTTGTTCCACGATCCGCTAGAACCGGAGGATCTACCCAGACAATCCACTAGATAGTGTAGAGTCCTTAGGTATGATGAAATAAAAGGAGAAAATGTGAATGGGAAGAGTGTGGATCGAGACCGAGCTAGTATCGAATAAACCCAACAAGGTTCTAGTAATGAAGTCTCGTAAGAAGTAATCAAGGGTGAAGAATGAAAAGAATTGAATGTGAAAAGGGTGAAAGAAATAGCCCTCCAATAATTCAACCTTAGGGCAGAATCGGTTCAATACATATGCTACTCGGTGTTTACTAAGGTAACGCCAGATTGAAGACAAGACGCCATGGACCCAGTGGATTCCCACTACAACTTCCCAAGTTACTCAAGTTCCTCTTAAAAGGGCTTGTTTCATTCTCACGGGAACCTACATAATCTATCGACTTTCTATTAGAGATTGTTGATATTGAAGAAGGAGACCTCTCCCTAGTCTCCCAAGATAGGAAACCAAATGTGCACTATTGAGTCTAGAGCCAAGAGATCATCCACAATATCTCATTAGGACACAAAGTTAATGAAGACTTGTCGTTTCACACAATGTGAAAGTGAGTATATAATTAAGAGTCCCACGATTATCCTTGTGGTATTGCTGTAACATCCGAGTGATATGTAAAAGTATTCACGATGAAGATGGAAATCCTTCTAGAGCTAACATCAAACAAGCTCTTGGTGGTGAAATGTGAGATCTTTATAAAGATCAAGCTTGTGACAACCGGATAGAAACAATGGGCGCGATTCACTTGAATCAACCTTGGTCCAGAATGGAATTGATGAATACTTTTGAAAAACCATTCGATGTGCAAATCTTCTTTTCTCTAACACGCCAAATGTGTACTTATGTTTTCAAACTCAAAAGTATCTCGATTGAAAAATACTTTTGGAAAAACCGCTCGATGTGCGAATCTCTTCTTTCACTAGCACGTCGAATGTGTACTCTTTCAAATATAAAAGTATTTATGATTGAAAATTGATCTTCTCATAAAACCTTCGTCAGACAAAACTCTTCTTCTAAGCAATACGCGATTGTTTTTCAAATCATTTTCATCAATCAAGAATCTCAATTACCGGTTCACTCACTCCATGTTGTCTTCTTTGAGATGTTCCGCTTTGAGAACAACTAGAACAATCTGCAAACCCTCGTCAAGGAGGTTCTTCTGAACTCTACCGATCACAGCATTACTTGTACCGATCAACGGGAACCGTGGGCCGTAGTATTTTAATTCGACGAAAGTGATCAAAGACACTTTCGTGTTTTTATTGCTAATCGTAGTTTACGTGTACATTTGACTGGTTGCACCGATCGTAATCGAGAGTCAATCCAAAGTCGTGATGCTCACAAAGATCCACACTTAATGAAGAAATCATGACCGGTGCATATCTACATAACCGGTTATGATATTTCTATACTATGCTTCGCTACGCCGCAAATATCATGAACCAAAGAAAGCTTTCGCTACTCGATGGAAAGATGTCATGATTCAAAAGTGTGAGCATGTCGGTCCAAAAGTCACAACATCACATGATGGCAACACAATAAAGGGTGATCCAGATTTACCGTGGCCGATGATCTCAATGAAAGCTCAAAGATCATCAATGATGTGGATCAGTTAAAGGCCTCCACTTAAAGTACAATTCAATGCGGACTTTAAAGAATCGCTACAAAAGCACAAAGATGCAGATGTTGAAGAATTCAAGTCTACGAGCTCAAGAACAAAGACAAAGAAAGAATGCTAGGATTCAAAATGTATTTCATGGGGTGACCTCCCTTAGGGGGAGATTGTTAGGAATTGGAAATTCCATGTTAAAGTGTCGGTCACCCCAATTATAGTCTAGCATATGTTTGCTCGTAGACTTGTAGTTATTTACATTATTTGTTAGTTTATTAGTTAGTTATTAGCGTAGTTTAGTTTAGTGCAACACCGCGGAGGAAGGATGGGTCTTTACCAATCGTAGACACCGATCCATTTGGCCGATAGGGAGGTCGTGGTAGTTTGTAGATATATACCCTTCCATCCATGGAAGGGTGTGGCTTGGCAATCTAACCTTTTACATTTTATTGAACCAACTCTCTACCAAGAACACCATCTCTCTACTTTCTCTCTCTAAAATGTTTAACATGTATTTTGATCATCCAAGACCACCCGAATCATCAAACACAATAATATATCGATTCTACATTAATGAAGTAAAGTACTTATCTTGGTGTAAGATAGGGTTTGGAACCCTAAAATACTATACAAGACAGCCTTGGTTCGGTTTAGGTTTTTACTCCAAAAGACTACACACTAAAACCGAAAAATTCGGATTCTATATAAGATTACATCGACGACGCTACCTTATGATTTGTGACGCCTTCGGTCGCCATCATTAGGGTTTCGCTTTGGCCACGTTAGTCTTGGCGACGCGCCACCTTATGCTTGTGATGTCCGCCCCTTCGCCTCTTCGCCGTCTCGATCAAATCTAGGTCGCCCGAGGCGACGACCTACTTTTAAAGCCTCGACACCATTACTTGAAAATAAGCAATTTGGCTAATGAAATGTCACAAAGTGATGCGACGGCGTCACAGATAACACCGACGCCGTCCCCTTGTATTTCAAAGAGCTGAGTGTCTCGATTCTCGACTTTGGCCATTTTCTTCAGATATCCGCCGCCTTTTCATCCAAATAAGTGCCATTCCAGAATTTGCCTTCAAGAGACCTAAAAGTGAAAAGGAATGATATTAAGTAATAACGGATAAAAGTGATCAAATAAGGGTTTAAACGACCCTCAAAAAGGTACATTTTAAAACCTTATCAAATATCCCTACATTTGGTATTTGCTTGTCCTCAAGCAAATGTGCTTTTAGCCAATCAATTTATAAGTTAGAGGTCATGAAGCATTAGTTTAGAACGATTCACAACACATATAAGCCCCAAGAAGTCATAACAAGCACGAAATTACATACTAGCACCTCACAGCGGGTGTTTAGATACTCACATCTCTCGTGTGTATATGAAATATATCAAATTGGAAATGGAAGATAAACACTCATTAACCGGTCCTAGTACATAGATTACCATAGGCTTGAGACTAGATCAAACCTCCATCGCTTTCGTGAAGCACCTAGGAAAGACTATCAAAGAGGTCTTTAAAGGGTTGTAATGTTAGGCTTACTGTAGGAAACAAAGGGTTTGGTGGGATAGGCTATTTAGTGGTGGCAAGTCAAAATCTTTATGTTACAAGCATACGAAGAGCTGGCGCTAAGCCAAGTTCGACACTCTAAACTCTAGATAACTCAAATAAACATACATAATTTGATAGATAGATGGTGATGGTAGCCCGATGTTTTTTTTTTTTTTTTTTTTTTTTCACACTCTATTTTTTTTCTATTTTTTTTTCGATTTTTTTTTTTTTTTTTCATACACTTTTACTCTACCATCCTCACTAGTAATATCAAATGATAGGATTTATAGGCACATCCCTACACTTGAGTTTTTATTACTCTAACACTAATTTGACCCGAATTGAAAAGATCAAAACACTTGGAGTCCATTATTACAAATAAAGGAATTTGAATTTAACGCTCCTTCCGTCATTTCATAAACTTTAACTTTTCCCATGAGTCCCAATCGTCCCAAAACTGTGTACAAAGGATATGACTCGACTTAGCAACTTATGCAAGCAACTAGATAATTGAACTAAGGGTTTGGGTGATAACAATAATGCACTAGAAGTGAGTGCATACAAGGTAGGCTAAGGCGATTTGGGTGTACATTTGGGGTGTGTAAACAATGTTTTCATTGATATTCGAAAAACCGAAACATCACGAGAACCGCGAAAAGGATAGGCTCGAGGGGTTAACTAGGGTATCGTACTAAAATGAGTACAACGCAGGTGTAGGGGAATTACTCAACCGATGCGGAAGAAGTAATTATATTATGTATCAAACAACGTTATCCTAATGCCTCTTATCATTTAGTTATTCCTAACTACACAAGTGTAGTCTTACTAGCGATCTCGGATGAATCACAAAACAAGTTCTAGAATCTATTATACAATCGGTTCACACTCTAAGCATTAAAGATGAATGCTTTAATTCCTACTAATCTAAGGGTGATCCTCACATTTTGGGTGGAATTTAGGTGGTAAAGGGTTTTTTTTGTGCTAGTCATATAAGTTCCTATCCGTGAGACGCTTTTGTTAAGACTAATGGCCCACTCCTATATGTCATGAAAAATTTTAAATTTGGTGCCAAAATTACTCTAACCGACATTTTCTCATGGTTTATTACACAAATACAATTGGACAAAGCAAATATTCAAGGATAAGCATAGTTTCAAAGTTCCCGTTTTATTTTCCCTCCCTACACTTAAACTGAACATTGTCCCCAATGTTCCCCGAAAGTATCAAAGTTATGATAATAGAAGGTGATTAAAACGAAGAAACTAATACCCCCGATTAGCTCGGTAGATCCGTAAAGTGGTGGTTAAACCTTTCCAAGAAGAATGTATGCGTGAAAAGCTCCTTTCCAATCTCATGTATCTTCTTCTTAATAAATTAAACCCGCACACTTAAAGAAAACAAACGAAACCTTCGCGTAAAATCGGGTAATAATATATATAAGACTATTAAACTAGGATATAATGCTCAGGAATGGATGTTTACTGCACTTCGAAAATTAAGACCGGAAAATTCCAAAATTTTATAGTAGCTCGTAAAACGAGAAAAAGTAATCTGTTGTTTTACTCCTTCCCGACGCCGTTGCGATCTCGATGCCACAAAGTTATCCCCGACAAAACCGGGTCTGCGATTTTCCGAAAAATTATGGAAAATTTATATCTTTAGAATCGGAAAATTTCTCGCAAAACATCCATTATGACTCGATACAAGCATTTGACTCAATAAACACATATATATATCTTTAATTAATTGTTATTCTCATGTTTACGCTTTTTTGAAAACGGTGTAATCCTCCCTACACTTATCCTTTATGTAAAATACCTTTATATGCAATTAAGACGAGGTTAAAACAAAATAAAGCATTTTACAAATTTAAACATGAGAATAAGCAATCAATAAAAGATATATGACACTAACAAGCAAACAATTAAGCATGGGTTGCCTCCCACGGCGCTTTTCTTTATTTATGAGTCTTGTAGCTAGACTCAGTCGTGCTCCTATGTTGTCTCGCTTTGCATTCTCAATGAGAATTCTATCATGTTGACAAAATTTTCATCGACTCTATACCTAGGCCCTAGGTCAAGTAATCCTTATAATAAAGCCTCCTTCTTCCCACATAAATTTATAACCTTTTTCAACATCGTCCTTGCTTTTGTCCTCAAAAGCATTGATGTTGTCTCGCTCAAAATGGGTAGATGACCATATTCATTTGTTTTCCAAGGCATCCTATAAGTGATCTCATTGGTTCCTTCCTTGCTTCAACTGCTCCATAATACTTGTTATGGCTCATCTTAGATGTTTCAACAAACGGTTTTCCTAGCACTACTTGGGATAAGCTATAGTCAACGACGCATCCTATATCTTCTAGGACCACAAAATCAACTAGGTAGGTGAAATTTCCTATAAAGACATGTACATCCTCGACTCTTCCCACAAAGTTGCAAACTCCACCGGATACTTAGGGTCTCTCCTAATATTAAGTCGCTCATTCATAATGTCATTGTAGACAAAGAAATGACATCACATTAATGGAGATTCCAGATCTATGTAAGCATGGTCGACACTCCTATATCTGATCATACAAGGGATTTTTAGGTTCCAAGGATTTCCTCTCCTAATCTTTGGGCATATCCTAATGATGGGTGATTGGGGATTACCGATTATGTATTGATGGTAGGCAACCTCTTCCTTAGTGGGGTAAAGATTAAAATAAGCACTATCCTCTTCATTCACGTTTATCCTATTTAGCTTCCTAAGCTCTCCAATACGAACTCGAAGTTGGTTGGCCAAGGCTGGATCAAACGGTGGGTATTTGTTTGGTGGTAAAGTGTTGTTTGGTGGTTGGTTATCACCTTCCATGATGAAAAGTGATGGGATTACGAACAAAGGTCACGAAGAAGGGGATAGACTACGAGAAAGCTAAAATTGAGAAAATTTACTTGATAGGAATCACAAAGAAACCTAAACGAGGGGACTACTAACTAGCTATTCTATTCCCCGCAGCCGTGCCAAAACTTGATAACACTACACGCTGCTCGGGGTCAGGAACTTCCTTTCTCGAGCAAGTTTTATAACACCCTAGGCAAAGAACCTAATCGCTGTAGTGTAGTATTAGGGTAAGCACGGTATTGATATCGTTTCTAGGGAATAGGAATGCTAGTGAGAAGTTACTACGCTAAGGTTGGGGTTGAGGAAGATTATTTTTATCTTTTTATGTTTTTAGGAATTAGAAAGGTACAATTTCGGGTTTGATTTGGGGTTGGTATTTCTACCGATTACTCTATTTATCTAATCTAATTAACTAAGCTATGGGTAGTCTATGTCTATTGTTGTGTGCTCGTATGATAGTTAAAGATGTGTTTACCTAGATGCTACTACTCCCTAGTTATCTCCTATTGATGGTTGAATTGTCACGCCCTTATTCTTAACGCTGTGTTTTCTAAGGTCGCCAAAGTGCATTCCCTAACTCTTTGAAGTCACCTTTAAGTGTAGTAAACGAACCACTAAGTCATTCATAAACTAACTTTGAGGTTATCTTTGGGTTTAGTAAACGAAATCCACTAAGTCATTCATAAACTATCAAAGATTTATCAAGTATTAAACACAACGATAGCCTAGTAACACTCCTAAGCCAATTACAATTAAGATAAGAGACAACCTAACAATAATTAACAACTAGGTTTCATATATCTAAGCAAACACATAAGTAATTTAGCCGAACATGGTAAACATGCAAGCATACACACAAATAATTGAAGACATAATTGAATTAATGAAGTAAATTACTTATCTTGGTGTAAGATAGGGTTTGAACCCTAAAATACTGTATAAGACAGCCTTTGGTTCGGTTTAGGTTTTTACCCAAAAGACTACACACTAAAACCGAAAATTCGGATTCTATATATAAGATTACAATCGCGACGGCCACCTTATGATTTGTGACGCCGCCGGTCGCCGCTCATTGGGGTTTCGCCTTGGCCACGTTAGTCTTGCGACGGCGCCACCTTATGCTTATGACGCCGCCCTTTCAGCCTCGACGCCTGCCTCGATCAAATCTAGGCCGCCTGAAGGCGATGACCTACTTTTTAAAGCCCTCGACACCGCCACTTGAAAATAAGCAATTTGGCTACCGAGTCACAAAGTGATGCGATGGCGCCACAAATAACACCGACGCCGCCCCTTGTATTTCAAAGCAGCTGAGTGTCTCGATTCTTGACTTTGGCCATTTTATTCAGATATCCGCCTTTTCGTCCCAAATAAGTGCCATTCCAGAATTTGCCTTCAAGAGACCTAAAAAGTGAAAAGAAACGATATTAAGTAATAACGGATAAAAAGTGATCAAATAAGGGTTTAAACGACCTCAAAAGGTACATTTAAAACCTTATCACTTAACAACCGACTAAAAGTCTCATCAACATCCACTCCTCCACCTGTGCTACCATTGGCAACAAGGCGTGCCATCACCAAATACTTATGGCAAAATAACCACATACACCTAACAACATTAAAACTCTAACACGAGGTACACAAGTCCAAGTTTTATTCTTAATAAGCGCATTATATTCATCAATCATAGCATTTCGCCAATTTCGATCATCAAGAGCACCTTATATGACCTAGGTGATGGAGAAACAATGACACATGACCAACATACTTAGGATTAGGACGAGAGTCCCGACACGGAACGTGTGACCATTGGATGAATAGATACAACAGTGGTAGCGCTGGGGTCGTCGTGACAAAAGGGAGAGACAATATGCTTGGTGTAGGTGGGAGGGAGGTAGGTATATTTACTAGTTCATGAGGTGTAGGTATGTCAACCTGTGGTATAGGAATCGGGTTTAAAGTAGGACCAATTGGGGTGGTGTTGATAATGGTGGAAATGAGATTGAAGAATCTTCCAAAAAATCATAGGATGGAGTGGGTTTGGATCGGATGGGTTTGAAATAAAAACCGCTTCATCAAATGTAACATGACGAGAGATAATAATTTTGTTGGTATTTAGATCAAGACAACGATAGCCAAAATGATTGGCAAGATGTCCCAAAAATATGGTCGGTGTAGAGCGAGGTCCTAATTTATGGTTGGTATCAATATGTGGGTAACAAAGGCATCCAAAACACGGCGCACGCTTATAATCGTGTGTAGCACCAAAAGGCGGGTAAAGGGTATGTCATTGTTAATGGCACGGAAGGTAGGATATTCAATAAATAAACAACCATATTAAGAGCCTCAGTCCAACAGTTGGGTGGTAAATGTGCTTGGAACAATAAAGTACGAATAAGGTTATTGATGGTACGAATCATGCGTTCAGATTTTCCATTTTGTTGAGAGGTGCGGCGGAAAGAAAATCTAAATTGGATGCCATTGGTTGAAAATAATTTATGAAAGGCGGTATTATCAAACTCACCACCATGATCACACTGAAACGACTTAATTTCACACTTAAACTGAGTAAGAACATAACTACGAAACAACCGAATTTAGAAAAACATCGATTTATTCATTAATGGATAAAACCAAACATAATGAGAGTGATGATCAAGAAACAAACATAATACTTAAAACCGTAAAGACTCGAATTGGGGATGTCCACAAACCGAGTGAACAATGTCAAACAAGAAGTAATAAGATTAGACGGACTAACAAACGGAAGCTTCACGTGTTTACCAAGTCGACAAGCATGGCAAAGAACGGGAATCTTCTATTTATTACAAGAAATAGAATCACTAGACACAAGACGCCGCAACACTTCACTTCCTGGATGTCCAAGTCGTTGATGCCACGTATACTGACTGGTAAGATAGGCTTGAGGAATTGGAAAAGGCTTCGTAACAGGGTAAAGATCACCCATGCTATCACAACGGAGGAGTACCCATCGAGTTATGAAGTCCTTCACAGAAAAACCAAAAGGATCAAATTCAACGGTGCAATAATTATCACGAACAAACTAACGCACAAAAATAAGATTTTTTACGATATGAGGAGTAATTAAAACATTATTTAAACGAAGAGGACCGATAAGGTTTTAAAAGGTACCATTTGATGGGTCGTTTTAGTCCTTATTTAATCACTTTGTATCCGTTATTGCTTAATATCGCCTTTTCACTTTTAGGTCTCTTGAAGGCAAAATGCTGGAATGGCACTTATTTGGACGAAAAGGCGAATATATGAAGAAAATGGCCAAAGTCAAAATCGAGACACTCACAACCTTGAAAATAGAAGGCGACGGCGTGGTGCTAAGCAATTGCGACGTCGTCCAAAATTGTTGTGACGGTTCGTAACCCAAAACTCAGATTTTCAAGTGACGACGTCCGCTTGTAAAGAGTAGGCCGTCGCTACTCGGACGGCCTAGATGCAATCCGACGACGCCGGTCAAGAGGACGGCGTCACGGACATAAGGTGACGCCGTCGCAAGGTTAACGTGGCCAAGACGAAACCCTAATGACGGCGACACGACGGCCATTTAAACATAAGGTGACGCCGTCGCATATGTAATCTTATATATAGAATCCGAATTTTTCGGTTTAGAGAGAGTCTTTTGGAGTAAAACCTAAACCGAACCTAAGGTGTCTTGTACGGTATTTTAGGGTTTTAAACCCTATCTTACATCAAGATAAGTATTTACTTCATTAATTCAATTATGTCTTTGATTATTTGTGTGTATGTTTGCATGTTCTCCATGTCCGCTAATTTATTTGTGTGTTTGCTTAGGAAGTATGAAACTTAATTATTGAATATTGATTGGTTGTTTCTTATCTTAGTTGATTAATGATCTAGTAATGCGATAGGTCATTCGTTGTGTACTTAATGCTTGATTCATCTTTGTGAACCTTAGAATATAATTATCTGAGTAGTTGTAAGCTAAACCATCCAAAGAGTGCCTTAGATTAAGAGTTTATCATCCCTAGTGGGTTTGTAGACGAGACCCTTTGGTAAGTTCAAAGAGTTAGGGAGAAACGCATACCCTACAACTTTAGACACACAACGCAACTAGTAATAAGGACTTGCCAACTCAACCATCAATAGGAGATAATTAAGGATTAGTACAACCTAAGTAAACACATCTTTAAACTATCATACGAGCACACATTAATTAGACATAGACTCCACAACCTTAGTTTAGATAATTAGATAATAGTAGAGTAATCGTAGAAATACCAACCCCCCCAAATCCAATACCGAGATTCGTACCTTTCCATTTCATAAAATATAAAATACAAAAATAATCTTCCTCAACCTTAACCTTAGAGTAGTAACTCCTTACTAGCATTCCTATTCCCCAGAGAACGATATCAATACCCGTGGCTTACCCTAATTACTACACTACAACGATTAGGTTCATCGCCAGGGGTGTTATAAAACTTGCTCAAGAAAAGGAAGTTTCCTTGACCTTCAACGACGCTGTAGCGTTATCAAGTTTTTACGCCACGCGGGGAATAGAATAGCTAGTTAGTAGTCCACCTCGTTTAGGTTCTTTGCTTGATTCCTATCAAGTAATTTTTTTATCATTTTACCTTAGTCTATCCCCTTCTTCGTAACCTTGTTCGTAATCTTATCACTTTTCATCATGGAAGGTGATAACCAACCACCACTCATCAACCCACCACCTAATGACCCGCCAAGAGCCCGCACTTTGGTGAATACTCGAGACCAAGCCACCTAGGCTATAGGAACACCATTGAGCTTCCCGACCAATCCCAAACTACGGCCCTGCTATCCGACACCATCCGGTTGGTGCAAAACGGATGTGTATTCCATGAACTTCGTTCAAGATCCAAATCAACATCCGAGGATTTCTCAAAATCGTCGATTCCATCGACCTTGATGCTACTACTAGGAGACCACGCTCTGCCTCTTCCAATTCTCTCTACGGGACCAAGCTAGTAATTGGCTCGAGCGACTTCCACCGGCTCCATCTCAAGTTGGGATGATCTTACCTCTCGCTTCCTTGCTCAATTTTTCCCACCGAGGAGAACCACTGCTTAGGAATGACATCTTGATGTTCCAACAACGCCAAGGTGAATCTCTCTGAAGCATGGACCCGATTCAAGGACTTACTTCATAAAGTCCCTCATCACGACATTGATCTTTGGCTCCAAGTCCAAATCTTTATGATCATGTCAACTTCCCACTAAGCGATCCATTGACCAAGCAATGGTGGAAAACTTAGTGATCTCACCGCTGAAGAATCATGGGGTATAATAGAGGACCTCGCCTCTATGACAACGAAAGTTGGGATGACCCCGTGAGTGCCCAAACCGTTAAGGCAATCTCCGCCTCCTTCCGATCAGGATGATCGAACTTGAAGATCAAGTTAGATTCCTCATGAGCTCCTACGAAAATCCTAAATCTTCACACCATGTGAACAAAGTTTCTTCCTCGTGTGAGCCGCTTTGTGATCCTCATAACACGCCAAGACTAGCACTCAATCCCAGATCATGCTTCCGTTGACTACGCATCCTCACGTATTAATGGAACGGAGGAAGATTCCTACAATACCCGGACCTAGGAATTTCAATGAAACCCGAGAGGCATGGAAAGGCAAGCCCGACTTCATCATGGGACAAACCAAAGAATTCACCTCCAATGATTTCTCATGGCCCCACCTAACGGTCCTAACCAAATGGCTAAGCTCTCGACCACTTTAACCATCTACAAGCCGAGATGGATAGGAAAATTGACAACCTTTTGAAAGCCATAACTAATAGTGATAAGAAGGTTAGTGCTATCTCAACTCCCGAGCCTTCGTGTATAGAGATTAAGGATCCAAGCAAGCTAACTAAGCATGTCCAATTCACAATACCATCGCCTTAGTTGAACCTAATGAAACGAATGACTAAGAGGACTATACACTTGTGGATGATGAAACACCCGAGGAGGTAGATGAAGTAGACATTGACTATTTCAACAAATTTCCTATGGAAGAAGAACTATCTCGCCACCTCACTTAGTGCGTGACCTCCGTCACATGTATGTTAGGAAAAGTCCTCGAATCAAGTTTGGGAACCCTTGGAATCTTAACATACCATGTGTCATAGGACACCTTTTGTGGCAAAGCCTACATTGATCGCAAGTCCCCAATCAACATAATGACTAGCACCAACTACAATTGGATATTGAAGAAGCCTATTCCAACTAGGCAAGACCCCAATGATCCTAATGTTAGTTGCAATTTTCTCGGAAGAATTAAGGGATTGCCCGCTTATGTAGGTAGTTTCACGCTTCCTACGGACTTCATAATTGTGGATGATATTAGCACGCCATAGACCCTAGCTTATCCCATGTTATTCTAGGAAAACCTTTCATAGAAAGCACCAGATGACCTATGACCCCTCATTAGAGTAGTGCGATTCAAGAATGAGACCGATGACATAGCTTACCAAATGCCGCTTAAGATTGAGAAGTTTTCATCACTCTAATGATGAAAAGGAACTTAAACTGTCGGTGTATTATAGGAATGATGAGGATAGGGAAAAAGGTGTTGATTATGTTATGGCTAAGATTTTCGGATTCTATAAGGATTGCTTGAGCCTAGGACCGGAATATAGGACCGATTGGGGAGATGATGAACTCTTAGAGAAGTGCATTTTAGGGCACTTCTACAACATGAAATCCCCCATTAGAGACCGTCAAGAGGGCGGTAATGAGAAAACGTAGAAGCACGACTATGAGTCTAGCTACAAGACTCTTTAATAAAGAAAAGCGCTTCGTGGGAGGCAACCCATGCTTAATTGTTTGCTTGTTAGTGTCATATATATTTTATTAATTGTTTATCCTCATGTTTAAATTTGTAAAATGCTTTATTTTGTTTTTAACCTCGCCTTAATTGCATATAAAGGTATTTTACATAAAGGATAAGTGTAGGAGGATTACACATGTTTTCAAAAGAAACGTAAACATGAGAATAACAATTAACTAAAAGATATTTATGTTTGTTTGTTTGAGTCAAATGCTTGTATCGAGTCATAATGGATGTTTTGCGTAAATTTTTCCATTCTAAAGATGTAAATTTTCCGTAATTTTTTTCGTAAAATCGCACCGCTTTTGTCGGATAACCGACGGCGTCAGATTGCAACCGACGGCCAGGAAGGAGTAAAACATCAGATTATTTTTTCTCGCTTTCGAGCCACTTATAAATTTTTGGAATTTTCCGTGTCTTAATTTTCTTAGAAATTCAGAAACATCCATTCCACAAGCATTATATCCTAGTTTAAATCGAGTCTTATATATATTATTACCGCCGATTTTACGCAAGGTTTCGTTTGTTTTCTTCAAGTGTGCAGTTTAGTTTGTCAAGAAGTTACATAAGATTGGAAGGAGCTTTTCATGCAATAATTCTTCTTGAAAAGGATTTAACCACCACTTTACACGGATCCTACCGAGCTAATCGTGGAGTACTAGTTTCTTCGCTTTTGATTACCTTCTTTTATCATAACTTTGATATTTCGGGAACATTGGGGACAATGTTCGGTTTAAAATGTAGGAGGGAAAATAAAACGGAACTTTGAAACTATGCTTATCCTTGACTATTTGCTTTGTCCAATTGTGATTGTGTAATAAACCATGAGAAAATGTCGTTAGGGTAATTTTGGCACCAAATTTAAAATTTTTATGACATATAGGAGTGGGCCATTAGTCTTAACAAAAGCGCCTCATGGATAGGAAGTTGCATGACTAGCACAAAAACCCTTTACCACCCAAATTCCACCAAAATGCGAGGATCGCCTTAGATTAGTAGGAATTAAAGCATTCATCTTCAATGCTTAGAGTGTGAACCGTAGTATATTAGATTCTAGAACTTGTTTTGTGATGCATTCCGAGATCGCAAGTGAGGCTACACTTGTGTAGTTAGGAATAACTAAATGATAAGAGGCATTAGGATAACCCTTGTTTGATACCTATAATATAATTACTTCTTCCATATCGGTTGAGTAATTCCCCACACCTTTTATGTTGTACTCATCTTTAGTACACGATACCCTAGTTAACCCCTAACGACCTATCCTTTTCGCGGTTCTCGTGATGTTTCGTTTTTCCGAATCTCAATGAAGAGCATTGTTTACACCCCACCCCAAATATACACCCAAATCGCTTTAGCTCACCCATTACGCACTCACTTTTAGTGCAAATGTTTGTTATCACCCTAAACCCTTAGTTCAATTATCTAGTTGCTTGCATAAGTTGCTAAGTCGAGTCGTATCCTTTGTATACGCTTTGGGACGATTGGGATTCATGGGAAAAGTTAAAGTTTATGAAATGACGGAAGGAACGTTAAATTCAAATTCCCTTTGTTTGCATAATAATGTACCCCAAGTGTTTTGATCTTTTCAATTCGGGTCAAATTAGTGTTAGAGTAATAAAACTCAAGTGTAGGGATATGCCTATAAATCCCTAGTATTTTGATGTTACCATAGAGGATGGTAGAGTAAAAGTGTATGAATGAAAAAAAAAAAAAAAAATCGAAAAAAAAAATAGAAAAAGAGAAAAAGAAAAAAAAAATATAAATAGAGTGTAAAAAAAAAAATACGGGCTACCATCCTACATCTATCTTTTAAATTTATGTTTGTTTATTTCAGTTATCTAGAGTTTAGAGTGTCGAGTCTTGGCTTAGCAACGCCATTCTTCATATGCATTTAACATAGAGATTTTTGACTTACCACTACTAAATAGCCTATCCCACCAAACCCTTTGTTTCCCTACCGTAAGCCTAACATTACAACCCTTTAAAGACCTCTTTGATAGTCTTTCCTAGGTGCTTACGCCAAAGCGATGGAGGTTTGATCTATTCTCAAGTCTATGGTAATCTATGTACTAGGACCGGTTAATGAGTGTTTATCTTCCATTTCCTATTTTGTTATATTTCATATATACACCCGAGAGAGATGTGAGTATCCAAACACCCCATGTGAGGTGCTAGTGTGTAATTTCGTGCTTGTTATGACTTTTATGGGCTTATTTGTGTTGTGGACCGCTTTGAATTAATGCTTCATGACCCTAACTTATAAATTAATTGGTTAAAGCACGCTTTGTTCGAGGACAAGCAAATAACAAGTGTAGGGATATTTGATAAGGTTTTAAAAGGTACCATTTTGAGGGTCGCTTTAGTCCTTATTTAATCACTTTGTATCCGTTATTGCTTAATATCGCCTTTTCACTTTTAGGTCTCTTGAAGGCAAAATGCCGGAATGGCACTTATTTGGACGAAAAGGCGAATATATGAAGAAAATGGCCAAAGTCAAAATCGAGACACTCACAAATTTTGAAAATAGAAGGCGACGGCGTCGGTGCTAATTGCGACGCCGTCCGAAAATTGTTGTGACGGTTCGTAACCCAAACTCAGATTTTCAAGTGACGACGTCCGGTTGCAAAAGAGTAGGCCGTCGCTACTCGATGGCCTAGATGCAATCCGACGACGCCGGTCAAGAGGACGGCGTCACGGACATAAGGTGACGCCGTCGCAAGGTTAACGTGGCTAAGACGAAACCCTAATGACGGCGACACGACGGCGCCACGAAACATAAGGTACGCCGTCGCATATGTAATCTTATATATAGAATCCGAATTTTTCGCTTTTAGAGAGAGTCTTTTGGAGTAAAACCTAAACCGAACCTAAGGTGTCTTGTACAAGATTTTAGGGTTTTAAACCCTATCTTACATCAAGATAAGTATTTACTTCATTAATTCAATTATGTCTTTGATTATTTGTGTGTATGTTTGCATGTTCTCCATGTCCGGCTAATTTATTTGTGTGTTTGCTTAGGAAGTATGAAACTTAATTATTGAATATTGATTGGTTGTTTCTTATCTTAGTTGATTAATGATCTAGTAATGCGATAGGTCATTCGTTGTGTACTTAATGCTTGATTCATCTTTGTGAACCTTAGAATATAATTACCTGAGTAGTTGTAAGCTAAACCATCCAAAGAGTGCCTTAGAGTAAGAGTTTATCATCCCTAGTGGGTTTGTAGATCAGACCCTTTGGTAAGTTCAAAGAGTTGGGAGAAACGCACACCTACAACTTTAGACACACAACGAACTAGGAATAAGGACGTGACAACTCAACCATCAATAGGAGATAATTAAGAGTAGTACAACCTAAGTAAACACATCTTTAAACTATCATACGAGCACACATTAATTAGACATAGACTCCCACAACCTTAGTTTAGATAATTAGATAATAGTAGAGTAATCGGTGAAATACCAACCCCCAAATCCAATACCCGAGATTCGTACCTTTCCATTTCATATAATATAAAATACAAAAATAATCTTCCTCAACCTTAACCTTAGAGTAGTAACTCCTTACTAGCATTCCTATTCCCTAGAGAACGATATCAATACCCGTGGCTTACCCCTAATTACTACACTACAACGATTAGGTTCACCGCCTAGGGTGTTATAAAACTTGCTCAAGAAAAGGAAGTTTCGACCCCGAACGACGCGTGTAGCGTTATCAAGGACCAAAGGTGTAGACAATATATTATAACCGGAGTTGGTAACGGAATGAAACGCCCATCACCAACTGCGACATATGGATAAATGCACTCATTAAGAATATCACTAAGACAATGCAAAAAATCATTAAGATGAGAGCTCGCACCTGTATCCATATTCCAATTTCCAGCAGACGGGTCCTGAAGAGTGTTAGTAGCAAAAACATGCGGCAATAGAGTCGCTTGACCTGAACCCTGTGGACCCGACACTTGTAGCTGACCCGGGTTAAAAATTGAACCAAACGCCGGCTGTGGAGAACCGGTCAAAGTCCATGGCGGAACCCCTTGCGGCTGTGAACTTACGGATGAACCTGCGCAAAATTGAACCCCAGGCTGTAGTGGACCGGCGCAGTGAACCGGACCTGTTGAACTCCAAAACTGAACCCTTGGCGACAGTGAACCACTGTTGTGAACCGGCAGGCTATTGAACCCTGGTGGTACGGTAGCCCCATGTGGAGATGAACCTGCAGACTGAACCGGTGCTGTGTAAACTTGTATATTGATTGAATAATAATGAAAGGTAAATCAAGATTATATAAGCTAAATAATGAGCCTAATATGCAATGGGGCATATACTAATACTAATACTAATAGTCTAACACTAATTGGATATAGGAAAACTAAAGAATGAAATGTTTTAACTTTTAAGCAATTAGTGTATCAACTATCAAGTATGTTTATGTGATTATGTTTTCATAAGTATTTATAAGTTGTTGGCATGATATATGACAGTTTAATAACTTGTGTAAAACGTAGGGATAATTTGCATTTTCACTATATGCAAATATGAGGGAAAATCGCATATTACCAATATGACGAGGAAATATGATTTCCCACACTAAAATTTATTATCATTTCGTGCATCTACATAACATAACTGCGTAAAACCAACATGTTGGTTAAAGGGTCCTATAGCCGAACTTTTGTATGCAATACATGCTCAAGAAGGATATATGCAAGTGGCAAACTACTGTTATATACAATATATTTCCATTTGATCATGAATATGGATACATTAATAATACCATTATTTCCACTTCTTATATGCAGGTTCAATTCTGGAAAGATGGGTATTGCAAGTTATAATTCTCTTCTGTTTTACCACTGAAAACCAAGGTGAAAGGCTTGCTCAATTCATTTTTAGTCTTGCTGTTAGAACAAAGGCTTGAGTGTGTCGTTAATGAGGTTTGATTGCGGAACCGCTTTTCAATCAAATGCATGCAATTAAAGTTAGTGTTCGGATGGTAGCTTTGTTTTGTATTACTTCGGTATTTTTTTGATCTTCTTACTTGATGTACAAGTATCATTCCAAATATATTTGCTTTTCTTCTTTTGTTAGAAACAAAATAACTCACATAGGAAATATGCATAAATGATGATGTTGGTCTTGCACATGTAAGATTTAATTGCTACGTAAATTTGACTAAAAGTGAAGTTGTAAACTTAATGCTAGTTCTCTATTCATAGAAAATGATCATAAGGATGCATACTTTATAAGAAGCGTCGTTTCATAACTAGAATTATGATGCTTGCCATAAGAAATGATATTTTAAGTGTCTCAATGAGAACTTATTCATGAAGAAACTAAAATATGAGAACTTTTTTTCAAAGTAAAGTGAAACTTAAACTGAGTAGGTGACATTGATTAGAAAATGGAAAGCTTATTGTTACATCCAACTTATCATTAGCCACCCTGATTTATCACGTATTTATAAGCTAGTATATAGTAAATCAATATACAAAAGATTCTAAATTTCGGGCTTAGGCCCGTTACAAGTATATAGTACGGGCTAATTGTATGATATATGATATGTTTTTATGGTTTCATATATCTCATGCATTTGTAAAAAAAAAAAAAAAAAAAAAATACTAATAAACATGCTACATACATATACATGCATGTCCATACATTTCTGGAAATGTATATACGGGCAGAAGTAAATGTAAATCTAAACCATAATAGAGTAATAATAACACACTACCTACAATAACACAATCTAACCTATATGATTTAACCTCTTCACTTAACCTACCTACTATCCATTCAGTTTTATCCTCCCCCAACCCCCTTTTCATCCACCACGTACAGCACCTCTAAATGGCAATCAACCACCACCGGAAACTTATCCAAGAACAAGATTCCAACCAAAATGTAACATGTTCCGATTGTGGTCCAACATGTCGATACAAATGTAGCTACCCCGAATTCTATTGGCCACCGCAACCTCCACCATCACCAAAACAAATCACCCATATATCACCTTATGTGATCATTTTAGTATCCTTGCTAGGCAGTGCTTTTCTTTTTATAAGCTACTACCTCATCATGGTAAGATGTTGTACGCGCTTTAGACGAGCCCGGAACAACCAAATCTATGGAGAAACAGAAGACTTATCAGACGATGATCATGGACTAGAAGTTGATCATCATATATGGTACATCCCCACCATTGGCCTACAACCATCTGTGATTAATTCAATTAGTGTCATAAAGTTTAAAAAAAATGATAACTTAATTGAAGGGTCAGATTGTTCCGTTTGTTTAAGTGAGTTTCAAGATGAAGAGACATTACGTTTGTTGCCAAAATGTAACCATGCATTTCATATTCCTTGCATTGATACGTGGTTAAGTTCACATACAAACTGTCCACTTTGTCGGGCTGGTATTTTGTCTAGCAGAATGAGTTCGGTTTTGAGTCTGGATGATCCAAGTTTTTCTCGTGGGGTTGGATCAAATCGACATAACCAGATTGAGAATTTTGATGAAGGTGGTGGATTATTGGATGGGAATGGTGGCCTGGATAGTGAAAATTGTGAGGATATTGAAGACTCAAAAACGGAGTACGAGTCTGTTATACCGGACAGAAGTTCCTTTTCCATGGATTCGGTTGCAGTTTCGGAGATTATTAATGGGGAACCTGAAGTTGCTTCTGGTGATTCAAGAATATGAAGAGTGCCTATAAATGCTCTTTTATTTTTAAGGAAGATTTATATTTACCAAATCGCGGTCGTGATGCAAGATTGTGAAACTTTACAGCTTGCAAGATTATACGTTAAGTTTTTATAATAATGGTTTTTGCCTAGAACTTGTGTCAAACATACAGTTTTCTGTTTCAAATACTTTTCTTTTGTAAACTACAATTTGTTTTCTTGCATTTTTGAAGGACTTAAGTCTATTACTTCAGGAGTACGAAATATCTTATTGGACAAAGTTATTCGGATTGACAGTGGTCGAAACTAATGATAATAATATGATTCATTATTAAATCTTAAAGACAGCTTTGATTAGATATTAAAACTTGGAACAGAATTGATGTAAATTTTCATAGGAAAGGTTAGGTTATTAATTATGCATGAAAAGCTATCATTCCCCGGTAGCCAAGAACCAAACGACGACAACAGTTATAAGAATATTTCTTGGTAACCAAGATGAATTTGGCAAGGAAGAGGCTTCAGACTGCAAATTCTTTGTTAATAGCCGATACACGTGTAATTTTGATGCATTGCAATGAGGAATATAAGCTGTATGGTTAAAATTGTTATGTTAGGTAAATCCCATGCATATCTCATTAACAATAAGCAAGATATATAGTAAACATATATGGCTTGGATAGAAAGCTAGATGAAAGCCCTTAACAATACCAGACACAATAACTGGGCCTAACCACGCTAAAGTATTTGGCTAATACATCCTTGCAGTTGCAACGGGAGGCTTTTGAATGTTCAACCTGAAGCGAAATTCCTGAAATAACAAACTTAGAAGGCCTTTGGTTAAGATATCAGTATACTAAAACCGAGAAGGGACATTAAGCACTTGACCCTGGGGCCACGAAATCGCGAACAAAATGTATATAAATCTCAATGTGTTTGGTTTATTGATGTTGATCCGGATTAGCAAGAAAAAAAACAACACACACATTATTACAATACATGAGAGTAGCGATGAATTACAGGTGCATGAAGTTCACGTAATAAGATACGCACCCAGGAAGTGTTACACCGAAAACCAAGCTTTAAGTATTTAAAAATGAGAATGTCATTGAAATAGTTTGACTAATACTTTTATTAGTCGGGAGACTTGATATGATTGGTTAGTCTACGAAAGTTAAGTTGTAGTCAAACCTGATAGTCAACTAATAGTCAAAGAATGTAGAATGTGGTTATAGAAATATGATACATATACTTAAGGGACTAAATTTGACAAATGTTAAATAAGTTATAAAGTTGGTTGTGGCCAAAGTAGAAAGAAAAGGACTTGAGGGATCATATGTGTCATTTGGCCAAAGACATACCAACATATGTCTAGAGATTTCCTTGGACTTCTACATTATTCATTTGGATAAGTGTTTATGTGTGTTTGTGTGTCGTGAGTTTAGAAAGGGAACAGAGAGAAGACCCATTTGATTATCAAATTGAAAAAGGATTAGTGTGTAGACTCAAACAATGAATCCCCAACAATGATTCCCACAAGTAAGTAATCTTGTATCTTAAGTCAATTGATGAATTCAAGCATTAGGGTTCTTGAGGTGAAATTGGGGTTTTGGGTAATTATGTTTCTTAAACAAGAATTGAAGTGTTTGTGATGATGGATTTAAGGTCAATTGATGATTTAAGTGAAATTGAAGGTTTTCATCATATGATCAAGGTATGATCATATGATGTTAAGTAATTGTTTAAGATGGTGTTTTAAGTCAATTGAATAGGTTTAAAAGATTATGAGCCAAATTATCTTGATAAAAAGTGGGTAATCTTATAAGATGACTATCCTATAATCAAAATATGATTATATGACAAAGTTAGGTATTAAGAAGTAGGTTAATGGATGAATACCCATTGTTAGGCTAAACACAATGGCAACCTAGTTCACCCATGCCACATCATCTTTCTCTCTCCGACGACCTGACGACGACCTAGTTGCCACAGTGGTGACCTGGGATTTTTTTTTTACAAACTGTAACATTTTTGTCATTTATGTGGCTTTGATACTCGGTTGAGAAGCCAACCTAGTTCACCCCAACCTTGCCCTCAACCTTGCTCAACCTATCACCCCACAATGAGGCAACCTTGCTCAACCGACCACTCAACCGAGTGGGTTGACCCTCCATTGTGTTTAGCCTTATGGTTATGTAATTAAATGTTTGTGTTATTTTTGATAATGGATAGGATGCTTAGAGATATTGATAGTGTTATTGTTGATGATGATGCCTTGGTTTGCTTAGCTTGGAGCTAAGGTAAGTAAAATGACACTTACATGCTATTATGTGGATTCTAACATATATGTGTCTATGTGAATGTTTATGTGTTTGTAATATGAAGTATAAAATTTGGATTGACCTAGCATTTTTATAGGTTGATCATATTTCATGTGCAAGAAAGGTGGCTAAAGTGATGGTTTGATGTTCAATGTTATGAAAGGTTATGCGTATTCAAGTAATGTGATGTTTAAGATGTTTTAATGCTTACATGTGATTTGATATATAATGACATGTTATGTGTTTTACTTACTAAGCGAAAGCTTACGGTTTAGTTGTTTAACCGGTTTGTAGTTTAATTGTGAAGAAGGTAAAGCGATTGGAAAAAGGCTTAAGGATTGGAAGAGTGTATGTTAGAAGGTTTGTATGCAAATAGGAGCTTAGGTAGAATACCAAGCTCGAAGTCAAAGTTGTTACCAAGGAGTTTTAAATGGGTTAAATGTTTGTAATGTCAAGTACTTGAAATGGTTTAAGAGTCATTTTACAGTTTCTAAAGCATGTTAAAGCGTTATGTTTAAGTGGTGTATGCAAACGGGTCAAAACGGGTGTTTGGCATGACACCCATTACTTTATAAAGCACCTTTTCGCGGGTCATTATGACCAAGTTTATGCATATATTTGATGTTTATAATGACCTAATGATTTCTGAAAGTTTTGGTGTTATGTCATGTTATAGAAGTCGTTATCCAAAAAATTGGTAAAAAATGCACAAAAAGGTTATGCAGAAAAAGGGGTGTTTGGGACAAGGTATATTATAACCCATTTTGGGTCAAACGGGTCAAGAATGTTGGGAAACAATGTATATGGTATATTTTTAGTTAATGTGTATCATATATGTTTAAATATAAGTCTAAAGTGTTGATTTAATGTTTAAAGGTTTTACGGGTCATTTTGAGATAATAGTGCACTTGAGGAGGGTCCTTAGTGCACAATAGAATAGTAGTGCACTTGAGGGGTTCATTAGTGCACAAGAGGGTAGTAGTGAACTTGAGCGGGTCCTTAGTGTACAAGAGGGTTGTAGTGCAATTGAGGGGCTTTATAGTGCACAAGAGGGTAGTAGTGCACTTAGGGGGGGTTTCCTTAGTGCCCTTAAGGGGTTTTCCAGTTTTTGGTCGTTTTCTTAATTTTGTATAAAATCAACCGTAGCTCGTTGGAAGTCATGCCACCGATCATTTTAAAGGTAATTGAGTCTAGTTTAATTTAAAAATAGTTTCAAGGTTCGGTCTTCATCAAATTGTTGTCAGTTCATAAAAGAGTAACAGAAGGTCAGTATTGGATCATGTCATTTTAGTGAAAGTTTTAAATTTTTAGTCAAATCGGGCACGGGGCGTAACAACTTGGTATCAGAGCTTTGGTTTAAGTGAATTAGGTTGCCATTGTAGGTTTCCTAACTTAGACCACTTGTAGTTGCGTGTGTCGTAAGTGTAAGTGGTGTAGAAAGCGAATGCCTTAGTTATAAGATAGTCTAGTACTTGCGGCTAATTAGATGTTGATTCTTACACATAGATTGTATGTATAATGTGATATATGAGCCATAAAATAAATTGTTTGAATATGATTATGAATGTTTTAACACTTGTTGGATAAGTGTTCAATGTTATTGTTTATGTGATGTTATGTCTATGGTAGTTTATTATATGTCTAAGTAAAACGTGGATGTTCCTGATAGCATGATGCATAGAAGTGTATGAGATAAAAGTAAGAAATGATTAGTGAGGCATGTTTATAGCTTGGTGCTTAGAAAGACATGATTGAGTTTGACTGCGATTGTTGTATTAGAATGAATGATTAGATATGATAATGTTAGATGCTTGAAGCATGATTTCTTACACGCTTAATTAAATGAGAAAAGTTAAAATGTATGGTTAAGATGTGATGAGATCATGTTACATATAAAACATGATAAGTAAAATGCGTTAGTAATAAATGTTTAAGCGTGATGAGTAAACGTGGTGAATGAGATAGACTGTGCTAGAATTCATAGTGATATGAAGTGTGCTAGAAAGAATTGTAAAACATGAATCGAATCATGCTAATATATTTAGCATATGGATGATGATAAGATGTGTGACTTATGCGCATGAAAGAGTCGAATAGGCCAATGTGATATAATGCAATATAGTGAATGTGTGAGTTAACTTGGGGTTGACGGATGAATGATAGATTGCATTGTGAAAGTGCAAATATAATAAATCGGCAAGTATTATATAGAAACTTGTCTAGATGAAAGTGAACACAGTATCAAATGCTGAAATTGCTTAAGGCAATGAGAATTAGGTAAATGATAATGTGTACTTAATGATAAAAGTACATGAAAGATAAAATGGGTAAGGATGTTAAGGTAAACATAGCTTGGATCCGATGCTCTAGTTTTGGTATCCTTTGGGATAGCCCAGGTTGCCTTTTATGGCATTTGTTTTGACATCCTTCGGGATAGCCTAGCTTGCCTTCATGGCATGTTTGTTAGCTTGCCTTCACCGGCATGGTTTTCCTATATCCTTGGCATGTATTTTGGTATCCTTCGGGATAGGCCAGCTTGCCTTTATGGAATGGTTATTAGCTTGCCTTTCATGGCATGGTTGTTAGCTTGCCTTCACCGGCATGGTTTGCCTACATTCTTGGCATGTGTCGAAGTATCCTTTGGGATAGCTTAGCTTGCCTTTTTGGCATGGTTGATAGCTTGCCTTTGTGGCATGGGTTATAGATTGCGCATGGTTATTAGCTTGCCTTTATGGCATGGTTATTAGCTTGCCTTCATGGCATGGTTGTTAGCTTGCCTTTGTGGCATGGATTTTAGCTTGCGCAAGGTTAAGGTAAAGTGGCTAAGCCCTACGGGGAAAAGGCCGACTTGCCTTTATGAGAAAAGTTAGTGAGATTGGATCCAAGGCTAGAAAAGATAAAAAGTAAAATTAAGTATGATTGTCGTGCCGGAAGTGCGTAAGTAGGATGATTTATAATCTCCTTATTTAAATAGATTAGGACGCCTCTTCATTTAAATAAAGAATTTGTAAATCACCGAACCATAAGTTTATGATTCCTTACTTACATAGATTGGGATGTCTTTTTATGTAAATAACGAATTGTAAATGAGTGGGCTTATGTGTATACGATATGACATGAGTACGGGTAGAGAGTGGAAAGTAAAGTTAAAACCAGTTAGACGTCATAAGAAATGAGATTAAATGTGAATGAAAACTTATAACGGCGTTAAATTTATGCGCGAAACCTTAAGATAGATGCCTAAAATGAGTTTGTGCATTAAGTTGAGAAGATAATGGGTAAGTATTCCTGAAATTTAATAAGAAAGTTGCTTAAGTGCGTAGATTTGGTGTTTGAAAGTGTCGTTCAGATGGTACTTGATATAATTTTGAAATAAATTACCGGTTTTTTAAGTAGATGCATGTTGGTATAAAGTAGAATGAAAAATTGACCGGACATGACTTTAAGTCATGTTAGTGCATTGGTGAATGATGTGGAAATAATGTTGAAGTTTAACTTATATTTTTCATATGAAAAAAGTCGTCATTCTTAGAAATTTTAGATAAAATTGTGATGTGAAGTCTTATTTATAGTAGAGCGTTGGGAAAATGGAGGATTTCCATATTGTGATGTGATACTAATGGCGCGGTGTCATTAGAAATACTTGAACTTTTGTGAAATTATGTGATTTAAATGTGTTTTTAGCATATTTGACTATGACTTAGTTTGGATTGAGATATCTGCCTTAAGTAGAAAAAGTTTACGAATGGTTGAGAACATTAAGCAAATAAGATTTCGGGGACGAAATCTAAGTAAGGATGGTAGAATTGTTACACCCAAAACCAAGTTTTAATTATTAAATAATGAGAATGTCATTGAAATAGTTTGACTAATATGTTTATGAGTCAGGAGACTTGATATGATTGGTTAGTCAACGAAAGTTAAGATGTTGTCAAACCCTATAGTTAACTAATAGTCAAAGAATGTGTAATGTGGTTATAGAAATATGATACATATAATTAAGGGACTAAATTTGGCAAGTGTTAAATAAGTTATAAAGTTAGTTGTGGCCAAAGTAGAAAGCAAAGGACTTTAGGGACTATATGTGTCATTTGGCCAAAGACACACCAACATATGTCTAGAGATTTCCCCGGTCATCTACATTATTCATTTGGATAAGTGTTTATGTGTGTTTGTGTGCCGTGAGTTTAGAGAGGGAAAAGAGATAAGACCCATTTGATGATCAAATTAAAGAAGGATTAATGTGTAGACTCAAGTAATGAATCCCCAACAATGATTCCCACAAGTAAGTAATCCCGTATCTTAAGTTAATTGATGAATTCAAACATTAGGGTTCTTGAGGTAAAATTGGGGTCTTGGGTAATTATGTTTCTTAAACAAGAATTGAAGTGTTTGTGATGATAGGTTAAAGGTCAATTGATGGTTTTAGTGAAATTGAAGGTTTCATCATATGATTAAGGTATAAACATATGATGTTAAGTAATTGTTTAAGATGGTGTTTTAAGTCAATTGAATGGGTTTAAAAGATTATGAGCCAAATGATACTGATAAAAAGTGGGTAATCTTATAAGATGACTATCCTATAAATAAAATGTGATTATATGGAAAATTTAGGTATTAAGAAATGGGTTAATGGTTGAATACCCATTTTTATGGTTATTTAGTTATGTAATTAAATGTTTGTGTTATTTTGATAATGGATAGGATGCTTAGAGATATTGATGGTGTTATTGTTGATGATGATGCCTTGGTTTGCTTAGCTTGGAGCTAAGGTAAGTAAAATGACATTTACATGCTATTATGTGGATTCTAACATGTATGTGTCTATGTGTATGTTTATGTGTTTGTAATAGGAAGTATAAAATTTGGATTGACCAAGCATTGTTATAGGCTGATCATATTTCTAGGTCAATCATATTTCATGTGCAAGAAAGGTGGCTAAAGTGATGGTTTGATGTTCACTATTATGAAAGGTTATCACTACTAGAAAACAGGGCAACAATGATGGATTTACTGACGGAAACAAATCCGTCAGAGATTACCGACTGAATTACCAACAGATTACTAACAGAGATTGTTGCCGACAAAATACCAACAGATTTCTGACGGATTACCGACGCACAAAGTTCCGTCATTAATTGGTCATCAAATACCGACGGATCTCTGACGGAGTAATGACGGATGGGAGCAACCGTCGGTATTCCGTCAAGAAAAATGATGGATTATCGACGGACGAAGATCCGTTGGTAATCCGTCATTAATTACCGACGGGTTACTGAAGTATTATCGACGGTCGAGGATCCGTTGGTAATCCGTCGTAAAATACTAACGGATTAGTGACCTAAGTTTATTCATTTGTTAACTCTCATTATCATCGACGGATTACCGACGGAATTTATTGTTCTGTATATTTTGATGTACTACACTTTCTCTTTAAGACAACCATACATTTGTATTGTTTTAAGTAATAAATTTAGTGTATAAACACATTTACGAATTGCTATTTTTGTGTAACACTTAAGGGTTCACAAGCCCCAACCTCGATATATTTCCAGTGATGTGGGACCTCGAGCAGAATTCAAGTTCCACACTTTCATAACATCTTTAGTATTCGTCGATGGCTTTCAATCAGAGTGTTAATAATTTAAGATGTATATAATAGGAATAATGACATCTGTCAGTTGCTTAGCGCAACTTCTCTTTTTAAACAAACGACTATTGTGTTCTTGCCATATATAATATCTCGTGGCCCTTATAGCTAACATCAACCCACTATACTCTACACGTCACTTCCATTTGAGATAAGAATAAGAAAGTCGCATAAAGCCAATCAACGCTCTTTACATACCACTTTTATTCGAGATAAGAATTAAGAAAGTTGACCACATTAGTCTATTGACCCGGTATACCTTGAATGTCTTGCCGACATTGGAAATTCCTATTACGTTAGTATTGTTTGTGGCTTTTCTTTCTATCTGTACATGTTTTGTTTGTTTGTTTGTTCACTTTAGTTCATTTATTCACTTTAGCTCGTTTATGTTCGTTTGTGCCTTAATGACTCAAGACAAGTAACCTCACTTTTTGAATGAATGAAATAAATCCCTATGTCAAGCTTTTGTTTTCGTTTGTCTCTTTACCTTATAAACTCAGATAACCGAACATTAAAGCCTCATTTTTGCTTTCGATAATAGCGGTACTTATAAACCTAAGCTTTTGAAATTTCTGAAACATTAAGCTAGACTTATTAGATTTACGTTAATAAGTGCCTAGAATAAGTTAACGCAAGTATTCATCAATCACGTCTATATGACACTAATTATCAATGTTTTAAAAACCGGTTTTTAATCGACCCGGTCGAGTCACCGTGCACTGGTTCGACCGCCGGGCCAACCCGGTTTTCTATTTATTATTATTATTTGTTTTTACCAGGTCAACCGGTTCGACTGTCGGGTCAACCTGGTTTTTATTAAAAAAACTTGAAAAAAAATCAAACCCGGCCAGATTTCAAGACCCGGGTCACTCAATACCCGGCCGGTCTAACCGATTTGTGAATTTAGTGTTAAATATATTTGTGAATTTTAATAAAAAAAACATCAAGATGATTTCCCTCTCCACATTTTCACAAGTCCCGCCCCAATTTTCCCCAAAATCAAAATGTCCCTCCATATGTTTTTTCACTTACCTCAAAATTCTTTTTCATTTTCACCATAACCCGCCTACAACCTGCTTCCCCATGTTTCTCTCACTATGTGAAACTGAATACCCCTAACAAACCCCATTTGAAATCAATTTTTTATCAATTCAGGTACTTTACTTTACCTTCAATTTAATGTGTTCATGGGTTAATTTTACGTTTTTGGTGATTTTCAGATTTAGGGTTTATGAACTTGTAAAACATAAGCTGGATTCTATGCTTAGTTTCCAATGTCAATAGTTGTAAATGATATTCATTACTTGTTGAATTTTTAGTGTTCTATGTATCTTAATTGCTACAAATAGGTCATCTCATTACTTTCTGAATTGTCGGATTTTTTGTGTATGTTAATGGCGTGCAAATAGGTATATTTGTTGCTGAATTTTGGGTCTTTTTGTGTATGTTAATGGCCTGCAAATAGGTAACTTTTTTGTTGAATATGGGGTGTTTTTGTGTATGTTAATGGCTGTCAAACGCGCCTAATTACTTGCCGAATTTTGGGTGTTTTTGTGTATGTTAATGGCTATCAAATGCTCCTAACTACTTGCTGAATTTTGGGGTTTTAGTGTATGTTAATGGGTGTCAAATGTGCCTCTTTACTTGCTGAAATTTGTGGCTTTACGTGTATGTTAATGGGTGTCAAAAGCGCCTATTTACTTGCTGAATTTTAGGGCTTTTCGTGTACGTTAATGGTCGTCAAACGCAACTCTTTACTAGCTGAATTAGGTGGCATTTAGTGTATGTTAATGGCTATCAAATTCACCTCTTTACTTGCTGAATTTTGGGGCTTTTCGTGTATGTTAATGGCTGTCAAAAGCGCATATTTACTTGCTGATTTTTTTCGCTTCTCGTGTATATTAATGGCTGTCAAATTCGCCTCTTTACTTGCTGAATTTTATGGCTTTTCGTGTACGTTAATGGCTGCAAATGCGCCTCTTTACTTGCTGAATTTTGTGTCTTTTCTTGCACGTTAATGGCTGTCAAACGCACCTCTTTATTTGATGAATTTTATGGCTTTTCGTGTATGTTAGTGGCTGCAAACACGCCTCTTTACTTTCTGAATTATGGGGCTTTTAGTGTATGATAATGGCTGCAAACACACCTCTTTACTTTCTAATTGTGTTGGCTAACTAACTTTAAGGTGATATGTCTTGATTGTTTAATTAACTTTTGTTTTTGGTTGGATGCAGATAATGTCGACACATACAAATAGAGACTGGATGTACAAGAATAGGAAAATAAGCGGGTATATCTCTAAAGATTGGTGTAATCTTGGAGACATACTCTTTTTAGACGTTGTATTTTCTAATCAAGAAAATATTGAAGGCTGAAACTACTGTCACATCTACTCCACCGTTAGAATTAACTGGTGATCAAATTTGGGAGCAGATATGCCGGTTTCCAACAGTTTATGAAGGCAACCCATACAAGTCAAGTAATAAAAAACTTCAAGGCTTTGGGATCACACATAATTGGGTAAAGAGAAGCATATTTTGGGAGTTTCCATACTGGCGTTCTTTATTGATTCGGCACAACCTTGATCTCATGCACATTGAGAAGAATGTTTTTGAGAATCTCTTTAACACCATTATGGACACTCTTAGAACAAAAGACAATGTTAAGGCAAGAAAAGATATAGCCTTGTATTGTGATCGTTCGGAGTTACATATATTCAAACAAGGTAATAAAGAGATGAAACCAAAAGCATCATATACAATGAGCAAGCCGCAAGTAAAAAAAGTATGTGAATGGTTGACGACAGTGAAGTTTCCAGATGGATATGCTTCAAACATAAAGGGTTGCGTAAACGTTAAAGATTGTAGCTTTTATAGCTTTAAGAGTCATGAGTGTCATGTATTTATACAACGGTTGCTTCCCATTGTCACCAAAGGTATGATACCGAATGCAATATGGGATGTAATTTCAGAGTTGTGCACTTTTTTCCGTGTAATTTGCTCAAGGGTGTTGCACATTGATGACATGCACAAAATTAAAATAAGTATTGTTGAAACTATTTGCAAGTTGGAAAAAGTCTTTCCCCCGGGATTCTTTGACTCTATGGAACTCCTTTTAATACATTTGCCGCATGAAGCTAATCTCGGTGGTCCGGTGCAATATAGATGGATGTATCTCTATGAAAGGTAATTATAAGTATCTTAACAATTAAATTGAAAAAAAAAACCTATTTTGTTGCTAACACTTGGTTTTTAATATGTTACAGAAAGTTGGGCAAATTGAAAAGAACAGTTCGAAACAAAGCAAGGGTTGAGGGGTCTATTGTTGAGTCATATCGAATTGATGAACTTTCTACCTAGTGTTCTCTCTTTTTTGCTAAATCGTGATCCTCGAAATTTTGCACCAGATATTATTGGTTCGAGTTCTACGCAAAAGGACTCTCTATTAAGCATATTCAAAGTTCCATCTAAGAGATTGCGGGATAAAAGTGGAAAAGATGAATATTTTACAGATGCTGATTTGCTTAAGGCTCATACTTACATCTTGCTTAATTGTGAAGAGATGATGCATACTTTATGTTTGTTTAATCAGTGGGTGAGTGATGTACATCCTGGTTTTGATGAAGTAACACGTGATAGATACAAAGACGAAAACTTTGCTCGTTGGTTCGAGGAATATGTAAGTTTTTCCCTCACTGGTTCTTGTGAAACTAATCATGTATATGTCTATTTATATTTACACATATTGTCACTATAGGTTGGTCAAAGTCAAGATGATACTGCTAAAAAATTGAAGGATCTAGCCCATGGACCAGTACGGAAATATAGATCACATAATGGATATTTTGTCAATGGTTACAAGTTTCATACACGTTCATATGGTAATGGCCGTGTCACACAAAATAGCGGTGTATGTGTGAAAGGATCGGTTTATAACGACGATGTGTGTGACTACTATGGAATGTTGGATGAAGTGTTAGAGGTCGAGTATCATAGCGAATCGGCTCGTAGTGTTGTTGCGTTGTTCAAGTGTCATTGGTTTGATCCGATTCTACAGGTAAAGGTTAATCACAAACATGGTCTGGTTGATATCAAATACAAGTCTAAGTTGCGCACTAATGATCCGTATGTTCTAGCATCACAATCAGTTCAGGTGTATTATGCATCATATCCTTCAATGACAAGGGATCAGAAAGATTGGTGGGTTGTTGTCAAGACAAAGCCGAGGGGCATATTTGAATTAGCAGATTGTGTTAGTGATGTTCCTGATAATGAAAATTTGGACGAAGATTGTTTCTTTCAAGAAAATGATAGAGTAATGTGTACACCAAGCACAAGTACGAATGAAGAAATTGAACCTTTGTGTCTTGTCATTGAAGGGGAAGTAGAAGCAGTTGATAATGCAATATATGAAGAAGACATTGACGAGGAAGAAGAGTTTGAAGATTTAGATTATGATTCAGATGAGGATATGGATATGAGTCTATCTGATCATTCTTCTGATGATGATTATAGTATGCCTTAGTTTTCACCTATATTAAAATGGATATTGTTGTTATCTTATATACTTTTCCAATAATACAAAATATTAATGTATGTCTTATGTTTTCATAAGTTCTAATTCTTTCATTCGTTTTGTTATTCAGGTAATTGATTATTGTGCATACCCGACTTGACATCGACCGAGACTTGATCCATTTCTATTTTAGCGCATCAGTAAGTTTTCAATTTAAAGTTAGTTTTATGGGTTAAAATTACTAATAAAGGGCTGAAAGTGATCATGTTTGTTGGAAAAAGTTATATTAGTTGTATTGAATTATATTGGTTATAATGGGTATGAATGGGTCATATTTGGTTAGTTTATGTTGAAATGGGTAATTTAGAGTTGAAATGGGCTGCAGTAGGTTGAAATTAGTTTTATTTAATTTAAATTAGTTATCTTGCGTATGAATGGGTCGTATTGGTTGTAAAATACTAAAAATAGGATGTTTAAAGCTTAAACAGATCATGTTATTTATGAATGCATCATACCGAAATGGTTTGATGTATGCTAAAATTGGTTGGCATGGGCCAAAATAGGTCAGTTTGGCTTACACTTACTTATGTTGTGTACGTATTGGTTGTATCCAGTTGCATGTATCTCCAATGGAAGAAAGAAGTTGAGGAGCTGCAACAAGAGTACAATTGACATGCAACAACCCCAAAATACATTACTACATTTTTTTTATATGTAGTACATCAGATATCATACATTTTGACATATTTTGTATTGAATTTGTTATTTGAATATTGGATTGGGACTTGTATTTGCAGATTTTACAATATGATATGAATCTTTTGCGATTATTTGTTTTATAGGATTCTACGATACGTAAAAATGGCCGTAATTAATAGTAAAAAACAGCCACAAATTTGTGACAGGATAGTGACAAAACACTAAACTATATTTTGTTCTGATAGTGACGATTATCCGTTGGCAAACTCCGTGGGCATTTTCTGACGGGTACCCGTTAGTAATGCGTCACTAAAATCCGTCACTAAAATCCGTCATTAATCCTATGGTAACACGTCGATAATTAATAACGGATTATTAACGGAAAATTCCGTTGGTGATTTTCGAAATCCGTTGGTAAAGTCCGTCACCAAAATTACCGACGGCGATATTACCAACAGAAACTTTCTGTGAGTAAACCGCCGGCAACGACTCTTACCGACGGATTTGACCATCATTGTTGCCCTATTTTCTAGTAGTGTATGCGTATTCAACTAATGTGATGTTTAAGATTTTTAATCCTTACATGTTATTTGGTATATAATGACATGTTATGTCTTTTACTTACTAAGAGAAAGCTTACGGTTTAGTTGTTTAACCATTTTGTAGGTTCAATTGTGAAGAAGGTAAAGCGATTGGAAAAAAGGCTTAAGGATTTGAAGAGCGTATCTTAAAAGGTTTGTATACAAATAGGAGCTTAGGTAGAATACTGAGCTTGAAGTCAAAGTTGTTACGTGAGAGTTTTAAATGGGTTAAATGTTTGTAATGTCAAGTCCTTGAAATGGTTTAAGAGTCATTTTACAGGTCCTAAGCATGTTAAAGAGTTATGCTTAAGTGGTGTATGCAAACGGGGTCAAAACGAGTGTTTGGCATAACACCGTTACTTTGTTAAGCACGTTTCCGGGTCATTATGACCAAGCTTATGCATATATTTGATTTTTATAATGACCTAATGATTTCTTGAAGTTTTGGTGTTATGTCATGTTATAGAAGTCGTTTTTCGGAAAATGGGTCAAAAGTGTAGAAAAGGGTTATGCAGAAAAAGTGGTGTTTAGGACAAGGTCCATTTTAACCCATTTTGGATCAAACGGGTCAAGAATGTTCGGAAACAATGTATATGGTATATTTTTAGTTCATTTGTGTCATATATGTTTAAATATAAGTCTAGTATTGATTTAATGTTTAAAGGTTTTACGGGTCATTTTGAGATAATAATGCACTTGAGGAGAGTCCTTAGTGCACAAGAGGGTAGTAGTGCACTTGAGGGGCTTCATAGTGCACAAGAGGGTAGTAGTGTACTTAAGGCAGGTTCCTTAGTGCACTTAAGGGGTTTTTAAGTTTTTGGCCATTTTCTTAATTTTGTATAAAATCAACCGTAGCTCGTTGGAAATCGTGCCACTGATCATTTTAAAGGTAATTGAGTCTAGTTTAATTTAAAAATGGTCTCAAAGGTCGATCTCCATCAGATTGTTGTCAGTTCATAAAAGAGTAACAGAAGGTTAGTATTGGATCATGTCGCTTAAGTGAAAATTTTAAATTTTTAGTCATGTCGGGCACGAGGCGTAACAGAAGTCTCAAGAAGAATGTTAGCAACACCCGGTATTCGGCCAAGACTCAGCGGGGAAAAGTAGTCGGCGCTTAGCATACCAGGATAGTAAGTTATCTCCAAGGAACAAGTATATTATACGGTGACCGGACAACCACCACTCGGTCGGATCGATGATCGTGAGTGAGTGGAGCGATGAAGAAACATGTATCCAAGGCCATTGATAACATAAAATTATCCCGAATATTAAGTGTCAATTTCCCCAATAATGCTTGTAATTTATATCATTTATATGGATTTACGCTTGTTTTCATTATTTTCCACTTTCGGTAAATTACGAGCATCGAGCTAAAGAGGCGGAATTGGAGAATTATCAAAGATTTATCGAGTATGCTCACTTTGAAGAAGTTATGGCGTAACTCATCTCTCACATTACCGTAACTAAAGCGTAACTTAGAAAGCCAACTCATCGAAGATTACGGCGTAACTCTCCTAAAAGACTACGACGTAACTATATTAGGGTCAAATGAGGTTCCGCGTCACGATAACTCACGCCGTAACTCTTGCATAAACTACGACGTAACCAAGAAATATTGATGATAATGCAGTAACTACTTCTAAGGTTACCCGTAACCAGCAGATCTAGTGCAATTTTACGAAGAAATAGAGGATTACGCGTAACTATTCTATTAGTTACGCCAGAACCCGATCCGCCTATAAATACCCCACGATTTCCAAAGATTTCAAAGCAACCCATATCACACACCATAACCAAAGAACGTGGTAAGCCAAAGGCAGGTCTAAAGGAGCATACGAGTGTCTCAAGGAGAAATCACTCCCCTATGATAAGCATTAGCATTTTATCTTTCTTTACTTTCAATTCATGTATTTCGTAACATTGAATATTGAATTGATTTGTATGGTTAATATGAGTGGCTAAGCACCTCTTGGTGCCGGCCTAGTTATGATTCCTTAATTGTTTTGTATGCTTATATTACTCCGTATAATTATTTCTAAGTGTATGCATGCATAGTTTATTGGTAGCTACCCTTGTTTGGTAGTTTTGAATGGCGGTAGAGGCTAGTTGCTTAGGAGATATGACCAACCGACCCTAAGTGAGTAGACCGGACGGGAAGGGTAAGATATGACCAACCGACGACCCTTTTCTACTTGTGCGATTGGACGAATCGATCACCCACTGTTTGGATGAACTTAAGAATTAGGGGTGAGTGTTTAAGTTGCTAATGCCCGGCACTCACTATTATAAGTCTAGCATGTAGCGGAACTTAATGACTCGGCTTAGGGACCAGGAACAACCCGAACTTATGAGGGACACATGACTTCTCCAAGTGGTGGCATCTTTGCTTGATAGGTTAGGCGAATTGACCATATGTTGTCCTCTCGACTTTGACCCACACCAAGTAATTGAAAGTAATTAGGCGTAGACATTACTAGCTAGGAGGAATAACTAGGTTAGCACCACTCTCCTTTATTGATTGAACCTTGCCTTTATTTGCTTTTATCCGCTTTAGTAGTTAATTAATTAATTTTATCGAAATCATATTAAAATCCGTGACACCTATACTTAGTATTAATCCAACACATATAGCTCTTGGGACGACCTCGGTTTTACCGAATACTACACTACACGACCGGTACACCTTGCCTGTTAGTGCATTAGGGTGACCATAGGTATAACGAGACATTATAAATATTAAAACACGTCAAGAAACCTCGTGATCGACCATGATCAAGAGTACCACGTACATAATGGAGAATCCGCTTAAGAGCGATAGAAATGAGGCTCATGGGGGCCATGCACGATAGAGACACCGAACTACATAAGAAAAATCGTGTCTTGTAAATGTAAGGTCTTTGAAAAGCACCAGCTAAATTGTGATACGGGTAGCATCGAACGGGTCCCCATCGTAACCAAGTTTGGTCCACAGAGTCCGACACGGGTTACAATTGTCACAATTCTCAAATTCGGTCATTTCTTAAATTATATATGCATCATATTAATTCATTCATGGCATTTCATTTCACATTTAACGCTGTAATTTTTATATTTAATAATTTTTATCGCGTGAGTTATTATTTTAAATATTTAACCCACACTTTCAAAAATGATCCCGAGGTATTTTTAAACTTACATTTAGTCTATAAAACTATATTTTTAGTTTTCCTAGTGTTTCAAATTTATTTGGTATATTAATCGTTAAAATTATATTATTACGTGCTTTTTCTTAAAAATTGTACGATAATTATTTTATCACTCAATTTTCACAAGGAAAGTATTTTAAAATTTTATCATCTCATTACATCCAATTTTGAGCTATTAAAACTTACTTGTACCAAAAATTTCCAATTGCCTATATTTGTACATTTTCTTACACTTTTACTACACTTTCTTTACAAATAATACACAATATATATACAAGTTTACATTTAAAAAAAAAAAAAATTTTGAGGAACAATATCCCCAAAACCGGTTCTTGGGGAGATGTAAGCATTTATTAGATGGTGCATTATTTCCTTTGATTGTTTAAAACACACTCAACTTAAAGTCTTGCTTCTATTATTTTTTTCTCATTTCACTCATACACCACAAGTTCATCAAGTGTTAGCAAAAGCTTTTCCTCCCTCTTTGTGCTCTTCCACAACCGCCACACCTTCAAGCTCAAGGGATCCAAACATTTTGCAAGATCAAGTGTATTTACAACCTAGTATATACTCTTTATTTGGTTTTGAAATAAAACCAAGGGTATTTAAGTTAATCCTTGTTATTTTCACCTCATCATAATCACTAGTAAGCATTGTTTTATCATTTTCATGTTTCCTTTTCATTTCATATGTTTCTTTTCATTTTGGAGCTTATATGCATGATATGTGATTTATACCATTTATTTCATGATTTTAGAGTTATTTATATACTTATGGTCATCCTATAAATATTCCCATGGTATTCTTTGGTCTTGATGGTGATTAGGAACCCATGACACCCTAAGAAGGTGTATGGTAGGATTAGATTAGCTTTGGAGTTGATTTGAAGGGATTAGAATAGGTTTTGTCCGAGAAAACTATTTTCGATAACTATAATTTAGGTTCTGTCCTTGTTTCGAAATTCGGAAAACCTACTGTTGGTACGAAACTTTGGCCTTGATATTTAGAAAATATACTTTAAAACGAATCCGTGGCCTTTTGAACGGATAAAACGGAGTTATAACGGGTTGTGGTGAATTTTTAAAGTTTGACGACTAAACGTATATTTTTCGAAAATTCAGCTTTGTCTGTTTTACTTGTTCGGTCAAAACGAGCCTTAAGCTTCACAAATTATTTCGACTAGTCAAAAATATATTAGTTTACTTGATACGAAGCTAAGGACATATTTTACGTGAAAACGGATTTGAAACGACAAATATATGCACGCTTTTATAAAGTTGTCAGAACTATTATTTTCGAAAAATTATATTATTTCTACGATTCAAGTATTTCATTAATTGTAAGGGCTATGTTTATGCGCTTTTAACCATGATGTGAAACTCTTTGGAACAAAATGTCTTCTAGTAAAATCAAGTTCACCGACCATATTTTTCAAAACAAAAAGTCGTTTGTCAAGCGGAGTTATGGTAAATTATTTACGGATGTTCAAACTTGGCCGAAACTTATTTTCGCACACAATTAGCCAAAATCACTATCTTTAACCCTTGATATCTTTATGATCGAGACCTTTTGGACGAAAACTCCTGAACTGAAACTTCTAGATATCGATACAAACTTTCCAAAACCGCCGAGTTCGTTCTCTAACGATCGACGTACACCATTTTACGACTACTTTTCCAAGCCATTTTTGTTACTTTTATAAAATTCGACGACATTGTTTTGCGACTAAAAGTGGTAATTTCACCAAAAATCATTATAAAACCATTGTAGGATGACATTTTGACGTAAAACTGTAAAGTCATTTTGAAGGGTCTAGACGTCAAAAGAGTATTTTTCGACGATTAGTAATATTTTCAAAACTCGCTAATGGTATAAATAACATAATGGCGCATGCATAACATTACATTGCAACTCATGACATATCATATCATTCGTAATAGGTCCCGGTTAACACATCACATTATACCGGTGTACTCACTTTTGTCATCGCCTCGGTTTACCAAGTGAGTAATCACATCCCCTTTTACCGTTTTACTATATTTTGGGGCTAAATGCATGAACCATATTAGAACTAAATTGATTTTTACTTCTATGAACTTTTAGACTTGAACTTTTGAACTTGACTTAGAATCTTGGATTTAATTATGAACTTATGACTTGTTTGAATATATTGAACCGTACATGCTATGACCCTAAAAGTCTCGCCTTATTGGTGGAGCGTCTCCAATAAATCTCGCCTAGGTGGTTGAGTGACAAAGGAGTCTCCTCGTTCGAGCATCACTATAAAGTCTCGCCTTATTGGTGGAGCGTCTCAATAAATCTCGCCTAGGTGGCCGAGTGACAAAGGAGTCTCCTACGCTCGAGCATCACTATAAAGTCTCGCCTTATTGGTGGAGCGCCTCAATAAATCTCGCCTAGGTGGTTGAGTGACAAAGGAGTCTCCCATGTTCGAGCATCACTATAAAGTCTCGCCTTATTGGTGGAGCTGCCTCAATAAATCTCGCCTAGGTGGCCGAGTGACAAAGGAGTCTCCCTTGTTGGAGCAAAGGCAAAGTCTCTCATGTTCGGAGTATCCCGAATGATTATATACGTGGTGCAATATTGTGAACTATTATGACCGTTTATACTTGACTTTTAGACATACTACTTTTGGCAATGGGTTGTGAACACACAGGTTGCAAGTTTTGTATGGGCGGAACTTGGAACTGAGTGGATTTACAATGCCTTTGCTTTGCGGACCATTTTCCGTCGACCGAAAGCTTTGATATTTCTTACGAGTTTTATTATTTTGCTAAGCGTGTTTACTCACCAACTATTTCATAGTTGACCCGTTTTTCTCTCATGCATTTCAGGTGATCGTTAGTAAGCTTTTTCTACCAAGTCTAGCATAATGAAGCTTTCACTTGTCAATATAAATCATTATGTTTAAAACATAATATTTTGGAATCTAAGCTTTGTAATATATTTGCCGATGACGGCTAAACTAGTATTGTAATGGAGTATTATTTCTTTTTAATCTTAATGTTGGTATGTTCTATTATCTTGTGCTTATGTTCCTCCGTTACACTGTGTTTCCGCCTCAGGCGGTGTGATGATTGGTATCGAGCCAAAGGTTATAGAGAATGCCGATTTTTCAAAAATAAAAATCACGGCTATAACCGGAAAAATTTTTATTTTAATTTATTAAACATTGAACATCATCCGAGTCAACTAGTCCTATCACAGATCGTTACTCATAAATTATACATAGCCCGATCAACTATGTCTAATTTATGAAGAACCATGCAATGATAAGAGTGGTAGTTTTAAATCATGTTTAGTCGAGTCTTTGAGTCCGTCACCGAAGTTGCATTGGTCGGGTGGGTATGCATAGCATGTTTTACGCTCACGCCTACATTACCGCACCTTGTTCACATCTTCTTTTCCATCTTTCGACTTGTTAGACATAGCATGTCTCTGTTCCCGTCATGTTTCGATCACTATAACACATTACCACCGCTCGCACCTCATCCGACTTCGTTCAATGTCGCTTACTCAACCCGATGTTTTAGTCCTCAGAGGATCATGGTCGCAAGAAACACACGCTCGTGGAGGTAACAACAACGGCAACCCAAACAACAATGATGATCCGGACAACAACGCTGTGAATAGCGGATCTACTCACCCAAATTATAATACATCTCGATGCTAGACGAACCAACAACGGAGAAGGTACTTCAAACAATGGACGAAAGCGATGGAGGATCACCGGAAACCGAGACCGTAATCAAGAAAACAAGAGGCGCCGAATAACCCGTAACTATGGGCGACCACCGAGAGCGCAAAGGATATGCGGTCCACATCCTTTGTGTACTCGATGTAATTATCATCACTCAGAGACTCGCCAAGGTGCGACAAATGTGGATGACGGGCCACTTCGTCAAATTGCTCAAACAGGCGGGAATCAGGACGAGAAAAGCATGTTACGAGTGTGGAAGTCTAGATCACCTTCGCAATACCGCCCAAAGTCGAAAAGAACTCCCAATCAAGGAGGAAATCGTCCAAACTCGGCGTTGGCAATAGAAGGCCCACAAGATCGTAACATTGAAATTCCTCCGCACGCGGTCGAGCATTCTATCTGGTACCGAGGAAGCCCGCAACGCTTAACGGGTACATTCTTTCGAACAACTACCTTATTTCGCATGCGACATGATTTTGAGTGCATAACTTCCTTCCAATCTTTACACGCTCACGACATTGATTAATTTGAGACCTATTGATATCGACCTTAGTTGTTATATATTTTGTTGATTGGATTTGATTGTGTAAGCAAATCGAATATCGAGCTAATCTTCAAAAGACTTCATTCAAGGATGTGGCATCCTACCTTTCTAACAACTTGTTTCCTAGCTTGATCTAGTGACGCTTCTTGTTTGATGAGTTGCGAAAATCAAGCTAAGAGACAAGTTTACTCAAGTCGGTTTAGTTTAATCTCATGACGCTTCTTGTTTGATGAGTTGTGAGATTAAATTAGAATCGACTACCTAAAGGTCTTTGAGAGCTACGTTCGATATTGGATAAGTTTACCTATCAAATCGATCACGCACGCACTTAGTTGAATGGGGAACCCAGACGCATGGGCATTGATATGATCATTTAGACTCGTTCAGACGATCATGAACTTTAGAACTCTTGTCGAGGTTCGGACCATAGTATCGTTAATCGAATCACGGGACGTGATTCCACGACATGGGAAGAATGTCACAATTCTCAAATTCGGTCATTTCTTAAATTATATATGCATCATATTAATTCATTCATGGCATTTCATTTCACATTTAACGCGTAATTTTTATATTTAATAATTTTTATCGCGTGAGTTATTATTTTAAATATTTAACCGTACTTTCAAAATGATCCCGAGGTATTTTAAACTTACATTTAGTCTATAAAAACTATATTTTTAGTTTTCCTAGTGTTTCAAATTTATTTGGTATATTAATCGTTAAAATTATATTATTACGTCGTTTTTCTTAAAAATTGTACGATAATTATTTTATCACTCAATTTTCACAAGGAAAGTATTTTTAAAATTTTATCATCTCATTACATCCAATTTTGAGCTATTAAAACTTACTTGTACCAAAAATTTCCAATTGCCTATATTTGTACATTTTCTTACACTTTACTACACTTTCTTTACAAATAATACACAATATATATACAAGTTTACATTTTAAAAAAAAAAAAATATTTTGAGGAACAATATCCCCAAAACCGGTTCTTGGGGAGATGTAAGCATTTATTAGATGGTGCATTATTTCCTTTTGATTGTTTAAAACACACCCAACTTAAAGTCTTGCTTCTATTATTTTTTTTCTCATTTCACTCATACACCACAAGTTCATCAAGTGTTAGCAAAAGCTTTTCCTCCTCTTTGTGCTCTTCCACAACCGCCACACCTTCAAGCTCAAGGGATCCAAACATTTTGCAAGATCAAGTGTATTTACAACCTAGTATATACTCTTTATTTGGTTTTGAAATAAAACCAAGGGTATTTAAGTTAATCCTTGTTATTTTCACCTCATCATAATCACTAGTAAGCATTGTTTTATCATTTTCATGTTTCCTTTTCATTTTCATATGTTTCTTTTCATTTTTGGAGCTTATATGCATGATATGTGATTTATACCATTTATTTCATGATTTTAGAGTTATTTATATACTTATGGTCATCCTATAAATATTCCCATGGTATTCTTTGGTCTTGATGGTGATTAGGAACCCATGACACCCTAAGAAGGTGTATGGTAGGATTAGATTAGCTTTGGAGTTGATTTGAAGGGATTAGAATAGGTTTTGTCCGAGAAAACTATTTTCGATAACTATAATTTAGGTTCTGTCCTTGTTTCGAAATTCTGGAAAACCTACTGTTGGTACGAAACTTTGGCCTTGATATTTAGAAAATATACTTTAAAACGAATCCGTGGCCTTTTGAACGGATAAAACGGAGTTATAACGAAGCCGTGGTGAATTTTTAAAGTTTGACGACGAAGCGTATTATTTTCGTAAAATTCAGCTTTCTTTGCTTTTACTTGTTCGGTCAAAACGAGCCTTAAGCTTCACAAATTATTTCGACTAGTCAAAAATATATTAGTTTACTTCGATACGGCTAAGGACATATTTTACGTGAGAAAACGGATTTGAAACGACAAATATATGCACGCTTTTATAAAGTTGCAGAACTATTATTTTCCTGAAAAATTATATTATTTCTACGATTCAAGTATTTCATTAGTCGTAAGGGCTATGTTTGCGCTTTTAACCATGATGTGAAACTCTTTGGAACAAAATGTCTTCTAGTAAAATCAAGTTCACCGACCATATTTTTCAAAACAAAAATTTGTTTGTCAAGCGGAGTTATGGTAAATTATTTACGGATGTTCAAACTTGGCGAAACTTATTTTCTCGCACACAATTAGCCAAAATCACTATCTTTAACCCTTGATATCTTTATGATCGAGACCTTTTGGACGAAAACTCCCGAATCGAAACTTCTAGATATCGATAAAACTTTCCAAAACCGTCGAGTTCGTTCTCTAACGATCGACGACACCATTTTACGACTACTTTTCCAAGCCATTTTGTTACTTTTATAAAATTCGACGACATTGTTTTTGCGACGAAAAGTGGTAATTTCACCAAAATCATTATAAAACCATTGTAGGATGACATTTTGACGTAAAACTGGTAAAGTCATTTTTGAAGGGTCTAGACGTCAAAAGAGTATTTTTCGACGATTAGTAATATTTTCAAAACTCGCTAATGGTATAAATAACATACGGTGCATGCATAACATTACATTGCAACTCATGACATATCATATCATTCGTAATAGGTCCCGTTAACACATCACATTATACCTCGTGTACTCACTTTTGTCATCGCCCGGTTTACCAAGTGAGTAATCACATCCCCTTTACCGCTTTTACTATATTTTTGGGCGAAATGCATGAACCATATTAGAACTAAATTGATTTTACTTATGAACTTTTTAGACTTGAACTTTTGAACTTGACTTAGAATCTTGGATTTAATTATGAACTTATGACTTGTTTGAATATATTGAACCGTACATGCTATGACCCTAAAAGTCTCGCTTATTGGTGGAGCGCCTCAATAAATCTCGCCTAGGTGGTTGAGTGACAAAGGAGTCTCCTCGTTCGAGCATCACTATAAAGTCTCGCTTATTGGTGGAGCTGTCTCAATAAATCTCGCCTAGGTGGCCGAGTGACAAAGGAGTCTCCTACGTTCGAGCATCACTATAAAGTCTCGCCTTATTGGTGGAGCGTCTCAATAAATCTTGTTAGGAATTAGAAATTCCCGGTATTAAAGAGTCGGTCACCTCAAGTATATGTAATCGTTAGAAAGCTCGTAGTCGTAGTTCTTTTAAGTTAAGTAGTTATTTAGTTAAGTAACACCGTGGAGGACGACGGTCTTTACCCACCGTATGCCCTGATCCACGCACCGAAGTGTGGCGAATTATGTAAGACTATAAATACTCTCTACCTTCCAAGGTAGAGTTTGGAGCTCATAATAATATCTTTCACTTTCTCTCACTAAGTTCCCTAAACCTCTAACTTTCTCTCTAGAATTCCATCTTATTCGCCACCTTGTGTTATGGTTTGATGTGTATGTGAAAAGTTATATCTTACAATTGGTATCAAGAGCCATGGTTAGATCATATCTTGCACATCTTTGGATTTATAGTGGTTTTAGGTGGTTTTGAGTTTGAAAAAGTTTAGTGGTTTTGCATCATTTGGTTGATTTCTTGTGTTAAAGTTTGAATTTTGTTGGTACTTTTATGTTTAGAATCATCAAAAGTGTTTAGGTTTTCATTTGGTAAGCTTGAATCATCTTGGTTGGGTTGTTTTGGATTGAAAAGTGAAGGTTATTTGGTTTTCAAGCTAGCTTAATTAGCTCTGGACTTGTTTTCTTGGTAGCGACTTACTTCATTGTTTCGTAGCGACTTCACGCTTATAAAAGCTAGCGAGTTAGAGCTAGCGAGTTAAAGCACAAGTAGTGGAATCTCCACCACTGATTAGCGACTTGTGGTAGCGACTTAGCTTTGTGCGAGTTGCTCTTTAGCGACTTGCATATCTAGCGACTTGTGTGTCTTGCAAATTTGGCTAGCGACTTAGATGCATGTGAGTTAC